>VWZP01010904.1:5444776-5680225 GCA_013396995.1 Dicaeum eximium | reverse complement strand
AAAAAAAAAAAAGACTAAAAAAAGTGAAGAGCATTGCAGAACAGAATACTGAGGTTCTTAATTAAGCCAGGCAGAGATTGTTTATTCACTTTAAAGTTTAAACAGAGGCATATGGCAAAGATTGGTTCACTACTGGGACTGACAACTGGGCTCTGTTCTGCTAACTGCAGCAGCAGCAGCAGCAGGAAGAGGGAAAGGAAATAAAAAATGCAGACATGCAACTAACAAGCTCAGGGAATTACGGGAAGCTGTAAGAATCTGCTAAATTACACCTATACATTAACCTTCTTTGTTTTCTTGCTGCAAAGGAGGACATCTAATTATTTATAAATATGGAAAAAACTTCCATCCAACACTACCACTAGACTGAAGAATATTGAATCCTTGCTTACATCAATCAAAATTTTAAATTACATACAAATATACTGCTATTTGTTTGGGTTTCGTGTTCTTTTAAGTAGTAATGGTGTAAAATTTGCATAGGAAGAATTCTAATACAAAATTAATTACATATAGAATTCATGCAGTTGACAGTGCATCTTTGAAAAACTACCTGTGTTTGTTCCAAAGGCACCTATTGCTAGCAGACTGGATCAGATAGAAAGCTTTATATGAAACATATACATACAATAACATGTACACTGCTATTTATCACTGTAATTTTTTACATAAAGGATTCTTTATCTTCTTTATTGGAAATACATTTATGTATCTCTGACTACACTGGATTCCACTGTCATTTTTCACAACTTTTCTTCTACAACAGAAATATTTCAGGTTGGCTTTGAGTTTTTTTTAGTGTGTACTATGCATGTATGCATTCTAATACATAAAATAGAAGAAATACACATTTCCTCCAGATCTTTCTAAAATCAGATTTTTCACACACAACTATTATATGGTTTTCCTTGATGTACCATGAAAATCTCAACAGAGCCCACACTGAAAGTTATCTCCTAACACAGTTAGTCATCCCCCATGGTCATGATTGGAGTTGCCAAGCCTTACACCATCTTCTCTGTTGAGACTTTCTGGTCTCAGTAAGGGAACCAGGAAAATGACAACCAACTCAATATTTCTAATTAAAGGAAGGTATATCCTGATTTTTCAGAGTTCTCCATTAGTGTCCCATCCCTATTCCTCCTATGCACACCTTTCCCTGCCTTTCCTGGTTTAGCAGGCTAATGGAAGATAAAGTAATTTCAAACAGGGAGATGTTCCAGATGGCCTGTTCTCTTTTCCTTTGCATTAATGCAAATCAGCAACTATACTATATGAAAATGTGGAGAATGAGGTACTTTTTTTCTTTTCAGTGTTGAGTAAGGAACAGCTTTAATGCATGCATCTTCAAGTGTTTTCATGGTCTGGGTATAAGATCTAAAACTTTGGACCTAATCCTGCTCTAAATGAACTCAGCGAAAGTCTGAATTGTAGGAGAGTAAATAAGGCATTGGATTTTAGAGGCTTTATATTTAAAACAGGTTGAAGGCCATTTCTAATTACCCTATAAAACTTACCTATTCAAAATATTACTGACACCAAAAACACACATTCACAATTGCACAACTTAAATTTCTAAAAAGAGTACCAAAAATTTGGAAAATTTGCTTCTTGGTTTAGGGAAGAAAAGACAACCAACCAACCAACCAGATAGTAGGTCATTATGGGGGCCTGCTTATTGCATCATTTGTATTACAGATTTTTTTTTTTCACTCCTTTCAGGCCTATGTAACTTGCCATTTTATCTTTCACAGCACTGCTAGACAAATCCCAAAATGATAAATATATCAGTTCTTCCACAAGTGACCCAGAAGTGTATCACATAGAGATGCTACAGTTGCTATTAAGCATTTACCAAAGACATTATTTGACTGTAATACGTTGTTTCAGCAGCTCTGAAGAAAATTGTTTCTGGCATGAAGAGCCGGGTGTCACATCAGAAACAAATATTTGACATTGTCTTGTTTCCATCATGCCTTGTCAGTATAGTTTTATAAACATCCATAAAGTTTTGCACACAGAGAGGATAAAAAGGAACACTAATGATAGAGTATTCACTGAATGGATGTCACATGCTAGAATTTGTTCTGCAGTAAAATTTGGAGACTCTTGCCAATAAGAAATGATGTTATAAAATTAAATTTTGGCTTAGTACTGTTAATGATAAAATTATACTCTGTCAATATACATAGCAGTACAATAATGTAACAGCTCTAGTAATGAAACTTGTATCATTTTAGGCTGGCAAGTAATAATTTAAAATACATTTATGACATAATTTTGAAGTTTATTTCTTTATTACATGCCACACATTTTGCCAGGATTCTGCTACTGATAATGGCTCTGCATTTTTGCATGTGCATTCAGTGTAGAAAGTTTGTGTTCTTATTTTATCCTGAAAACTAATTAATTATTGTGTCATATTTCATGGATGTGCCAACATGAAATTATGAAGAAAATAGAAAAAAACCCTACAATCTGTTATGATTTTTTTTTATATAAGCAGATCTTATATTCCAACAGCATAAACAAGATGAAAAATTTTTGAATGACCCATGTTTCACATCTAATACCAAATCTACATAATTTAGATTGCCCCAAAAAGACTTATAAAGCCATGACAAATTTTTATCCCAGATACAATGGTTCATGTACTTTATTTAATCAAGACATAAACTTATAAAATTAAAATTATTAAAAATTAATTTTATTTAATTTAAAAAGTAACATTTTTAAGAATTCTCATTGTTTTAAATCTGAATTAATGCTTGAACATTAATGTTTATATGGAAAATATCTAGCAAAAGGAAAGAGTGGCATGGTGAATTTCTGCAGTATTTGGGGCACATTAAGAAAGGATAGGTGGCAGAGGAATGGTAACTGGTAAATTTTTATATTTTTACATAGTGCAACCAGTTTTAGTAACAAAACAGGTTGATGACAAAACTTCGATGGTAATTTAATGAAGTTTATTATTATTATTATTATGTTACTGGATTATTTGAAAATATTGCTTTAGAAATGATGAAGCCTGTGTTTACCCCTAAAGATATTCATCTTAAAAGACCCTTGATATTACTCTTGCAGTTATTCCAGTATCAATTTTCAATTTTGGGCTAGCTTTATCATTGTTTTTTAATGTTTTTCTAATTATGGCATATATTTTAATATATGTGGTTATGAAATTGCCTCCTGAGACAGTTTTAAACCCTATTTTGCAAAAGTAAGCAACTTTCCCACTACTCTGTGTCAGAACACATGTATTTGTTACTACAAACTATTGACCAGTCTGAGGAAAACACCTAACAAACTGTAGGGAGAACCTGCAATCTAAAGCAGTTATAGTTTTATTAAATTTGCAAGCATTCTTCTCATCTGTTTACACACCTGTCTATCTTTTCCACTGCCTTGCCTTCTTTTTATTTCAATATCTTTCATCTCTGAAAAAAAACCAATGTATGGTGGTGTCAAAATAATAATAATAATAATAATAATAATAATAATAATAATAATAATAATAATAATAATAATAATAAACAGTTTAGGCAATGTCTATTATGTGTAGGGGAAACATACTGCAAGATCAGAAGTAAATGTGACTTGAATGAGGCATACACTGGTGGAGTAGTCCCCAGGATATTTAACAACTTTATTAGGTTAATGGTTATAGAAGGGAGATTAATCACAGAATTGTAGAACACTTTGAGTTGGAAGGATCCTTTAAAGCTCATCTAGTGCAACCTCCCTGCAATGAGCAGGGACATCACCTAGACCAGGTTCTTCAGAGTCCGCTCAACCTGCCCTTGAATGTTTCCAGGGACAGGGCATCCACCACTTCTCTGGGCAACCTGTTCCAGTATCTCACCACTCACATTAACAAAAGATTCTTCCCTATATCTAAGATAAATTTACCTTTTTCTCAGTTTAAAACCAATACCTCTTGTCCTGTTGCAATAAGCCCTGATAAATTGTCCATATCCATCTTTCTTATAAATTCCTTTTACATATTGAAAGGCTGCTACAATTTATCCCTTGAGGTGTCTCTTCTCCATGTTGAACAATCACAACTTTCTCAGCCTTTTTCATGTAGGAGAAGTGCTCCAGGCCTCTGACAGTTCTGGTGTCCTTCTTCTGGACATGCTCCAATAGATCCATGTGTTTCCTGTACTGAAAAATAAGTGCAAAGGCCAGTGGAGAAAGACACTGGAAAAGTTTCAGTGACTCCCATGACAGATTGATCATTTTACGTCACTATAGCAGGATCTCTGCCTGGAGTAGGGGTAAAATATCTCAAACTCTCTATTTTCATAGTAATCAGTGGTGAATGGAGAAGGGGCATCATGCTGCTTTTGGTGTGAAATCAGTCTGACTCATCAATTCCAAAGTTAACCATCCTAATAGTGAGGCAAAGGTGTGGCTGACCTCCTAAAGTACCTGATAAAAGAATAAACAAGTGATACTGCTGATGTCTAAAGACACTGAGATGAGACAGCCTGAAACATATGACTGGCAATCACATGATAAAAGTCCAGTCCCAGTCTTTAAGGGCAGGTTCTTGTAGCGTAGCCCTTCTTGGAGTGTGTGTGGAGATTCCTCCCTTTGCATGGGGATGCCCTCAAGGTTACTCCTTGAAGCCCAGTGAAAGAGATTTGCCCACAGTTGTTGCTATGGGTGAGTAATATCAATCTCTATTTGAGATTTGTTTTTTGTTACTTCAATATAATTGCTTCAATATTGCTTAAAATGTAGTGTACTATACTGTACTATTAGTTATAGCTACCTATACTGTGTACTAAATTATTCTGATTAAGATCTTTCAGTCCAACCTTTTTCATTAAAAAATCGTTTATTTTTATAAACAGATATTTGGTTTATCATCCCTAATTCTGCAGAACAAAGCTGTATAGAGGTTCAATTACACCTATATAGTCCTTTAGACATTGTCATGGTTTTCCACAGCTGGCAATCAAGCCCCATGTAACCACGTGCTCACTCCCCCACCAGAGGTGTTGGAAAGGGAATTGGAAGGGTAAAAGCTGGAAATGTCACAGACAGAGTGGGATCTTCAGACAAGTTGATTAGTGAGTCCCTCCCTTTGAGTCAGGAGGTGCAGAAAGGACCCCCTTGCTTTCTGAAGTCCTTCTCAGAGAGGAGTCTGAGAGTGGCTGCATCCAATCTTCACCCCAGACTTTGTCAACTGCTTATGTTTAAAGGCTTTTATAGGTGTAATTGAATGTTTATACAACTTCTTCCTGCAGAATTAAGGATGCCGAACCAGATATATTAATATAAAAATAAATGATTTTTTATTATAAGAAAATAATCCGAGATTATGGGAATAACTTAATAACAAAAGAAGTAATTCTGTCTTTAAAGTAGAACTTGGATAGTGTTCTATAAACAAGACCTCTGTGACACATGAAATGATAAGAACAGAAGAAAATTAGGATTCCTTTTATTACTAAGCAAATTTTTTCTGCTATGTCTTTAAAAGAATGTTTAAGGGAGTATGATAGTGTGTGCATATATGTAATTTATGCATACAAAGTCAAAGAGGAAATCAGTGCTTTCCTGGATAATTTTACTAGCCTTTTTAACATTGGTGTTTTCCATCTAATCTGAGTTAGAAATAGATCACTATGGCATATCATATATCATATCATATCATATCATATCATATCATATCATATCATATCGTATCATAATCTCATCATCTTGTCGATTAGCTCATCAAACTGTCCTGAATGGTCAGGGATTAAAAGCTTGAATGTATGCATCATGAGAAACAGTATAAGCAAATACCAACTCACAGACTGGAAAAGTGGTATTTAAGGGAAGCAACGCTGCCAAGACATCCTGAAAGCAGCAGCTAATGCCACTATTTTTCTTTTCTTTCATAGAAAAAAAGACCCCTGCTAATTTGTCCCAGTTTTGCAGTTTTATGGCCTGAACCAGTTCTGTTTATGAAAGAGAGTAGAAATGCCTTTGGATCAAGTTCAAACAAGGCAGCTGACTAACAACCCCTTCTGTTAGTTGACATGGGTCCTCTATGAAATACGGGTTTTTGGTAAGATTGCATTTTTGTTAATTTCGCGTTTTATGAGAAACATTCACTAGGGAAAGACATAGCAAAAGTCTGCCCCTGGGTAAGATAAAGGTTGTGAAAAAATTAATCACCTGGATCTGCTACATGGTTATCTAGAGAATACAGTTGTGACCCATATATGTGTTACTATTTTTGAGGCTCCAAAGAGCAGATGGTATTGGTTGACAGTCAGCAAAGACAAGTAAACGTGTTTACTGTTGCAAGGTTACGGAGGTGAATTCAAAAACAAAGGCTTTAGTAGTGATAAAAAGTACAGAAAATAGTTGGAAAGGTAATAAAGTTGCTTCCTTCCAGGGGCAATATCTTTTTTTATTGTGTCTGATTGCAAATTAAGGTGAAAAAAATTAACTCCAGGCATAAAGAAATATTCAATCCTTACCTCACTGGTTTCCAGAACAAAACCCCTTAGTCTTTGATTTTGGATTTGATTTTTTTTTTCCCTGCTGGTTGCCATACAAAGAGATATAGCTCAATAAAATGAAAGATCCAGTGCAGTGCAGTTCATATTATTAGCCTGAAGGAATTCTTAGTCAGGTTAATGGATTTGATGGTTTTCCCTTCATTGATTTTTAAGATTATTATATTTTATTTATAGGTGAGAAAATAATAGTTAATCTTAAATTTATGAAAAACTTATTGTGAGGCCTCAGGAATTGATAATGATAACAACACATTCAGGGAAACCAAATTATTCCCGTCTTTAGTCCTGTAAATGCTAATGTCAGGCAAACCTATTGACTTGAAATTAAATGCTTTTATGTACACCTGTGTCCAGAATAAAAGAGTCACTTTTTTTTTGCTCTTATAAAAGATTTCACTACATGAAGTATCAATACACCTCAGGTGTTTCTTTTTTGAAAACTGTATGTGAAATACCCAAGAGCCTAAAGCTCATGGATAAGAGCATCTTGTCCTCTGGAGACTGTAAGATCTGATTTTTACGTCAGCCAAGTGATTTGTCACACAAAAAGCATACTGACCAACAGTAATTGTGTCCACAGGTTTGAATCTTAAACCACAACATGTTGCAAATTTACAGTGGAATTTGGAGAACACTGTGCACAACAGCTCATTTTAACACAGCACTCTGTGCCTTAATGGTGTTATAATTTGTTTATATGCTCTAAATGGGCTCAGAGACCTTTTCCACTTTTTTTGAAAGTCAATAGATGATAACAAAAGACCTAACAATTTTACAGTATATAGCTATAAAATATCATTCATCTCCCAGTTGCAATGAATTTCAGTATTCAGCTCATCTTACAGCAGTGCATTGAACTGGGTGGCTAAAGATGGAATGAAGCTGAATCAAAGTTATGCCTCAGGCAACCATAAGCCCTTGTTACAGAGTCCTAATGTATGGTGAAAGTTCTAGAGTGGCACTATATTTTGACAAAAAAAAATCACTTCTCAGCAATTTCATTAGTCATAATGATCCAGATCCAGTGCATTTCTTTGGGGTAAACTAGCAGAAAGACCAGTTTGGGAATGTGCAGCAGATTCTGTAGGAAACAAAGTAAGAAAAAGGGAGAGATCAGAACACAGCAATGACTGTTGAATTTTTCATGCTTATAATGCATTATCTCAAGCTGGTACTGCCGTTAATGGCTGTATAAGGCCTCTGACTGGACACCTACATTAATTTTAGAGCTCTTCTATTGTTTTGCTTGAAGCAAAATTTGACATCAACACGATGTTTCACCTTAGATTGAACTTAGTGGGGAAACAACATGAAAGTAAATTAAAATCACTGCTCGTTTCCCACCACTTTTGCAATAACATCTTTTTACTTTACACCAAAAGCTGTCTAAAACCTTTGGAAGGGATTTCCAAGAGGAAAAGCCTGTTTTTTTAACTTCCTTTCCCTGAATCCAAGATGCATGCAAAGCAATATATTACAAGTTTAGGGAATATACAAAAATAATTAGATACGCTGTTCATCTTCAGTGTGTTTGAACACTGACAAGATTATCTGCTGTGCACTAGGCTGAGCCTGCACAAGCATAACTGAATAGAAGGGGAGGTAAGAGAGGGAGCTGCATGTTCTGAGTCTGAAACTACCACATGTGTGTATTTTCCTGTTGGAAAAATACAGCTGTCAAAATAGATTCACAGGTAGCGTGTGAACTGGGGACTGTGGGACAGGAAGAAAGGGCAGAGGTTGAACAAAACCAGCAAAGGTTTGGCCTCCAGATTTGGCTAAAATAAGAGATAACCTGAATTAGTGCCCAGAATTCAAACTGAAGCAGAAGTGAACTTGTCAAAGGCTTCAAAAAATATTTCCTATTTTCTTGTTCCTCTGCACTTCCTAGTTGTATTTGGTTCTCTGAGTCAAGGGCCAAGGTAAAATTAAAAGTGCTGCTCTTGCATTCTTGTACATACACTGGCTCAAGGAGCATAAGAAATCTCACATGAAGTCTGTTCTCATAGAGTTGCTAGGTAAATACTGCAGTTAATTAAATTTGTTTGAATAAGACCCAGAAAATCCATCAAAATCAAGCCTGATTTTTCCCATAATTAGACATAAAACAGTTCTTAAAACCCCCCAAATTTTACAATAATTTGGGCGACTATAACTGTCAGAGGTTTCAAACTAGGATGGACCAAGATTAAGGGAGCCTCTTTCTTTCCATCTCTTTTTTTCTTAAAGGTATTACATGAAAGAGAACAATCCTGTGGCATTTGTACAAACAGTACAAACAAAAGCCTTGGGACTCCTCAAAATGCATAAACTTAAGCATATGTGCAAAGCTTTGCTGGATCACGTCCAAAGGGCGCATCTATAAAGAGCTACAAGTATAAAATACTAAAATTACTTCCACATGTGCTATTTAGGTCATTATGTACAGCATTTCAAAGAAAAAGAAGGAGCTTTTTCTGTTATTTGAGTCTATTTATAGACTTTGCCCAAGATTTGAAAGAACTCTTTGTGAACTATTGGTAATTGACTATTGCTTTATCTGTTATTTCAGGACCAGAATGATAATAAAAATAGAAAGGAGGGAAATGCTAAGTAATGAAATATCTTCATCTGTGATATGAAACAAGCAACTGACTTTAAGAATAAGAGGAAAATTTGATCTACAGTGATATTTTTAATAACGTTCTTTCATAATTTTAAGTCCTTGGACTCACATACTTGCATCTTGAAATTTTTTTTATAAACACTATTTACTATCTGTGTGACTGTGAGTTACTTTTGTTTGCTTTCCTACTAAGAACAGAGAAATATTTTTTATTTGTCACATCTCCATTTTTAACATCTATAATATCTTATTAATTTAGAAGCATTTTCATTTCTGGACACTTTACTTCTGGATACAATAGTAAGGTAGATCTCAGTCTCTGTCCACATTGCTCAGAGTACAGAATTAATGCACCTTACTGATGGGGAACTTTAAGAAAAGCCACACAATTTCTTGGAAATTTCTCTTATTTCATAATATAGAATATTATTCATAAAATTGAAAATAACAATAAATCAAAAATAATAAGAAACTGATTTATAAAATATGTCAATGTCTCTTTAGGATAGTTCAACGCAATAATTCCTATGTAGGTTTCCTGTGCTGCTTAACAACTCCTGTCACCAAGTAAAATAACTTCTTGAGAGACCTTAGTAAATTTGCCCAGAGGAATGTACTAAGAGTTTTCAATTTATAGGTCAAGTTAACTGTAATTTTCCAAGTTTATAAATTTCAATAAAAATTTCATTACTATAAAATGCATCATAGCCATCTGCAGTCTGTTCAAGATAAGAATACGGCTGTGATGAAGTAAATAGGAAATGCAAAGAAAATTATTGTATATTAACTCCCACACAGACTAAATTAAGGCTGCAACAAATACAGTAAGCTTCCATAGGCAAAACAGACAATGAACTTCCTACTTTACTCTGTATGTGTTACTACAATTAAAAATAAGAGGTCTTCACTTGAGAAGACACTGCAAATTATGGACTCTTTTCTTTCTAAAAGGGAAGAGATGGGAGACAAGCTTAGCTGAAGGATTATTATGCATGAAACTTATAACCCACCATAAAATAATGAATGTCAAAACATACAGTTTTGTATGTGGAGATTTAAAAAATTAAATGGTAGAAAGAAAGTGAATTATATGCAAGAAGATTTGTAAATCTACACAGATTTTTGGAAGAAAGTGAATAATCCTATAGTGAGCTCAGGAAAGTGATCCTTTCTAATGTATGCATGAGAGTTGTCCTTAGTGAAATAAATGGAAAGGGATTTATCACCCAGAAAGATACTAAGCCTCAGCAGTTGTGGCTTGTTCAGGTCAAATGCACAAGTAACTAAGCTAAGGATGTAAGAAGAGGGTAAGAAAATAAAGCAATATATCACATTAAAAACACCTGGTTACATACCTATGCTCTTACACAAACTGAACAAAAAGGGTTCAACAAGTATTTTATTTTTTCTGTGTAAATGGGCAGCTAGGTTTATTGTATTTTCACAGGTTTAGAATGCATGATTTCTTTTGTCTATATTCTTCTATTGAATGATAATAGTAATAGTGCTTGCAATAAACCCTAAAACTCTACACCTACCATTGCTGTGAAGTTATTTCAGCAGCTGCTGGTAGTGGTGTTTAGTGCATCTTCTATCACTCCCCTATTTGTGTCCACTTTCAGTTCTTTCCTCTCCTCAGCAAGCACGAAATCATTTAACAAAGAAGCAGATTTTTGCTCACACTAGCTTTTTTTACAAACTCTGTCTTTTTAAGTATGAATACTGAATTTCTGTAAAATTTGCTGCTAAATATGAAACATACACCCATTAAAATAAACACAAGATACTGATGCTGCACAATAGTCCTTCTATGAATCTTCTATGATAATTGATGTACACAGTTTTCTTCTCAGTATTTTGTATTTCAGTCTAAGATAGAAAAATCATGCATAGGTGCTGCTTGTCTTTCATCTGCCCTTATTTTGGAAACCAGGACTACAGTTTTGGTGCTGTGTGAGAAATCCAATTGCACCTGCTTGCCAGCTTTGTTGTATGTGTAAAGGGCACATCCAGGTTAATGAATGAAAATGCAGAGGCAGAAATAAGCATTCTTTACAAAGAGCATGGCTGAGTGGAGCAGTGTAGCTAGAGAAGCACACTTCATGCCTAACTGGACTTCTCAGATAGTAGAAAATACATTTTGTGTTGCTATACATCTTTTTAAAATAATTGGGCAAACAAGACTGAGAAGAAATGTATGTAATTGCAAGTTTTTGCACTATCTTCTACAGAGAGAATCATGTAAGCTTTGGGTTTGACCTTGATATTGAGACTGGCCCTTGGGAAACTGGCCACTTATGTCATCCTATAATTCTTGTAAAAAAATAGTCTAAATGCTGTGTGTATGTCTCCACTACAGGACAGATGGCTATGTGTAAACAAAGCAAATTGCACTTGATGTGTAGACATATCCACTTTACTGTCCTTTTTTCCTAGAGAGAACTGATCCAAATAGTGATATTTCCCAGGATAAAAGCAAAAATGTGAACTGCTTGTAAGTGCAGAGGTATGTATCCCCATTGGTTAACTAAGCCAATGAGTACTGGTTCATTCAGAGAACCATTTAGGCAGATTGTCTTCATGCTGAATTACCCCTTTTTTGGGGGTATATTGCATAATTTAATGTGCAACTTAATTTTTAAGTGCAATTTTCAGCAAAGAGAATTAATCAAAATGTTATAAAAATTATTTTGTTATAAGATATGGTGGTTTATATTTTTATTTATGAAATGTGGCTTGCATAATGCTTTTAATTTTCTGGGTTATTTTGATTGTCTTCTATTTTATGCATATGCATTGTCTGCATTTAATTCTCAGGTTTTGACAACAATAAAGTCTAAAGAGCACTTAGACTTTCCTTTTATTCATAAGTTCCACTTTTCAGAATACTTCTTGCAGCAGGTATTTTTACAAGAGACAGACATTAATTAAATTATACCAATTGAAAAGGCTTTGTTGCCTTTTGGTTTTTCTTATTAATAGTGAGTAACATTGATTGATAGAACTTGGGGTTGTATTAAATCACAGCCAGCTCTTAATCCTTTCTTCTGTCTTTGAAATACAGTATAAACAAAGCATTCTAAACCACTCTTCTATCAGACAGCTGTTCATAATCTTCTCTTATAATGCAAAGGTGAGAGAATATGGTGTTACAGAAGAATGCTGAGTCATCAACAAACAAAAAGCCAGAAAAAAATTCCAACCCACCAACTAAACCCAGAAAGCTTAGTTAATATTTAGTTTCGTATAACAAAACATTTGAAGTTTACTTTAAATTTTCATTTTATTAAGTAGAAACTCTTGTTCCTGCATTCCTCCTAAGAAGAGCAGAAATTGCAATAATTTTCTTTACCTGTAGTTTAACCCGTAATAGAATGCTGTTTAGTATTTTTCTCACAAGCTGTTCACAAAGTTCAAACCAACAAGAAATCTGTCCAGTTGAAGGTGGAGATTGCAACCTTTATTCTTTTAAGAAAGAAAAAAGAGGTGGAGAAGGTACATGACTGTCCTTTAGCTTTATTGTAGCTTGATATTTTTTCCAGTGTAGTAACTGTGTGGAGTAGTGGGAGGATGGAAAATGATTAGCATAGGGTCATGGCTCTGCATAAAGTTATCTCTTAGGATTTGTATGAAATTCCACTAAAATTAAGAAAACCAAGAACCCTTAGAGTCTGGGAAATCAGCTAGTGTTTGGCTTGCTACAGTCATTGTGTATAATGATCTTCTAGACATCTAGACTTCTAAGTCGGTTGTCTGCTTACATAAGTTGTAAGTTGTGGATAAAATTATGTTGTAGATAAAGGAGGAGAAGATCAATTATTCTTCTCTGTAACAGAGTTTAGAATAATTAGGAATCAAATGGTAGAGCTGGAGAAAAACTGGTAAGTCCCTTTTCCTTGCAAAAACAACAATCTACAGTTAAGGGAATCTGATTCTCAGGAAAAATATGCATTAACCAGGTCTCTCTAGTTTTAGAAACACACAGAAAGTTCTAATTCCTCATTCTTTTTAAATGCATCACTAAACTGTACTTTTCATGGCAATTTTGAGGAATGCTATGTGTATTTTCAACTGTTTGGTGAAAGTAAGAATGCAGTTTTCATGCTTGCTTGGGAAAACATTTTGGACCAAGGAATTGCAGTAAAGGGGTAGGATATTTTTCACCTAATGTAAGGGTAAAGCAGTACCACCTTGAAAAGAGCTCTACCTCAGTGGCAGCTGAATGGTATTTTTAAATGGCATCTTGAAGTAAATAGTATCTTTGAGTTAAAGAGAATGTCTTTCTTCTATTTGCTTTCTCATAAGGTTTGTATCAGTGTAAATATTTGTGACAGAATTAAAGCAGTGTCTTCTTATGTTGATATAATTGAAAATGTTGTCCCTCCTAATCTAAAGTCTTACTTGAAACTCTTCAGAATATACATGACTTGCAGTGCAAGTATTTAAAAGTTAGACTGAAATTAGTTTCAAGTCTCATTAAATTCAAGAAATGTAGACAAACAGGAAAATCTTTATTTTGTGATTCACAGTTTAACTCAAACTTAGGTGCTGCCTTTAGCATTCTTAAATGTAGCAGAAAGAAGCTCAAAATAGAGGTTTGTACTTCATGATGCCCTTTTTTATTCTGCTGTAATTGTGACTTCTTAGAACAATTTTTTATTTTCTGAATGCTTAATTTGTGGGGAAGAGGACTGTTTGTGCCTAATACGGAATAAATACTACAGAAGTTCTGCAGAAGTGTGAAAAAAATCAATATATCTAATTTAAGGCAGAGAGGTACTGCATACAGACCCAACAGACATTCATCAAAAATCAAATAGGATTTTAACCTCAACATATTCCAATAGATCTGAGCATTTGGGAGCTCTCTATGGCCTTAAAATGACGAATGGCTGTGTATTCCTGTTGGATCACTTCTAAATAAATAATATCCCATAACCCTTATATTAAATGTGTAGGCTTCACAGATGCTCTCTTCAAATCAACTGATTATCGATCTCTACATGACATCACTCTAAAAGATGATCTTGGCTTGCAACATTCATACATAAATAAATACAAGAAAAGACTTGGGGTCCACCAGTTTCAACAGCAATATTCAGAACTACTCTAACCCTCTTTAGTACAAATTCTTTTTGTAATTTCCAAAATTATGTCATTTCTTCCCTGTTTTAGCTTACATCCCCCTACTACCTTGTTATGGTTATTCACCTAAAAAACTAAGGTCGTATTTAATGTTACCCTTATAGCTGTGTAAACAAATGTATTTCAATATTCAATCTTGAAATTCAAAACCATACTTCTTGCTTACTAATATATCACCAGTTTTCTCTTTTATCCTTTATAAGTCACTAGAAATTATTATAACCAAAATATTGGTTATATGGTTTTACTTGTATTAATGTGTTGCACCTTGGGACATTTATGTAAAATGGACTCCCCTCAGCAGAAATATATTCTTTTTCCCTTTCTTAATTTGGCTTACTTTTACTATCAGAGGTAGATTTTACTCTTACCTTTGTAATGAAAGGATGATTTATAGGATTGAATAAAAACCTTATATCTATAAATATCTGAATCTAAGTGATATTTGAATTCTAGAACATTACAGAATGATCAAAAGGAAAATTTATTAAATATATTCAAGATATATTTTAACGGAAAAGTTGCCCTTTTTAAAGAAAATGTTTATCAAATAATTATGATTAAACAGATTTCATTTAAACACTTGAGTGTTGCAATGGATCTTTTACAATGTTGCCCCTGGTGTTTTAACACTTGTTGAGTTAACTGGTATTAATATAACATTAGGAGAATTTCTCCTCCTGAGAGGAAATCTAGCCAAACAAAGTGATGTTTAATGTTTCATATTATATTTATTTAACTAAAATGGCTGATTAGATGTTAAACAGAACAGAGGTTAATGATCTTTGTTATTGGTATTATAAAAATTAAGAAAGAATAAAATAGGGTTAATGATGTATCCCATTATTGTTATTATGGGGAATAAACACATGCTGTTGTCCGCTGCACTGAAAAATCAGCCCCAAGCTGTAATTAGCAAAATTATATTATAGTCTAACCTTATGCTGTAATTAATTACTCATGACTGTACTTTTTAGTATGGATTCTATGTATTTTAGTTAGATCTTCACCTCTCTATGTAAAAGATGGAGGAAATAAACTCATATCTGATTTAATCCAACTAGTATATTAAAACTGTTATTTATTGTGTAAATAGAAAACAGGAGACTTCAGAGGACAAAAGATCACTAGGTACAGGATAATCTGAATTTGTTCCTCATCTTGTCTTTGCCTTTTCCCTTTTGTTTTGAATATCCATATCACAGCAAAGTGTCCACTAGGAATTAAAAAAGGCATCAACTAGTGATATAAACCTATTTATTATTGGGGTTTTTTTTATGACTGTGTGTGCAAGCCCAGAACAAGACCTTATTGTGCTAGGCCCTTTACAAACAGAGAATAACAGATGGTCCCACCTCTGGAGAACTTATAATCTGAATCAATGGGGTGAATGACGATATGTAACTAAAAACAAATTGGTTTGAGCAACGTGATGGCAGCAAACATTGCATTAGTTCCATAATTTCTTGCTGGAAGCAAGGAGGGAGGGGTTAGTGTGTTTACTGGTGGGTTAAATTTCATGTGGCAATGGTGATCTTAGCACCTTGGGGCACTGTGAATACTTTTGATGATGACACTGGAAAGCAGCCTCATGGCTACACAATTCCTTCCCCACCTCCAAACTGCTCCTGCAGCTCTGTTTAGGGAACTAGAAAGGTGCAGAAATGGAGAAAAGGGTGACTGATATTGGTGTCAGGAACAGCTGAGATGAAACCACTATAATGGAAGGACAAGTTAAAACCAAACATCTAACCATATTTTTAGCCAAAGAAAAATACCTGCTTTGGTCATTTCTACTTTCTTCTGCTGGATCTTGTCATTGGCTTGCTTCTGTAGTTTTACAGAAATAGTGGTCAGAGGGAGAAAAAGCCACATGAAAACACCTCCTGTGGGCTGAGCATCCACCCCTATTGCTGGTGCTCCAATTCCTGCATTACATGGAAAAGAAAAGGCTCTTCTACTCTCTGCAGATGTAGTTCCAGTTCTGTCTTTTGATAAACTGTAATCTATAGGTAGAGTTCATATGAAACTTCATTTAAACTGTGGGATAATCTAAAAATTAATTTACTCTTCCAGACTTTAAGAGCTCAAGGCAGGCCTGTTTTAACAGGAACTGAGCTTAGACTAATGGGTCTGTATATGGTTTTAACCAGTTCCTTTAATTAGCTAGTGTTGGTTCTTTATGTTAATCATAAATACCAGTGGGGTTTTTTTTAACAAGTGGAATGTAGAGATGCTCCAGTTGGATGTTTGACAAGAGCTGGTACAAGACCAAAATAGTACATCACACCCCTTTATGAATGCTCATGGTATGAAAAGTCCAGAAACAACAGAAACTTGTGGAGCCCTTAGGGTTGTACATGAAGAAAAAATAAGACCCTACAAAACACACTCCTGCTTTTCCATACTGCCAATGAGAGCAAAGAATATATGATTCTGTGATTTAAATTTTATTTGCTCAATTGAAATACAATAGAAGAACAATAAATAACAAAAGAGAGAGCAAAATAAAGTCCTAAATTAAAAAACCCTTTATTTTAAAGCAACCTTCAATAGTTCTATCAGCATTTTATTTCATGTATTGTAAAATAAGGCCCAAATTTTAAAGAAATTATAAGAATTTGTTTACCAAAAATATTATTTTGTAAGTTTTGGACCTTGTCTTTTGTTTATCAATCTAAATTTATATTAATAACGTTTTCTAAGTTTATACTTAAAAATACTTAACTTTTCTAGCATAATGAATCAAAAAAGCAGAAACAATTAAAATACCTTGCATATATTTCAGGTCTGTTAAATCAAGTTTTATATATACGGATTATTCCATCTTGTGGAAATTTCAGCAGAGACATTTTGAGGTAAAGATTCTCAGAAAGACAAAATATAAAAAATAGATTTTGTCTACTTTGATTTTTTACAAGTTTTCTAATACTTTTATACAGAAGGAATGCCAGCTGAAAAGAAGAAATTATGGGGGGAAAAGACTGTAATACATTTTAATGAATGACTAATTTTAAAAGCATATATATTACATACTATATGTACTTTTTTTTCCACTGAGTATACACATGAATGTAAGCATAATTCTCTATTTTGAACAGCCAAATTTTTGCTGAATCTCTCATTTGTGATTGCTGCCAGGCAGATTAAATTCTAGTTCCATCTAATCTCTGCTGTAAAGGAGCATGGAGGCTGATCAGGAAACACTGCTACATTATCTTCTGGCTAGCATAACGATTTCTATTGCTGCTTGTCATTCATCGTGTATTTATTTTAAGAATATCTTTTAGAATTTGCTGGCACAGGGAATTCTGGCCATTGGGACATCTATACCACATTACAGTACCAAGAAAAAAAAAAAAAGAAAAAGAGAACATAATATGACTGAAAGTATGGATACATCTGCAGTATGAGCAAGCAGAGCTGATATGCATCTTACAACTGTTAGCTGTTCCTTTAACTATGAAATCATCTGCTGGCAAAATGTCCTGTTTTGATTTGTTTTTCCTAGCATAAGGTAATGGCACACCAAATATGAACTAAGATAGCAAGGAGCAGACTGAACTGCTCCCATTTCCTTTGCACTGCACCTGCCTCTCTGGATGGTCCTAGAAACAGGAATGGGAGTCCTGAAAAAGGAAGATGCCCTGAATATAAATAGACTACACTGACTATTTCTCAGTAATTGTTTTGATGTCAAGCCAAATGTTCAACTTGTGTTGTTTGAAAATACTGCTCACTCTTTTTGATCTGTGAAAGACAATTTTATAACCAAATATTTGCATTTATTTGATTAATGGATGCTTGAAAAATCCATATTTTGTCAACTATCTTTCTCTGTTGCATACCATCTATTTAAGTCTGTGTTTTCTTGGGCAATTCATTAATTATTTTGTTAGCTACCACGTACATTGTGCAGTTTGTCTCTCTCACCTGTTTAAGAATATGGGGGTATAATGTCCTAGGAATGATGCTAGCCAATGAAGAGTGATTAATAAAGTAACACAACACACATTGTATCCCTGGAGAGGAACCACTCCAGATTTTCTGCACTTAGTTAAATTTAGTGTGTGAAAAGTAGCTTTCATGTGACTTTGTTAAGCATCTCTTGCTCTTATACAATCAGAATTTTTAATTTCTGTTTTGTGATTTGTGTTAGAGATGTAGTTTCAATAAGATTTAAGAAATTATTTGAAAGGTGTCAGATCTTGCTTGTCTTGAATAAGATTGTTTTCCAGAAGCAGGTGTTTAGTACCTTCCAATCATTAGTCTTTTACCCAGTTGTGTCAATAATACTGAGAAAATTCTGCACTCTGCAAAAGAGTCTGGGCATGCACACTGTTAATCTTTCATTTGCAAATCTTGACAAAGGTGAGTTGACAATTTTATGACCTTAGTGGTGACTGTGAATGAACAGATACAACCATAAAACCCACATCCTTTGGAGAAACATTTTTGCCTCTACAGCAATTTAATTTTTCTGTTGACCAGAATGGAGCCATTGTTTTCCATGTTGGTGTGTGCTCTATGAGCAGAACAGATAAAAGCAGAGACCCCTGACAGCAGAAAATTGAGAAAATGGACAGCAGAAGCATATATCTAGCTGTGTCTGAGGACTTCAAACTTCAGTATTCTCATCATGTAACTCAGCAGTTTAAGCTTACTCTTTCACTGTCATACTGGTAAGGTACTTAATGCTTCCATGCAACTATTTCTGTATATTTCTGTACAGCCTGCTTTGCTTAAGCAGACATGAGATATGTCTGCTTCCTCCTTCATCTGCATATTATCTGTGGCAACAGGCTTCTCAGTTCAATGAGCCATTTTGAAATTATGACAGTACAAGTTATGTCAATAGGAAAATGTCCTAATTTTTTATTTTCACTTTTATTTGTTACAGAATATTTTTTAAAACGTGTATGTGTTATGCTTTGATTTATAAAATCATCTCCTTTTGCTTTTGTTTTAACCTCAGTGAATGTATTTCTTGGGTAAGGATGGTCATGCATTTGTTAGGTGGTGTTTTGATTCAGAAGCCATAATGTTTTGCACCTGAAAACATGTAGTTATGCAAATATGTGCATTATAGACACTTTTAGAAGAAGCTGGCAGTTACTATGTAAGTTGAATTATTTCTTCCATAAAAAGACTGTTAGGATATTTTGTATGAAGAAACAAAACTGGAGAGAACATTTTATGAGTGAAGGAAGAGCAGTAACTCAAGAGCAGTCAAACGGAAGATAATACGTAATCATATTTATATGATGTTTATTTCCTTCCCAGTAGCCAGTCTTTTTGTAAACATTTATTTTCCTGATTGTTCTATTTTTTCCTTCCATCATTAGAATAATATTATTGACACAATAGGTTAGTGTTTCCACAGATGTAACAAATAAGCTTGAAAGAAACTGGTAACACGAGCAGAGTCAAGGATCCATCCTTATGTAGAGCAGTACGCTTTGGTTAGACAGAGAATCCATATTTCTGATTCAGCCACTGTATGCCAGCATGTTGACCCGTTGAGTGGAGATGCAAAATGTAAAGGGGTTAGGGATTAAACATTTCAAGTCAGAGATTTATTTTCCTATATGCCTAAAAGCCATAGCTCATAGGATGCTTCTTTTGTTTTCTAATTTTCCACTATCAGCAATGATCTTAACATCTTTAACCTTCCACCATTCACCATTAAATGCCAGATAACTTGTTTCATAGGCTAATTTTTTTTTTTTCATTTTTCCACTTATGTCAACATCCATGACATTACAGCACTTTAACTTCTCCAGTGAAGCATGGTGTCAAAAAGAAAAGAATTCTAGAGCCACATTCACAACAGTGAACTTCCCAGGTCATCTAGCAATGTGTTACAGCAGAGGGCTGGTGGAGCCACCACCAACACTGAAGAAGGCTTCAGGCGTCTGCTCATACGGTGCAACACCACACCACTTCAGAAGGCTGCAAGTATCTGCTCTTTGTTATTCCTTAGTACAACCTTTTAAACCCTTGATCTCACCTGCATCCCACCTGTGTGCCCTCTCCACCCTTCTGTGGTTGGTCAGTGCCCCTCAGCACTCCATGTCCCATCCCCTTCAGTACCAGTCACTGTCCCACACAGCTGTACCCATCAGGGATGGGGCTCAGCCACAGCCCCACTCCCAGTTACCACAAGCTGTGTGTCTACAACGTGTTTTCTCTAAACAGTTTGGATTATAATCTATTGTTCCTTTTTCTGGGGAAGAGCTAGTAACAGGTATAATGTCACTTTGGCTATAAGCACTCTTCTAAATCTGAATCAAAACACCACCTAACAAATGCATGACCATCCTTACCCAAGAAATACCTTCACTGAGGTTTAAACAAAAGCAAAAGGAGTATCGAAAATGGTGGAGATCTACTCCACAGCTACATCCACACGCCTTTGGTGAGGCAGTAGACCGCTTTATGTATTTCTTTCTTGTTTCTTTTATCCAAGCCTGGTTAGAAAGGTTGTGCCTTTCTAGTGGTTGTGCCACTGTGACTGGAAAAAAAAAATATATTTCTGGATTATAAATTCAATCTCTAATGAAGTGCTAGTTATTGTTTTTCACATCCATTTATTTTCCTGTATTCCTTGGTACTTGTGCACCTTTCAGGGAATCCCAGCGAGCCAGTACTACTGAGAAACAACAAATCATAGCAGAGGGACAGGAGTGAGCCATGGCAAACCACCCAAAGGTTCTTGCTCTAACTTGCAGTTTGAAGTCCAAGTTTGAAGGAGAAGATGTCCTGTTTTCCTGTCTTTACGTGCAGGGGAGACTAATCTTGTGCTGACACGAGCAAAAATAGCAGAACCCTTGTCCTCTGTTCTTCCCTTAGTCCTCCAATAACATGTGCATTGTTCACTTTATAGTGCATTGTCACAATGCTCTCCTGGCTTCTGCATCTTGCTAGAAAGGTATTCCCACAGGAAATTGGAGAAATCTTGGAACACTACCCTGAGAATGATAGGTGTGCTATACTGAGGGCTCAGAAGATAGAGATTAATGAGAAGGAAGCAAAATGTCAGTAAATCTCTGCCAGAACAACTATGCTATCTACAGGAGGAAGTGAATGATGGGGAAGAGGGATAAAAACCATTTATTTTTTGCTGTAAGAAAGGCCAGAGATGATCTTATCCTAGGTTACTAGGATGTGTTCAAAAATGAGACATCCATAGTTCTCAAAGATTAAAAGTTCACCTTTATTTTTTGTTGCTGTTGATGAGGAAAATAATAAAGCTTTTGAAGAGGCCTAATGTAGCAGAAAATATTAGTAAAGGATATTAAATCAGTAGAATTTGAAATTTAATTAGGGGAGGCAAGGAAATGTAATCTGATATTGGAAGAAGGAGCAGGAAGATTTAGAGAAAATTTGCCGTGTGCCACTCTCTCTCCAAAATATTTACCAGAGGAACTTAGAATACTTTATAAAGATTAATGACACTGATTCGTAAGTTATAGTTAGCTTGTTTTACAATGAATAAATATAGACATATATTCTAAACATATAAAAGAGATTTAGATATAAATACTTATCTTTTCTCATCAGGTAAGTCCCAAGTAATTCTAACAAGGCATTTTAAAAATATGTCATCTTGCAGTACCACATAATATGCTGAAAGATGATAAAATTGACATAGTTTATTTATTAAGAAAATGAATAGCAAATTTCTACTGTATCTACTATATCAAGTACAGCTGAAAACTAAACCAAAAAAGTATAGATAAACTCATAATGATAACATCTTCACAGATAAACTGAAGTCTACATTTTGAGACATATCTTTTGGGTCATTCTAAGTCTGGAGCTTGCCATCATTATTTCAACTCAAACAGTAATTTTGGAAACTATTATGTATTATTGTAAGGTGTATTTTTAACCTGAGGTCACTACAAGGTAAAGACAAGGAGTAGTACACAAGCTGACCTGCCACAGGAATTCCAGATAAAACCCCAGAAGTTGAGTCAGAGATAATCACAAGATCTGCAATCTGCAATAACAAACTGTTCATACATCTACCTGTCAGCTGTCTTCCTCTAAGGGAGGGACACAAGGTCACTGAGATGGCCACTTTCCATCCCTTGTTTTTACTGGACATGTGCTGGGTAAATGGAGAATCAAATATTTACAGGAAAATACTTCTCCATGAAGAACAAGTGATTTCATTTCAGATGGTTAGCTCTTTTGTCCTTTTTTTTTTGCAAGTTCCCATAAAAAGTAATAAGCTAAGCAAGGAAATACAGTTAGTACTTTTCTCAAGAGTATTTCCACTCTCAACAATACTTCCTAGTTTAATTAAGGGAATATGATTCAATTAAATAAATCAGGTTTCTTGGTTTTTTTTATTAATTGAAATGAGAATGTGTGGAAGGAAAGACAGAATCACAAAAATGGAAGATGGATCACCGAGTCCAGTTCTGCTTGGAACAGTACAACACATATAATCAAGTGTATGTTATGCACAAGCAGTACCACTACCCTCCCAGTACTATTCCCTTATACATTTTAAAAATATCTCAAATCCCTATTTGAGATCCAAAAATATTTTGGTTTAGGATACTCTAACATAGTCATGTCTCTGGCTATTCCAATAACAAGAGACCTAACATTTATTGCCTAGCAACAATGGTTAAATGGATGGGTAATGTCAGGTTGGGATGTGACGATGCCAAACTCCCAGACTTTGTTATTCTCAGTTTTCTGAAAAGAAAAAAGTTTAAATGGTTAGAATCAGACATCTTTATCTATGTTGGATAATTTGAAAGAGAAAGTGTATTTGTGTATTCCAGGTATGTTGTGCAGCAATACTTCTGTGAGCCAACTGAAGAACAGAAATGATTGTATTGCTGTGTCTGTGCTCCCACCCCTCACAGAATCTGGATATTTTGCAGCCTCATATTTACTTATCAGTGCCACAGCTGGCTTTAGGACAGTGCTATTGTCATTTTTCAGGGGCAGGGAGGGAACTGTGAGCTGCCTGGGTTCACACAGGACGTCAGTGCAAGAGCAGGCAATGGAGCTCTATTCTCCTGAGCCACAGCGTTGGCACTCTGACAACTGAACCCAACTTCCTTCTCTTGGAGCCAGGACAGGACACAGGAATGTATTCATTTGGCAAAGGGGGAGGGGAACCCCTGTATCCCTTCCTTATTTTGTTTTTATTTTGGAGGGGACAGTTGCAGTTCTTGTGCAGGGCAAGGTTATATAAACTTGATGACAAGTAACCACATTTTTCAGCATTTCCTAAAGTTTGTAAGGGGTGAACTCCAGACAGAGCACAGAATGTCACCATGCAAAAAGTCATATCAATGCTTTTACCAAAGTATATAATAAATGTTAATAATAATTAATTTTTGGCCACTGTGCATCTCTATGTACTGTAATTTATCTTCATTGCATATAGTGAATCTGTAAAGGTGAAAGAAGCAGCATGAATAGCATATGTTTAATAAAAAGGTTTTTTCCTTTTCCATTTTTTAAACCTGATTTTATAAGGATACATTAGAAAACATATGTACCAGCTTTTTATAGTTGAGAGAAAGGTCCATTGTTTTGAATGACTTCATGATCAGACTATTTATAAAACTGAATTTGTTTTCCTGAACTTCTGAAAAATGTGCCTTCCTGGTTAACTTTATGTGTGTGTAATATATTGCTGTTGTACCAAAATAGAGTATGGTAGTAATATTTCATCATACTTATCAGTGTCAGTATTTTTTTTCTTGCCAGTTCTCTTAAGGTGTTGTCTCCATAAAAATGAGATCATAGGTTTTTTGTGGGAAAATGTATACTTTTTTCTCATATACAAGGTGTGGATCTCTATTACTTTTGTAGATTTAACACATTTTTATGATTTAAGAAATTGCATTAATTTTCTGCATTTGAAGAAAGATGCAGAACATTCTAAGAAGTGTAATTCACTTCAGGTTTCCTATGAACCTGATAGCCCTGGTTTTACAGCCCAAGGTATATCCTGGTAGTCCTTTGTGTTCTTTACTTCAAACCAAATTGATTGAATGCTGATGTGTATTTTTGTGTAGTAGATTGAGTAGTGTGCTTTGTAATGAGCTGAATTTAAGTAGCAGTTGATATGTTGAAATAGCAAAAATGACAATGTAGAGAATTATTATTTTCCTATTTTTCCTAAGTTTGTCAGTTCTATGATGAGTTTAATGCAGAAAATAGTTTTCTTTTGGAAGTGCATTGTGTGTATCACAGCAGATGGTGGAACTAAGAGTTCTGGTACATGCCTAATGCCTTATAGTAATCTCTGTCTTGATTTAGTTATTACACATATACAATTTCTCATAAAGAAGAAGATTTTAAAGGTAGGAAATGGAGGCAGTAAAAATTTTAAGACAATTGCAAAAGAAAAGTAATTTGATAATCAGTATGTATTTTTTAATTCCACTTTTTTTTATAAGTACAGCAAATTCAATATTAAAGCCACTTTTGTTATATATAGGAGGAAAGTGGGTAGAAGAAATTCTGAAGAATTGCACAGGGAAGAAAGGGGATTTTAGAAAATTCAAATAGTGGTGAGAGAGGGGGAGATATAAAATGAAGATTACTTTTAAAATCAACATTTCCTTCTTTGGAAATGTGGAAAACAGAGGCAACAGTTTTGTCTCTAAAATTTAGCCCTGGTCACTGTAGTAACAGTCTGACCTCACAGTTGCTGTTAGTATGTCTCTTGAATAGAAGAAATTTTTAAGTCAGCATAAAAACATAGTACACCAAAAGTACAATTTCCCATTGTGGAGAGCATGCATTACATTCAACCTTCAATCAGAAGGAATAAATCCAAGTGGGAAACAGCAAAACATCAACCTTCCACAGAACCTGTTGTGCATTTTCTACAGCATTTTCATCAGTGTGTGGGATTTTTTCACAGCTGCTGATAAATTATACTGACTAGTTAAGATTTTGTGTAATTTTTGGATTTACATTGTGAGTATTCAGTAAAGTAAATGCTGTCACTTTCACACACACTTTCACACTATTACAAGTCATCCTACATATCATTAACTTTTCATTTTGGTCCATTTCAGAAGACAGTGCTTGCCTGGTGTCACTAAAATAAATGTGGCCATGTAAATATGACATAAACATTTTCTCCACAGAGAACACTCTCAGACTTTTATAATTTACAAGTCACTTCTTAAAATTCTGACAAACCAAACTTTCCTGTGGGAAAGTTTCCCCTTTTCCAATGGGAAATTTCCTGTGATGATACCCACTTATGTTCAATTCATAGTATGAAACCAGAAGTTAGTATCTACCCACTGGATCATAAAGAATTTTTCAGTAGCATGCTATCCAGTCCCTTTGAAAGTTCATTTTGTTCATAAATCATTCATAACAATACTGACTTAGAGAACCTGGAGGCAAATATCACCATCACCAAGGAAATCATATGAAGAAAGGTCTCCATCTTTTTCATGCCTTTTCATGCCTTATCCTTAAATGCAAATTACTTATTTTGATTTTGCTAGACCTTCTTCCTTGTGATCCTCCTATCAGAGATATTTGAAGACTTTTTTTAAAGCGGCAGACAGCAAAATTATAAGGAAATGCTGATATTCAAACCATTTCTGATCTTTCTTGGTCTTAATGCACTTAGGTCCAAACACACAATACTTTCACATTGTCAAGTCAGTAGATTTGAATTATTATACTTGTGACTAGAAACTAATACCATCAATCTAAGCACCAACAAAGTAAAACAGTACCTACATTCATCTAAATATATTGTGTTTTACTAAACCATAACAAATTAAATGGGAAGAAATTACGAATTCTTACAACTCCTTTCTCTCATAACAGCACACTGTTCTGAGCCCTGCACTTTCTGGTAAGTAATGTCACAGAATTGGCTTCCCCACTAAACTTTGGATGTTATAGTTAAGAGAAACACAAGGATGGAGAAATAACATCACCGAGCATCACCTGGCATATTCTTTGGTCTGTCAGTCATCTTTTCTGAAAGTTTAAATGTGATGGTCCTTACCATGTTGCACTATGCAGAATGACTGCAGTAGCCTCCATCTCTTTAGCATCACTTCTCAAAAACAAATTCTTATTAGCATTCTGCTCCTGAACACATGTCAGAAGTCATTAAATGTAGCCAAGGAACTGCATGTAGCTATCCTTACTTCATGTATTCAGTGTGTGGGTAGGTCTATCCATGTATCAAATTTATGCAACTGTAACATGAATCAATATTACTCCTCATGCATCATCAACAGCAATCGCATAGGCTAGCACAGCCCATAGCTTAGAATAAATTAAATGATAACCTCCCTGATGAGATGCAATCAAGGTGGATTTCTAGAATTCTGGAAGAAAATTACTTTTCTAATGGTTAAGGCAGATTTTTTAATCACATTGAAAACATACAGATATGGAGGTGAGAGAACATGCTGTCATCAGTTTGGAGGGCAGTAATATATCTATTATTAAAATTTGGTCAGGAAGAAATTTTATGCTTTATTGTAATTACTGGTGGCTACACAAAGAACCATCCACTGTATTTATGAACACTGTGAGAAGTGGGATTGGGTTTTCTGGAACTCCATTTATAATGACTTTGCTGAACTCAGGTTAATTATGAGAGAGGCCCATCTGAGAGAGAAGGCACACCACAGAACAAAAGGGATCCATTTTTTTCATCTACTGTTTGAATTTCATCCTTTCTTCTTTCATCTGTTTTCATCTTATGGAAGCGATTATAAGTGCTAATGAGACATTTGATCTTGCTTCAGGCAGTCATTTTCTGGTTAACACAACAGAGGTATCAAGCATCTATTTTGGTATTATAGGAAGTCAGCAGCCTGGGGTCACATATCCTTTTCTCTCATACCTACCTAGTTGCAGCAATACTTTTTCTGGTCCCTGAAATAATCATTACACTATTTTATTTTTCTGTCTGCAGCTCTTATATGAACTCCTCATCACTAATTTATGTCAGGAGAAGATAAAACTCTTACAGGTGTTTCCAATTTAGAAGCCAGTCAGAAGTATTTGAAACTTTTTTTTCTTTTGGGAGCTAATTCTAGTCAAGTTGAAAGTTACAGATGTGTTGTTTAGTTCAAGCAACAAGTAGTGACTGATGAGCAGAAGTAGCATTTGAACCTGGGACCCAATGAGTACAGTTCAGTAAATTGGGGGATCATTCTAAAGAGAACAATACTGTTTGAAAACATGATTTCTTTCATGTTGACTTAATTCTTCAGAAACCATAACCAAACCTGGCAGTTCTGAGCCATTCTTTTCATCAGTCTTATTTATCAAAAAAAAGCAAGAGAATGCTTTTGTGCCTCTGTTCCTCAAGTGCTGATAATTATGTGTATAGACAGCGCTGCTTGTATTACATCATACACCCAGTGGAACTGGGAATACTACTGAAATTTAAAGGAAGAGTTACCTTGAGAATACCTCAGGTATGTGTACCAGGCAAACTCCAAATATTTCATCCATTAGGATGAATTCTGGTTTTGAGGAAATAATCCTTGTTAATCACCACTGCTCTTTCATTATGGTACAATCACTTTCTCACTGCTAACTTGAATGTGGAGCTCTTCTAGTGCCTACTTTCCATAAATTAAAGTTGGTGCCAATTAGCCATTGATAGGAGACAGACTTGTGATATCTTTTCAAGAAATAAACATAAGAGAACATTGAAGCTAATTAGTGGAAATACTTTCCTATAATCCACCTGTTCTAGGTAATCCCAATAACTTTTACAAACACTCTTGCTCTGAGACTGATAGCAAATGCTGCTAAGTATGTCTGTATATGCACATTCTAGTAGTCACTGAAATGTGTTCCAAATTCTTATTACAAAGCAGAATAGTAAATGAACATGCCTATTGAGTAGGCAAAAAAAGCTCATGAGATGCCTTCATTTTCTCACACCTCATATTGGAGAAAAACTTTGGGTTTAACTTAACAAATAGTTTTTACTAGAACACTCAGAGCATTCAAAAATAAGAACAAACCCCACTGGGCTTTGTTTTTTGATATGTGGAAAGAGGAGAATAGGCCTAGAGAGAAAAGAATAAATATCTGATACTATATCTTTAAAAGTTGGTGGTTTGTCCAGCATTTTCCAGGGTTTCTTTTCCCCCGTGTCTGCAATTTAAAATTTACCAAATGTTGGTCAATTCCTTATTTGGGAGCACCTTTTTAAGCACTGGATTTTTAAAAACCTGATTTTAATTCTGTGACTGAACACTGTTGCTTAATTGGATAACTATGATCTTTAAAATCAGGCTTCCAATGTAATAAACTATATGCATGAATTTTCCTTATATAATGAACCATTATAGTTACTTGATGAGTATTTTGAGTTACCCAATTTCAAAGAAACTTCAGATTGAAAAAATTAATTGTGATGTGAAGACATTTTGAAAATCTTTCAAACTTTTCAAAGATCTCTGATGTTATTAATATTTCATTAAATACGTCTGCTAGGAAACATAATATTCCTGAAATAGAAAGACAAAGCAAATGTAAAGAAAATCAAAGCATGTTAATAAAGCTGAAATGAAAATGTACAGAAATCCTGTTGTTCTGATTATCATGCAGGAGCATGTAAAACTGAGGACTAGAATGTAGAGCCACTTAGTGTATTCTTATTATTCTGAACTTAACTATTATGTAGTCTTACACAAATTAGTAAAGACACATGCATACATAATGTTAGTTCCAGTCAAAAACACCAATCCTACAAAAAACTTATGCCTTTAGGTAATAATTAGATGAGGTAATTTTACTTAGAATATAATTGCTAAACACAGTTATTAAAGATTATTTTCAGGATCTAGACTCACATTAGCAAATCATTAAGTTTTAAAGTGTTTTTTGAATAGGTTAGATTTTGTTAAGTCTACTTAGAAGAGTGTTAGGGAGGAGAGGACATGTCTTTTTTAAACTGGACAAATTTCTCACACATGCTGTCATATTTAGAATACTGTTTCCTGACATAGCACTTTTTTGCTCCTTCAGAATATGATTACACATTTCAGTAGTCTTAAAATGCACAGGCACATGTCAGTTTTACCAGCTGCTCATTAGTTTGTGTATTTTAAAGAAGGTAGGGAAATGTGGAAAGCTTGTTTCTTATCGAGTGAATCAAGCGTGCAGTGTGAAGTAATAATGAGGAAACATAATGGGTTAAGAGGAGAGAACTCCCACACTTAATTCCTTCCTGTTAGATGAGCTCCTTCACAAGAGTGTGATCCTTGTAATGTTCACATTTATAGCAGTGTTTCTTATTTTAAAAGAGCTGTGATTCACTGTATGGAGGTGGAGAGAACTGAGCTTTTGCACATTAACAATTTTTAGATGAAGGAAAAAAAAACATTCTTCCTTCCCTTTGCATTTTTGGTAGAACTTTATGAGACAGAGTATTTAAGCATGATGGTTAATTTTATACCAAATTTGATCCTGCCACCAGTTACTTTCTACTTCTGCAGGCTGCTTACTCTGTCACCGAGTATTAGATGTATTACCCACAGAGCAGTAATTACATTTGACACATAATTATTATGGTTTTGATGACAAGAAGGCCTTTTCTTTTCCTGCTTTCATAACATATACTCCTGAAAGTGCTGGCTGGATGAATACAGTTAGTTTAAAAGCACTTGGATTTAAATTGAACCCTGGGATAAAGAAAGAAATGAAAAGAAAGAACTAGCACATTTGAAAATTCCAGATGATCTCACACAGTCGATTTTGAAAAGGAAAGAAAGCCTTTAAGTGTTGTTAATGCAAAAGGAGAAAGAGCTGCCGGGCTGCAGCCATGCCAGATCCCCAACAGGAAAGGAGTGCTTTTAAAGTTAATAAACTGAAGGTTTGGAAAAAACGGAGGCTCCTGGCAAGGCCACATAAACTACACAAATGAGTTTCTAATCTTGCCACATGGGCATTTTTCCAACTCTGCACTCTGAGTCACCCCCAGCTGCAGGCCTGGATGAGCAGTTTAATAATCCTTAGCCCTTTTTTCCCTTAAATGATCAGCATCAGAGTATCATGTTTCTGGAGCCTGGAGGCTGCGTGGTATTCAAATAGGGGGAGTTCTTGAAATTTCTCCAAACCTACCTGCAGCTGCCTCTGCCTCTCATCTGAGGTTAGAAAAGCTGGACTTGCAAACTTTGTAATTTGCCATAATCTTCTTCCTCCCTCATCTTCTCTTGATTTCTCACAGTGCGCATGGGGGCAAAGCCAGGCTGGGAGGATGCAATGTGTTCTTCCTGTCTTTTTTATAAAAAACAAAAGTTAACAAGGCATGGACAGGGTAATGTCAATGCTAGGAATCCTTCTCTGGGAATTGAGTGGTTGTGAAGGAAACCTGAGCAGAAAAAAATGACCTGACTTCCTCCTTGGATCCAAGAGCTGAGCATCAGCATCGGGGAAGCTTGATGTACAGGTTATCCCTCCTACTGATGTGAGGTCTTCAATCAGTGCCGAGACAATGATAACCAAATTAATGCACTCTAAAGCAGCTCTAATTTTAGCCTGGTTTGTTATTGTAAGAGTTCGTAGGGAAGGGTAAAGGGGGAGGTGAAGGCTGCTATGAATGACTAATGCTGCATTTCAGCCTCCTAAGCCATATTTAGTGATGTGGGATACAACCATAAGCTCTCAGTACAATTTTTTCCTATTTGACTTCTGTTTCCTTTCTTCTGCTCCCTCTCCTAAAGATAGCTGCTGACAGACAGGTATTTATTGTCGGTGCTGTGTGGCAGGCGCACCCAGGGCCGATGGCAGGGAGCGTCCCCGTGCCCGGCCACGGCCGGGCTGTGAGCGGGCTGCGCTGGCCCCGCGGGCAGCCCCGCTCCGGGCTGTGCCTCTGGGAGCAGGCCCTGTCCCTGGTAGTCCCTGTCCGGGCTGTGCCTCTGCGGGCAGCCCCTGTCCCTGGCAGTCCCTGTCCGGGCTGTGCCTCCGGGAGCAGCCCCGCTCCGGGCTGTGCCTCTGGGAGCTGGCCCTGTCCCTGGCAGTCCCTGTCCCTGGCAGCCCCGCTCCGGGCTGTGCCTCTGCGGGCAGTCCCTGTCCGGGCTGTGCCTCCGGGAGCAGCCCCTGTCCCTGGAAGCCCCTGTTCCTGGCAGTCCCTGTCCCGCCTGTGCCTCTGGGAGCAGTCCCTGTCCCTGGCAGCCCCGGTCCGGGCTGTGCCCCTGCTGGCAGCTCCTGTCCCTGGCAGCCTCTGGCCCTGGCAGTCCCTGTCCCTGGCAGCCCGTGTCCCGGCTGTGGCTCTGCGGGCAGCGGCAGGGCGGCACAGGGAAGCTGTGGGACTGCGCAGGGAAGCTGTGGGACTGCACAGGGAAGCTGTGGGACTCCACCGGGAAGCTGTNTGCCTCTGGGAGCAGTCCCTGTCCCTGGCAGCCCCGGTCCGGGCTGTGCCCCTGCTGGCAGCTCCTGTCCCTGGCAGCCTCTGGCCCTGGCAGTCCCTGTCCCTGGCAGCCCGTGTCCCGGCTGTGGCTCTGCGGGCAGCGGCAGGGCGGCACAGGGAAGCTGTGGGACTGCGCAGGGAAGCTGTGCCCGGGCGGCCCCGCCGCCACTCCCCGGGGCTCAGCGCCTGAAGTGCCCGCACGCCGAGCCTGCAGCCTGGTCAGCGTCACCAGGATGTCGCGGTTGCCCCCCTTTGTCAGTTTGGGCCCCTGGACTTGCTTGGGAGTCAAAGTTTTGAATTCATTACCTGCGTGAGGTGGGTTTCTTGTACCTCCACGGCATTCTGTAAATCCTGAATTCTTTTTCTGCAGCGAATCCATACATATACATTAAACTGCAATTCTCTGGGGCTGTCAGAATTGCAGACCAGCCTGAGGCATGGCAGTATGATAAAGTTTTCAGGCCCTGTTTAGTTAAGGCTGAAAATCTGGGACCCAGCCAATCTATACCACTCAGGGCTCTTTCCACAGTCCAAAATGATTTGGCTTAAATATTTCCAACTGTGATGAGGTCTCATTTCAGTGATTATACAGTCATTCACTTTTCCACATCAACATCAAAGTCATTAACAACTGAGTATTATTGCATTGGCTGGAATTCAGTTAAGGACTAGAGGGATGTTGCTCTTTATTAAGATAAATCATTGCCTTGGTTATGTCACCCATGAAATAATCAATTTACTGTGTTGGTTAATTTCCTCCCTCTTTGATCTGTGAATTAAATTCAGCAGATCATTGTTCCACACAACTGCAGTGGAAAGGATGCTTTAAAATAAATGCACCACATTTCCTAATGGTACAAGTCTGGTAACTGTGTAAAACAAGACTGCACGTGGCCTGATCTATTTCAACACTTTCCTTTGAAAGCTTCAGGGGAAAATGAAGCAGTAGCACCAATTTGGGTGATACTCCCTCAAAATTCCTGAGAAATGAACCAGAGGAAAGAGAAAAACTAGCAGAACTGATTCTGAGGCCTTCAGAGGAGTTAGGCTGATTGCCATATGAAATGAAAATATTTCTATGGAAGTGTAAGGCTATTTCTTGATAGCCTTCATGAGCTTTGCTTACTGAGATGCTTACTGCAGAGGATTTTTTCAAAAATCCTACCTATAACAAGCCAAATATTAAAAAAAACCAAGCAAAAACAAACAAACAAGCCTGCACTGATACTGACTGATATTCCAATCTCCTTTTGCTTTGAACTATGCCTTCTGAAATTAAACTACATGTATAAATAAGTCCATGTTGACTATGGAAATCACTATGCCTATCAATCAGAAACTGATGATGAGAAACTAGAGCCCAAATCTGACTCTTCATTTTGCAGAATTTCACAGCAGTGTGGGTATTCAAGTCTCACTTTTCTAATATTAAACTCTAACTTCCCACAGTTTAAATAATCCATGCTAATTAAAAGCAACACAGACTTCTTCAGTATTTCTCTAATGTAAATTCAGATCCATGCCTCTTTTAAAACCTGAGCACTTCTCACACATATGTCCTTTAAACTCAAGACCATGATCCATCATGAGCTTTGAAAAATAGGAACAGCGTGTGATGTGGTTTTAAGGTCAGCATCTAATTTTGTTAGATGTTGAGGTAAACGGCATGTAGGTTTCTGGTTGTGGAACCAAGATACAGAATTTCCTCCAAATTTTTACATCTTAAAGCTATATTTATATAATCTTAAAGATTCTAGAACATGTATTGGTGAGAAGAAATGCTATTATTTTTGAAAGAAAATGCATATGAAAACACTATTGCTAAAATAGTTGACTTAAAATTCCCGATTGAACTAAAAAAAAAAATCACTTTATTTGCTAACTCCATTTCCCATTACATGAGTAAAATATTCTCACTAATTCTCAGGTCAAAGTTACAAATTAGAGCAGTGGATTAAGAAGATATAATACTGTTTCATTATAAGAATAACACCCCCAATTCACTTAAAAATTAATGAAAGCTGATTGCAGATTTGTTTCTATAGCAATTACTTAGAGTGTTTCTCCTCACATTTAACAAAAATTGTCTGTGATTTCATGAAAGGAAAACAATTTGCATTAACAAATTACTTTAGTGCATTTGAAAGTCATCTTCATGAAACAAAATACACCCTAGCTGAGTATGCAGAAGAATGAACGCTAATGAAAGTTCAAAGTCAGGACTATGTAGAAATTCATGGTAAATCAGTCAGGATATTCAGAATATGTGAGGAAGCTTAGTATTGAACAGTTAATTGCAACTCCAGTGAACCTGATTAATGCACACGACAATTCTATGTTGCTTATAAACCTTCTCACTTAGCAATCAAATTACTATTTTCTAATTAATTGCATTTGTTAGTTTCTCCTTGTCAGTTGTTTCATATTCATGGTCCTTTTGCCATTAGTTTCCATTTCTAAATGAATCATTCTAAGAGCAGAAAGTGAAAACATTGCTATTCCTCAAGTGTGATTTCTTATTTTGTTGACATGAATGCATAGTAACTGCAAGTTTCTTCAAGCTGTTTTGGAATATTTATTTCTAAGTTGCCATGAGGTCATACACTTGGAGTTTTAAGATGACAGAAACTCCTCATGGAGTTTTGAACACATTTAGCTTTTGTAATTCTGCTTCAGGCAGTAGCAGGCAAGTTAAACAATCACTGATTGACTTTTATTAACCAATCTGTAAGGCTGATAGGCTCAGGAATGCAACCTATAGACAGATTCTTGAAATACAGCCGAGACAGGAATCTTAGAGAAATTCCAAAAATAGGAGGTAATACTCTTCTTGCAAACTAATTTTTTCTTCCTTAGATATTATTCTTTACTCTATAAGTTATTATTCTTTTTCTGCTTTTTATTTGAAAAGTTCACCAATAAATCTCTGATTATTAAAAAAACCCAAATTACCTATCACAGACAATTTCAAGCCTGTGCTATCTTACATGAAAACAAAAAAAAATTTTTTTTTACACTAAGGTAACTGAAGAATTAAAGTTAAAACATTAACTGATGTAAAATCAATGTAATGGTTTCTTTGGTATAAACTAGCTAGAAGCCCTGATGAAGATGCTGCACAGTGAGACTCTTGATCTGTCCTTGGGTTATCCCCTTGTTCTGGGGTAAGCTGGAGCCAAGCTGTACTTGGCATGCATTTCTTTCCTTAGTGAGCAACTCTGTTCGGCGCAATAAAGGGTTGAGAGGAAGGGGCCAGAGTTACACCTTTCTCTAGGCTGGCCACCTGTACAGGGTGGCTAGAAACACAGAAACACAGCCCTGCTGTAGAACACATTCTCCCATCCCATGCTGGTTTTCATAGTTATTCTACATATACCATGATCTCCCTTGAAGGATTACAAGCCAGCTCCTGATTGTAAAAACCGTAAGTTATGTTTTATCATAGATTTTGATGCCTGTGCGATCTCCAATATTTGTTTTAAAGGTTTGTTTTGGATTTATTAAATACATGGCATTTATTTAATCACTAGAGCCGTAAATCAAAATAATTTCTCCGATGAACATATAGTTATCATCATATATTCTAAGAAAAAAATAATTATTCCAGCAACATTCTTCCATACTCTCGCTAACACACAGACCAATTACAGCATACCCTTTTAAGAAGTTTGAAATAAAATATGCTGAGTATATCAAAAATGTGCCAGGTACATTACGCTCACTGCCAGTTTCAGTACCAGTAACTTATCCTGTTTTGCAAGTCATTGCCTATTGCTATTCACAGACTATGTGGATAAATTTCTAGCTTTCATTCATTCTAGGCTCTGGAGCCTACTGATGGCAGCTCTGGGAAACAGCCTTTGGGCTTAGGGCTGTCCCCTTCATTTTTTTAATGTTCTGCATAAGGGGTGGTTTTTGGGGTTGCTATCAATATGCTCCAGAGTAAACAACCCCTTCTGTGGGATGATTCTGGGGGGCTGTTATCATTGGGCTCCAGCTTTAACACCTCCAGCCCACTGCAAAGCTTTTCTCTGTAGCTGTTATCAGCAGGCTTCAGAGTTAACATACCATCACCCGAGAAGGCTCTTTACTGGGATGGCTTTTTTGAAGTCTCTAGAGTGAAAACAATGCCCCAAGTCTGGAGGAGCTGCCATCAGTAGGCTTCAAGGCATCATCTAAACAAAACTTAATCGATTGCTTTGCACTGATACAGGACACAGAGGAAAGCAGGAGGAAAAAAATGGATGCTCATATACAATTTTGTCCGTGTATTGAAGACCACAAGTGTTATGAAAACTGCTGGTTATACTGCATGAGTACTTGACCAGTGGAAGAAAATTCTATCTGTGTGTGCCTTTGAAGTTTAAGTGCCCTTCACTACACAAATCAGCTTGTGTTAAAAGGCTCTTATGTCTTCTAAACTGGTTTGCCACTCCATTGTTTTACCTCACCCACAGCATCTCCATTCAAGTCACAATTCATATGCTTCAGAATGTATTTCCTAACTGGTGATATATTAACCACAGCCCCTGTAACACAGCAATGAAAGAAAAGCCATAAGGGTCTCAAACCATAAAAACTTGGAGACTGAAAAGCTTTAAGGGTCACTAAACAAAGCATGGGTAATGACTGGCATTATTGACAAAGAGTCATGAAATCTGGGGACAAAAAAACCTGGCAGGAGCACTCATACTGCAGGTGTAGAGATTCACACACTACTGGCAAAATCAGAATAATGAAACTTAACTCTCTCCAACCCTCTCAGGGAAACCTTGAAAGAGTTAATATGTTCCTGAAGCATCAACATTGAAAATTCTGGTGACCATGAGCTCCCAAAATTATCTGGAAAAGTGGGCTTTAAAGGGAGAAAACCGCATGAAATCAGTAGCATCTGAGGAGTGATGCAGACACTGTGGGCTCTCAAATGCAGAGGCTAGAACAACTGAGATTATTGATAGCTTTAGCTTTGCTCTCTCCCTCCCCTCTAATAGTAAGCTCAGAGCACAGAGACCTTGGAAAAGCACCAAAAGATACAAAGCACAAGTTGGGCATTGGACACTATCAACTCCCCAGCTCATTTCAAAGCATCTCCCATTGTAAATGACTGCAGGCAGAGTAAGCAGCAGTTACAGCTAACTCACAACATTTATCCAGCCCTGAAGAAGGCCATTCCTTCTTCCACTGCTGCTAAATAAGATTAGGAGCTCAGTTGTTGAGCCCGGACAGAAGCTAAGCCACGTCAGCTGTTAACTCACTCCTTTCCCCCCAGACCAGGAGTCAATGCAAAGGCCAAAGCAAGTAAAGTGCAAAGTTTGAGACAAAGCTAGTTTAATTCTTCTGGTTCTTGAGGAGCTTGTTTTTACCACTGTGGCTAAGTGGTGATGTCAAAAGGATTCTCCCCTGGTTTCCAGGGAACAGGGTGAGAATTACAGTGGGCAGTTCTCAAAGATGCTTGGAGGAAGAAGCCTCTGTCAGCTCTCTCAGCTCTGTGGCCAGCAGTTCAGTCAGACACAATCCATTTGACAAAAGCCCTGTGTTCAAGCACCACTGGACTAGAAAAGGCTGTGCTGGGTGTCTGGGCACATGGGGACACAAGCAGGACTGTGTGAGGAAAAACTGGGGCTACCCCACGGCGGACTGAGCCAGTTCCATGGCAGCCCCATGGCCAGCTCCAGAGAAGCCCACAGGGAACACGGCAGCACTGCAGCAGGAACAGCTTAAGGGTCTCAACATCACAGTGGGCTTTGCTTATCACTGGCTGAGAATGGTCCCTTGGGTCGTCACCTAGTGATGGACGCCAGCGATGATGGATCCACCTGGCAAGGTATTATGACATCACCGCAGAACTGGCCTCCCTGCCTGCATGTCACCCTGGCAGCGCCACAATCCAGCTGAGCAAGCTCGCGTGTAGACGCGCCGGAGGCTACCTCCCCGCCAGGCCACTGCTGCGCTTCTCCACTGCTGCGGGCCTGGCAAAAAATCATTGCCTGAGGGCACAGCAGGGAGCTCTTGCTGCATCCTTGCTTCTCACTTACTGCTTCTTCTCCATTCCTCCTTCTCCACCATCTGCTACTTCTTGTTGCTCTTCACTTTCCTTCACTTTCTTTCGTGATGCTAGATTTGCTTTCATACTGCTCTGGGCTACAGGAAAGCTCCGCATCGGCGCTGTTTCAGAGAAGCCTCTTGGTAGCTCTCCGGCTTTTCCTGTAGCTGCTCTAGCCGCCAGCATGGAGGGAACCTGGGTAGGCACCTGGAGACCTCACCCCCGACGGGGCCCAATCCTTGCAGAATTCATCACCCCAGGTCCCAAGTACACAATTCCTGGGTCAACAGGTAAACCAATTCTCACTAGGAAGTGGTGGCAGCGGGAGGCACAGAGCACTGCTTGCTTCCACTTAGAAACTTCCTTTCACTACACAGTTGTAGGCACAGGTTCTTTCACAGGCTTTTCTTCCCAGGTCATTTGGCTCATGATCCCACCAGAGATAGAGCCCCTGCATACTCATTTCGAGGGACCAAATGTCCCACAACAGACAACTCCTCACCAGGTCCTCGGTACTTCGTCCCTCCATCCATCACCAACACTGGGAAGTATGTGCCTCCATCGGCACATGTGATAGGACGTCCCAAGACCAAGGTTCAGGTCACCCCCGGACCCAGTGAGTAGCATTTCTGCAGACCTTCTTCCAGGCCAGACAAGCATGCCTTAATGTTGCCCTGTATTACTGGGGCACAAACCCCTCTGCTCATGCCCTGAATGTTCACAGAGTTTCAGACAGAAAACAAGCAAGACTGAGTACCTCCTCCTGATTTCTCTTCTTTGGCTTGCAGTTAGGTCCCCAGCTTCACTTCTTTTCTCACCTCATTCTCTGTCCCAGGTGACTACAAAACAGATCCTGCCAACAAACACGTCTACAGTAAGGCACCATCGAATACCATGGTGTTCCGACCCAAAAGCTTAAAAGGTTTCCGAACACCAGGTACGGAACTTGGGGAAACAGACACTCTTATATCCTGCATGTCCTCCTGAGAACATCTGCAGCTTCTTCAACAGGCCTAGCTAAAAGCTTAGGCAGCAAGACACTGTGTGTGCTCAACACACAGAGGCACAGGGATGAGGGGCAGGATACCCTTCCTGCTCCTCACAGCCAGCTTGGCAGGCTGACTCTCTTCCACCCAGGCATTGCATCCTTTCCCACAGGACTGACCTCTCTTCCTATTCCATTTCCAGGTCCTGGCACCTACACCCTGCCCAGAATTCTGGGACCTCACACAGCATACACTCATGCGGAACCATGCTACTCCATGACATGGAAGAGTAAATACAAGAGCTGCTTTCAAGACGCGGCAAAGGTGAGCTGTACTTCTCTGTTCAGTCACAGCAGCAGCAGAAGCTCAGCTGCTCTGATCACAGCAGAAGAGCCCCAGTGCCTGCTGCATCCCCATGTAACACACACTTCCTTGAACCTGCAGCAAAGCCCAGGAAGCCACAGGGCCTCTGCCTCTGCCTCTGCTATTACCCATAACACCAACAACTGCAGTCCCACACTTTTCCAAACCAGCAGCTTTGGCATGGTACAGCTCACTGGCACTAATGGCACTACTCTCCCTCATGCTCAGAGAAATATAGCTCTCTTCCCAAGGAGCCCTCATTCCCAAGGCTCCAGACCTCCCACTCTGCTCCTCTGGCCAGCCACCTAAAGCAGCTCAGTACTCGTGGGCAGGCAGCAAAAATCCGCACTGCCTCCTGTACCTACCAACCTCATTGCTTCTCTCGCAGACGCCAGGTCCTGCAGCATTTTCCAAGGTGGAACTGGATGTCTTCAAAACCAGGGCTCCCAGATACACAATGGGACTAAGAACCAAACATGCTGGCAAGGATATGTTTCCAGGTCCAGCCGACTACAACACAGGAAAGGTAAGGCAACTCGCCCACCAACGTGTTGCGCTGGACAGCCTTCACTTAAAGAGAACTCTGGAGAACAAGGCACCATCTTCACCTCTTTTCTTCCCACTTTCCCCTTCCAGGTGTCACTGATCAAGGCCCGGGATCCTGCTTTCACTTTTGGACTCCGACATTCTCTCTACAAAGCTCCTTTAATACCTGCAACAAATCTTGAGTAAAGACAGATAACTGCAGAGATCGTCTTCTGTTTTTCTTTTGCGGCAGGGTGGGGTTAGGTGTGCATGGACAGGTGTGCATAGGGTGAGGGGAGAGCAGCGAGGTAACAGCATGAGCCAGGCTGACATTTCCAACAGCACTGTTTCACCTATCCAGGACAAAACACTGTGAAAGCTTTCCAGCTCTGCCTTGCATGCTCTCCCCCCACAGCCCCTGCTGGCCCCAAGGACAAAGCCCATCTCAGTGTCCCCTTTTTCAGTGCACGCAGGTGGCATCTGCCCAAGGTGTGCCCAGAAACACAGCTGCCCTGCACCATCCCCTGCCACAGGCAGGGGCTCATTTTCACAGGCAAGTCCCCAGACCACTGACAGGTAAGGAGAAAGAGCCATTATTCCCAGTCTAAAATGCAATCATCATAGGATCCTGCAACATCCATTCCTGGTGGGAAGGGACCTTGGAAGGTGACCTCATCTAAACCCTGGTGTGGGAAGGGCAGCCTGGAAGAAACTAGCCAGCACCCAGCCAACCACAAACTTGATTGTGTCCAGTGATGGGATTCTGCTGTGCTCCTGGGGAGGCTGTTTCTCCTCTCTGGCTAAGTGATGATGCCAAAAGGATGCATCACTGATTGCTAGGGAACAGGATGGGAATTGGAGCAGGCAGCTCTCACAGGCACTCCAAGGCAGGAGCCTGCCTCTGCTCTGTGGCCGGCACTACTCAGCCTCTTATAAATATACTGATAAAATAAATTATTTAATAAGAAAAAAGACAAAAGTGTTAATTATGATTACAAGTAGGAAATTGTGAAGCATATGGTATAGGAATGTTAGGAGTGCTGTTTTAATGTATTCAACCAGAAAAACCTTACCAAGAGGTTACCAGATATCTTATGCCCTGTTCAAGAAGCCATGGCAATTGTCATGCACAGCAGTGAGTCTGCTTGGAAACCCCCTACCCTTCCCACCTTAACTTGGATATCAAAGATTCCAATCAGAAGATCTCAGTAGATATGGCCAATGATTGTCTTATGGTAGGAATATTAATGAAGTTATATAACCAGTGAAACCAATCATTGTAAAAGTTAAATTTAAGAATGGGCATATGATGCATATTATGTAAAAATGACAACAGAAAAACCATATAAAATTGATTAATTTTGTTCACTAATCCGAACAAATTTGGAGGAGTAATTCCCGCGGTTCCTGGCACTGAAATAAAGAAGTGTCTGCTTATTTACAACAAATTGGTGTTGGATAAGTTTCTTTCATCCTGTTTGGTGAAAAAAGCCCCTTGCTCAGGAACCACTGGACTAGAAAGGGCTATGCTGGGTCCCTGGGCACATGGGGACACAAGCAAGTCTATGTGAGGACAAACTGGGGCTGCTGCACACTGGGCAGCACTCTCAGTTCTGTGGCCAGCACTTCACTCAGACTCAATCCATCTGACAAAAGCCCTGTGCTCTGGCACCATCGGACTAGAAAAGGCAGTGCTGGGTGTCTGTGCATGGGGAAGAAGCAGCTCTGTGTGAGGACAAACTGGGGCTGCCCCACGGCGGACTGAGCCAGTTCCATGGCAGCCCCATGGCCAGCTCCAGAGAAGCCCACAGGGAACACGGCAGCACTGCAGCAGGAACAGCTTAAGGGTCTCAACATCACAGTGGGCTTTGCTCATCACGGGGTGAGAATGGCCCTTTGGGATGTCACCTGGAGATGGATCCACCTAGCAATGGATTATGATGTCACCGAGGAGCTGGTATCCCTCCCTGCAGCTCACCCAGTCAGCGCCACACTCCAGCTGAGCAAGCTCACGTGTAGACGTGCCAGAGGCTACCTCCCTGCCAGGCCAGCGCTGCGTTCTACACAAACAATTACTGCCCAAGGGCACAGCAGGAGTTTTTCCTGCATCTTTCCTTCTCACTTGCTTCTTCTCTTCCATTCCTCCTTCTCCTTCATCTGCTACTCATTGTTCTTCACTTTCCTTCATTTTCTTTCGTGATGCTAGTTTTGCTTTCTTACTGCTCTGGGCTACAGGAAAGCTCCGCATCGGCGCTGTTTCAGAGAAGCCTCTTGGTAGCTCTCTCTTGGTAGCTCTCCAGTTTTTCCTGTAGTTTCTCTAGCTGCCAGCATGGAGGGACCCTGGGTAGGCACCTGGAGACCTCACCCCCGACGGGGCCCAATCCTTGCAGAATACACTACCCCAGGTCCCAAGTACTGGCTCCCTGGGTCAACAGGTAAACCAGCTATCATGGGGAGGTAGTGGCAGTGGAAGGCACAGAGCACTGCTTGCTTCCACTTAGAAACTTCCTTTCACTACACAATTGTAGGCACAGCTCCGGCTTTCCTTCCCAGGTCATTTGGCTCATGATCCCACCAGAGATAGAGCCCCTGCATACTCATTTCGAGGGACCCAATGTCCTGCTGTAGAGACCTGCTCACCAGGTCCTCGGTACGCCATCCCTTCATCCATTACCAAGACTGGGAAGCATGTGCCTCCATCAGCAATTGTGACGGCACGTCCCAAGACCAAGGTTCAGGTCACCCCCGGACCCAGTGAGTAGCATTTCTGCAGACCTTCTTCCAGGCCAGACAAGCATGCCTTAATGTTGCCCTGTATTACTGGGGCACAAACCCCTCTGCTCATGCCCTGAATGTTCACAGAGTTTCAGACAGAAAACAAGCAAGACTGAGTACCTCCTCCTGATTTCTCTTCTTTGGCTTGCAGTTAGGTCCCCAGCTTCACTTCTTTTCTCACCTCATTCTCTGTCCCAGGTGACTACAAAACAGATCCTGCCAACAAACACGTCTACTATTCCTCACCGAAGAATAGCATGGCGTCCCGACCCAAGGACTTAAAAGGTTTCCAAACGCCAGGTACGGAACTTGGGGAAACAGACACTCTTATATCCTGCATGTCCTCCTGAGAACATCTGCAGCTTCTTCAACAGGCCTAGCTAAAAGCTTAGGCAGCAAGACACTGTGTGTGCTCAACAAGCTTCTTGCTCTGGTTTCAAATAGCCAACGTGCACCACATGCAACAGAAGCCAGAGGCACAGGGATGAGGGGCAGGATACCCTTCCTGCTCCTCATAGCCAGCTCGGCAGGCTGACTCTCTTCCACCCAGGCATTGCATCCTTTCCCCCAGGNGTAAAAGTTAAATTTAAGAATGGGCATATGATGCATATTATGTAAAAATGACAACAGAAAAACCATATAAAATTGATGAATTTTGTTCACTAATCCGAACAAATTTGGAGGAGTAATTCCCGCGGTTCCTGGCACTGAAATAAAGAAGTGTCTGCTTATTTACAACAAATTGGTGTTGGATAAGTTTCTTTCATCCTGTTTGGTGAAAAAAGCCCCTTGCTCAGGAACCACTGGACTAGAAAGGGCTATGCTGGGTCCCTGGGCACATGGGGACACAAGCAAGTCTATGTGAGGACAAACTGGGGCTGCTGCACACTGGGCAGCACTCTCAGTTCTGTGGCCAGCACTTCACTCAGACTCAATCCATCTGACAAAAGCCCTGTGCTCTGGCACCATCGGACTAGAAAAGGCAGTGCTGGGTGTCTGTGCATGGGGAAGAAGCAGCTCTGTGTGAGGACAAACTGGGGCTGCCCCACGGCGGACTGAGCCAGTTCCATGGCAGCCCCATGGCCAGCTCCAGAGAAGCCCACAGGGAACACGGCAGCACTGCAGCAGGAACAGCTTAAGGGTCTCAACATCACAGTGGGCTTTGCTCATCACGGGGTGAGAATGGCCCTTTGGGATGTCACCTGGAGATGGATCCACCTAGCAATGGATTATGATGTCACCGAGGAGCTGGTATCCCTCCCTGCAGCTCACCCAGTCAGCGCCACACTCCAGCTGAGCAAGCTCACGTGTAGACGTGCCAGAGGCTACCTCCCTGCCAGGCCAGCGCTGCGTTCTACACAAACAATTACTGCCCGAGGGCACAGCAGGAGTTTTTCCTGCATCTTTCCTTCTCACTTGCTTCTTCTCTTCCATTCCTCCTTCTCCTTCATCTGCTACTCATTGTTCTTCACTTTCCTTCATTTTCTTTCGTGATGCTAGTTTTGCTTTCTTACTGCTCTGGGCTACAGGAAAGCTCCGCATCAGTGCTGTTTCAGAGAAGCCTCTTGGTAGCTCTCTCTTGGTAGCTCTCCAGTTTTTCCTGTAGTTTCTCTAGCTGCCAGCATGGAGGGACCCTGGGTAGGCACCTGGAGACCTCACCCCCGACGGGGCCCAATCCTTGCAGAATACACTACCCCAGGTCCCAAGTACTGGCTCCCTGGGTCAACAGGTAAACCAGCTATCATGGGGAGGTAGTGGCAGTGGAAGGCACAGAGCACTGCTTGCTTCCACTTAGAAACTTCCTTTCACTACACAATTGTAGGCACAGCTCCGGCTTTCCTTCCCAGGTCATTTGGCTCATGATCCCACCAAATACAGAGCCCCTGCATACTCATTTCGAGGGACCCAATGTCCTGCTGTAGAGACCTGCTCACCAGGTCCTCGGTACGCCATCCCTTCATCCATTACCAAGACTGGGAAGCATGTGCCTCCATCAGCAATTGTGACGGCACGTCCCAAGACCAAGGTTCAGGTCACCCCCGGACCCAGTGAGTAGCATTTCTGCAGACCTTCTTCCAGGCCAGACAAGCATGCCTTAATGTTTTATCACCAGGGCACAAACCCCTCTGCTCATGCCCTGAATGTTCACAGAGTTTCAGACAGAAAACAAGCAAGACTGAGTACCTCCTCCTGACTTCTCTTTGGCTTGCAGTTAGGTCCCCAACTTCACTTCTTTTCTCACCTCCTTCTCTGTCCCAGGTGACTACAAAACAGATCCTGCCAACAAACACGTCTACTATTCCTCACCGAAGAATAGCATGGCGTCCCGACCCAAGGACTTAAAAGGTTTCCAAACGCCAGGTACGGAACTTGGGGAAACAGACACTCTTATATCCTGCATGTCCTCCTGAGAACATCTGCAGCTTCTTCAACAGGCCTAGCTAAAAGCTTAGGCAGCAAGACACTGTGTGTGCTCAACACACAGAGGCACAGGGATGAGGGGCAGGATACCCTTCCTGCTCCTCATAGCCAGCTCGGCAGGCTGACTCTCTTCCACCCAGGCATTGCATCCTTTCCCACAGGACTGACCTCTCTTCCTATTCCATTTCCAGGTCCTGGCACCTACACCCTGCCCAGAATTCTGGGACCTCACACAGCATACACTCGTGCGGAACCGTGCTACACCTTAAAAGGGAAGACTGATTACATGAGTGCTTTTCAAGACTTTGCAAAGGTGAGCTGTACTTCTCTGTTCAGTCACAGCAGCAGCAGAAGCTCAGCTGCTCTGATCACAGCAGAAGAGCCCCAGTGCCTGCTGCATCCCCATNTCTGCAGACCTTCTTCCAGGCCAGACAAGCATGCCTTAATGTTGCCCTGTATTACTGGGGCACAAACCCCTCTGCTCATGCCCTGAATGTTCACAGAGTTTCAGACAGAAAACAAGCAAGACTGAGTACCTCCTCCTGACTTCTCTTTGGCTTGCAGTTAGGTCCCCAACTTCACTTCTTTTCTCACCTCCTTCTCTGTCCCAGGTGACTACAAAACAGATCCTGCCAACAAACACGTCTACTATTCCTCACCGAAGAATAGCATGGCGTCCCGACCCAAGGACTTAAAAGGTTTCCAAACGCCAGGTACGGAACTTGGGGAAACAGACACTCTTATATCCTGCATGTCCTCCTGAGAACATCTGCAGCTTCTTCAACAGGCCTAGCTAAAAGCTTAGGCAGCAAGACACTGTGTGTGCTCAACACACAGAGGCACAGGGATGAGGGGCAGGATACCCTTCCTGCTCCTCACAGCCAGCTTGGCAGGCTGACTCTCTTCCACCCAGGCATTGCATCCTTTCCCACAGGACTGACCTCTCTTCCTATTCCATTTCCAGGTCCTGGCACCTACACCCTGCCCAGAATTCTGGGACCTCACACAGCATACACTCGTGCGGAACCGTGCTACACCTTAAAAGGGAAGACTGATTACATGAGTGCTTTTCAAGACTTTGCAAAGGTGAGCTGTACTTCTCTGTTCAGTCACAGCAGCAGCAGAAGCTCAGCTGCTCTGATCACAGCAGAAGAGCCCCAGTGCCTGCTGCATCCCCATGCAACACACACTTCCTTGCACCTGCAGCAAAGCCCAGGAAGCCACAGGGCCTCTGCCTCTGCTATTACCCATAACACCAACACCTGCAGTCCCTCACTTTTCCACACCAGCAGCTTTGGCATGGTACAGCTCACTGGCACTAATGGCACTACTCTCCCTCATGCTCAGAGAAATATAGCTCTCTTCCCAAGGAGCCCTCATTCCCAAGGCTCCAGACCTCCCACTCTGCTCCTCTGGCCAGCCACCTAAAGCAGCTCAGTACTCGTGAGCAGGCAGCAAAAATCCGCACTGCCTCCTGTACCTACCAACCTCATTGCTTCTCTTGCAGACGCCAGGTCCTGCGGCTTTTGACAGGGTGGAAATGGACATCTACAAAAACAGGGCTCCCAGATACACAATGGGACTCAAAACCAAATCTCTTGCCACAAGTATGGTTCCAGGTCCAGCCCACTACAACCCGGGAAAGGTAACAATTGCCCACCAATTTTTGTGCTGGACAGCCTTCACTTAAAGAGAACTCTGGAGAACAAGGCACCATCTTCACCTCTTTTCTTCCCACTTTCCCCTTCCAGGTGTCACTGACCAAGGCCCGGGATCCTGCTTTTACTTTTGGAGTCCGACATTCTCTCTACAAAGCTTCTTTAATACCTGAAACACATCTTGATTAAAGACAGATAACAGCAGAGATTTTTTTCTGTTCTTCCTTTGTGCATGGTGGGGTTAGGTGTGCGTGGGTGCAGACTGTTGGCTTCACTGTCTCATGTCTATGCCTCAGTCAAAAGATGGCAATATGTGGGTGAGGGGAGAGCAGCGAGGTAACAGCATGAGCCAGGCTGACATTTCCAACAGCACTGTTTCACCTATCCAGGACAAAACACTGTGAAAGCTTTCCAGCTCTGCCTTGCATGCTCTCACCCCACAGCCCCTGCTGGCCCCAAGGACAAAGCCCATCTCAGTGTCCCCTTTTTCAGTGCACACAGGTGGCATCTGCCCAAGGTGTGCCCAGAAACACAGCTGCCCTGCACCATCCCCTGCCACAGGCAGGGGCTCATTTTCACAGGCAAGTCCCCAGACCACTGACAGGTAAGGAGAAAGAGCCGTTATTCCCAGTCTAAAATGCAATCATCATAGGATCCTGCAACATCCCTTCCTGGTGGGAAGGGGCCTTGGAAGGTGACCTCATCTAAACCCTGGTGTGGGAAGGGTAGCCTGGAAGAAACTAGCCAGCACCCAGCCAACCACAAACTTGATTGTGTCCAGTGATGGGATTCTGCTGTGCTCCTGGGGAGGCTGTTTCTCCTCTCTGGCTAAGTGATGATGCCAAAAGGGTGCATCACTGATTGCTAGGGAACAGGATGGGAATTGGAGCGGGCAGCTCTCACAGGCACTCCAAGGCAGGAGCGTCTCTCTGCTCTGTGGCCGGCACTTCAGTCAGACTCAACCCATCTGACAAAAGCTCTGTGCTCTGGCACCATCGGACTAGAAAAGGCAGTGCTGGGTGTCTGTGCATGGGGAAGAAGCAGCTCTGTGTGAAGACAAAGCGGGGCTGCCCCACGGCGGGCTGAGCAGTTCCGTGGCAGCCCCGCGCCCATCCCCGGCGGAGCCCCGCAGCGAACACGGCAGCGCTGCGGCAGGCCCAGACCCGCGGCCCGCCCCAACACCCCGCGCTGGTCAACCCGAGCGGAAGGCCGGCTGCGACAGACTGCGGGGAGGCGGAAGGCACATTCCCGGGACCGCGACACACAGTCCCGCCGTGCCTTCTGCGGACAGGCGTGCCCCGGTAGCTCTTGCCCGGCGGTGCCCAGCCGGAGCACGGCGTGTGCCGAGGCGCTGCGGCGTGGGGAGCTGGGGCAGGGCGCGCCCGGGCGGGAGCCGGCAGCGGTGAGGGACAACTCCGGCTGCGAAAGTGGAGCAATGGGTGGGTGGCACTGCGGCTTAATTTCCTCACTATCTGAATAAACAGCAGTAAATTACACTAATTTCCTCCAGCCGAATCCGTTTCACGCGTCGTTATCTCAATTCACGAACTTTTACACCTTGTTTTCCGTTCCTGTTTTCCCGCTGAGGAGAGGCCGTGGGGACTTCGATTGCCCGCGGCTCCTCTCAGTCGAGAGAAGCTCAGATGAGTCTCCTGCCCAGATGCGAGCAGGCATCTTCCTTGTCAGGGCTCCAGGTGCCCTCCCTTTCATTTTGAAATGCCTGTGGTTAATGGGAAGTATTTTAACTAAACTTACATGAAGATCTAAGTGCGTTAAAAAGATTACAGGAGAACACAAAGTTAGAATAGGAAAAGATTTGTTAAAAGTTGCTGTTGCAGGGGAGGGACAAAGGCAAATGGAGTTTTGGTTAATAGACTGGATATTCAGTCCTTTGTGGTGCAGGAAAATTTTATAACTTGTTTTTTAATCTACAAAAGAAATTATTTCCTACCTGCATTCACAGATGAGGTCGGTGATACTGTGCTCTATGGGAACAGTGCTGAGGCAGCAGTGGACAGATTTTGTTCTTGACAGGTTTTGTGCCCCCATGAGTAAGATGTGCTTGTCTCACCTGGAAGAAAGGGTGGAGAAATGGTACTCAGGGTGACCTCGGTCTTCATACTGGGACATCCACAGATGTACAGTGCTGGAGCTGAGTCCTTCCCATCCACAGTGATACAAGGGTGAATGTAGTGTTGAGTACCTGCAGAGCAGCTGTCTGAGATGGGATGGATGACTCCTTGCAACGTGTTAAACTTACAGTTTGTTAAGTGGAAGCAGCAGATGTGCTGTGATCCCCCAGCTGTTCTCCTCCCCTCTGTGCCCCTGCCCCATCCTCCATTATTCCTGGTTTACCTGTCATATCAGGGATTGTATACGTGAATCCAAGGGTGCTGAACTCTGCCATGATGTGGCCACATGGGTGATGAAACCTCCAGGTGCCCTCCCAGGCTCCGTCCATGCTGGTGGCTACAAAGCCTACGGCAAGAATAAGAGCCTGGCACTGCAGTGCTGCCAGGCACAGTGCCACACAGGAGCTTGCTCTGATGGGTCTTCTCCTGTTTTCTCTTATTGCCAGAATGTTCAAGGGTGATCCCCTCTCCTCAGCACTCATCAGGCCTCATTCAAGCATTATGTCCTCTCTGGGTTCCTGGAGACAGGCTGGCAAACTTAAGAGGCTCAAAGAGGCAAGGAAGGTCTGTGTGGATGGGACTGGCTCAGAATGGAGTAGAGAAGGCCTTGGTGCACCTCACAACCTGGTGCCTATGGGTAAGGCACCCCATATGTTTTCCACTTGAAAACACAACAAGCTGACCTTGATGATGTCTGCAAGGCAGAAACATGCAATGAGAGAAGAAACAATGTGATTCTTTTAATCTTTAATGTTAATCTAGAAGCTGTATGTTCTTGTAGTTCTGGGTTGCATAATGAGAATGCGTGTTTGAATGCCTCAGACTTGTTTCATGTCTTATTTTTCAGTGGTCCCTTAATTTATGTTTTTTCCTGGAGAGGGTGATTTGGGCCTGGTGTTTGTAAGCAGAATTTTCTGCTGAAGATAATATTTAGGAGCACCTCTGTGCTGCCACTTTTGGGAGTTTGACAGCCTGAATGTGCAAATAAAAGCAAGAGAGGCCTTTCCCCAGAGTGCAGAAAAAACGGAGCAGACTCCTGTGTGCATTCTCAGGTCATGCAAAAAAAGCTGGATGCCAACCACAGATGCACAGTGTTTTCAGACTTCTCCCCAGTAAGTAAATATAGATAAATTCTCCATACATTGGAACTGCTGATGTGTTTAGCAATTATCGAAAATACTGGTGGGTATAATAAGTTATTTTCATGTTTAAGTTTGCATCTTAGTTTTAGGGAAGAGTTATTGATGGGGAATTTGTCAAAAACATTAGTGGCAGTGTAATTAGCTTACAGTATTAATGATGAGAAAGCAAGCAGCATGTACATTCTAAGACACTGAATCTCAACCACCCAAAAGGCAAGGCCCAAGAAAACGAACTCTCCTCCTGAGACTGTGACTTGTGATTGATCTGGGTTGATGAGTTTTCTGAGCATTAACCTGAATAATTTAAATATTTCCAGATTGAAAAGCTTTTTATGGTCAGAAAATCTGAAGTGGCTGCCAATCCTCTTTAAGAGAAGCTTGTGTAGTTCACTTGTTATGGATTTGCTTTTTATGTAAAAGTTTACAGAGAAGAATCTTTATCACAGCTTTGTTTTGTTTTCTATAGTTGGTTTTGGGCATGCACGACCAGAGGGAATTGTCCTCTGTTTGGGGGAAATTCTTTTATATACTAAAATGTGATGAGGTGGTGTATCCACTTTCATGTGTTCCTACATTTTAGAAAAAAGGATAAGCTATGTTATACACCAGAAAAAAAAACCCCAAACAAAACCAAACATCCTTATTCCATCTTCATTTTTACTCTGGGAGGGATTTAAGGACTCTGGCCATCTGGATGTCTGGCAACTCAGTCAGAGCTGTGGCTACTGTGTGTGTGCAGATTAACTGTGTAGCACATGCACAGTAAGTCCAATGTGTCCGGTACACATCAGACCTGCTGCACATGTGCTGCACAGATGGTCCGTGCATACACAGTAAATCAGCTATGTTAAGCCTACTGCGCATATGCAAACCATCTGTGCATTGCACATATGTATATTTTTGCATGGGAAATCCCTAGTCAGAGCTGAAAGGTTGTGGCAGAGAGGAACTCCAGTGGTAGAGAGACCGTGAGAGAGTCTGACAGTGGCATAAATTAAAGTAGCTCCTTGCCTGGTTTTGCTCATGTCTGGGCCAAAGCTGCAAATAAGTTCCTCAGAATCAGAAAATGTGACTAGCTGCTCAACAGTTTCAATCTCTGTAACAATTGGCTGCAGGAGAGAATCTGTATCAAAACCATTAGTTTTAAAGGCAGTGATTATCAGCTAGCACTGCAGCTAGTTTGTCAGGTAGATCAAAATGAACCAGGTCTGGTATTTTACTTATCCAATAAAATAGTGATGCTTATGGTGCAGGCCTCAGGGATATGTTTAGCCAATTATCTTTCTTTTATTTCCCAGTAATCCTTTTGCTTCTCATCTAGTATTAAGCATTTTTACATAGGCTGTTTGAGCCTGACAAGGATACTTACTGGTTAGTACATAGACACAGTTTACATATGTATAGGAATATATTATCTTTTCAGTGTATATGCAAGTTATTGCATATTATGTTTATGGTATGTCTTTAAATCCCAGTTCTGACAATGACAACTAGGCACTTTAAAGTAAGTGTGCTTTAGGTCTGTGTCTAATGAGTTCTGAAGTTGAAGAGCCCCTTTTTATCTCACAAGGCATCACTGCTCATCTAACTGACACACGTGAGGGAAGAGATACCTTCTGAGAAGTGGGCCAGTGTGAACCTCCTGAAGTTCAACAAGTCCAAGTGAAGATCACACACTTGGATTGGAGCAATCATCATTTTCAATACAGGCTGAGAGGTGAATGGATTGAGAGCAGCCCTGCAGAGAAGGATCTAGGTATACTGGTAGGTGAAAAATTAGATATGAGCCAGTAATGTGTGTATGCAGCCCAGAAAGCAAATTTTACCCTGATCTTCCTAAAAAGAAGGGTGCTGTTCACTGGGCTCGGGCTTTCCCCCACTGCAGCCCTTTGCACTGTTGCCATACCTGTCCAGCCCACTCTAAATAACTTGTTCATTTCCTCCTAACCTTCTCACCAAACAAGTCCAAGCCTTACCCATCTGAATTTCCAGTCTCAAATTCCTAGTACATACCTCCTTTAACAAGTCATGTTCCTTAATTAACATTCTCTCCCCTTCCCAGTATTACCTGTCCATGCTTAATGGACATTTAATGGAATGGAAATTAAATTGAATTAATGGAAATTTCTGCTTTTATTCCTGGTTTCTCGTTGAAAATTGTCAATAGCTGGATTGTTTATCCCTACTTCTGTACTTCTGTTCTGAGAAGAGCTGTAACTTTCTTGGTCAAGAACTTCCAGAAAAAATCAGCTTCAATCAAATACTATCAAGGCCAGGTTTTACAGGTTTATTAATACAGTAATAACACTACTGTGTAGTAAATCATATGAGGTGAATGCTTGAAGTGCTAGATTCCACTACGCTGTAAATAATCCATTGAACCAAAGGGAAATACCCGAGTCAATAAAAGAGGCAGAATTTTTCTGTAATACAAATTAGAAACATATACCTCAGAGTTGGGCTGATTTTGAAAGAAGATGCTGGAAATGTGATAAAAGTGCAACAAACAATAAAGTGTGACATATGAAGTGATCTGTCATTTCTAGTCAGAGTTCCAGCCTCAGTAAGCTGCAAGATAGATGGGACGCTAAAAGAGAAAGGAAAAAAAAAGAAAAGATAAATAAAGGAAGGCTCTGAGGAAAGGGGGATAGGGATAGGGTTAGGAAAATTGTAGATTATTTGAGGCCATCTCCTTGACCCTAGACTACCTCCACTGGTGCAACCATTGGTCAGGGTGAAGTAAAGCTGACAATAGCTATTCATCATACTGTAGACTGGAATGTAAAATGAAAACCACAACTACCTCATATGATGCAAGTACATACAGGAAGGGATTAAATCAATGAAAGATGTTATCCCAAAGCAAAATAGGAATTCCTATTAAATTCAGCTCTTACTCGAAGGAGCTGATTTTGCCCTGTCTTAAGCTACAAACACATGCATGGAACACACCCTTGTATTCAGGTGTGTGGAAATTCCATAGGAGTTTCTTGACCCACCCCTCCAATTACTTTTTGTCATCAAGCTGCATAATGTTCCTATTAATGATTTGCTTTCAAAGATGAGCAAATTATATACAGTGAGGAAAAATAATAATTATTTGCTTTAAAAGAGACTGCTTGGTTTTCCCATCTTTGTTTACTTCAAAAGCTGGTAATGGTTTTAAATTTTTTTGCCTGAATGAAGGAATCAAAAAAATATCCTTAGAAGACCTGACATTTCTTCCTGCAAAATCTTCTTCCTTGAAAGGCAGAAGTACAGCAGGTAACAGATCACAGTCAGGGAATTTTTGCAGCTGGGCTGATACATGAAAGTAAAAGAGCTCCTTTAAAAAAAACCAAACCAAACACACCTCTGTTCTTCCTCCTGTTTTTTTAGCATCCCTAAAGGAGGAAAATTCAGCATCAAGTGTCACAGTACCATGGTGTAAATATCTCAAAACAGTCTATTAATCTTGGCTAACAAAACACACATTTTAGAAATTTCTCAGGGCTGTGCTGCAATCCTGAGCCATTCTGGGAACATCTTTAAAAAAGTGTGTGCACATGTATGCACATATTCTTTGAATGACCCCTTCATTCTTCAAAGAATGGGATTGTCCATACATTTCTGCTCTTTGTACTAAAGTACATTAGTTAAAAATATCTGGTTAATTTGACCTTGCTATTTTTAGACCTGCAAAGTAGATTATCCATATACAACTACAGCTTCACTATTTAAACTAAATCTGTCTTAAAATAACTGCAACGCCTTCTCTTCCTTCCTTTAGCCCTAAAAATAACAATTGTCACAACCAAAGAACACAGCAGTACTTCAGTTATTTGTCACAAATCACTCACACACAACAGCTTCAGTTCCTTGTTATAATTGGACAGTGAAAATGTTGAAGGGTTTCTAAAATAGAGGTGTTGGCCCCTTTGATTGACAGGTACCATGGAACTGCAGTCTATCCAACCTTCTTCCCAGAAGCCATCTCCTTCAAAACCTTAGGAAAATTTTTATACTCAATGGAAGTTGAGTATAAAATTAAATTAAAGCATTGGTGCATGGAAATGAGTAATAAATCAATCAGCATTTGCCATCAGTCAGCAGGTTGCAAGCAATTACATTCCTTCCTTCCTTCCTTCCTTCCTTCCTTCCATCCTTCCTTCCTTCCTTCCTTCCTTCCTTCCTTCTTTCCTTCTCAGCAGTCCAAAAATTATTTTTCAAAAGGTCCCAGTTATCATACTCATTTATCTATTTTTTCTTAATTAAGGAGTACAGAATTGGGTCTTGAGAGAGTGCAAGTGGTTAAATGGAGGAATGCACTTACAAAAGAGTAGTTAATTAAGCACTGCAGTTTGATGTAGTGGTGAGGTGGTTTGTTGGTTGAAAATGATGAGGATTATGGTGCAGTGATTTAAGCAGTTCTATTGGTATTCACTGGTGTGTTAAATGTAAATATATTTGTGAAGATGAGCACAAACCAAAATAGCTGTTGTGAAGAAAGTCTTTGGGTCGATTAGATCCATCACTGAACAGAAGTACATCCTTTCTTTGTAAGAGATCTGTCTTTAAATAAAGCTATTCTTTACATCCAGACACAGGTCCAAACTTCATGTTGTGGCCACCTGGCTAATATTACTATCCTGCTTTAAATCTGTGTTCTTGCTAGCTTCCCAGACTTGCATCAGTCTTTCAGAAAAGTTTTATTTTTCATGATTAACAATTCACATATTCATTTTCAATCAGGAGAAACAAACATATTTCATCCTAAGAAGTAAGCTAGCAACAGAATATGCAAGGAAATGCCACTTTATTGTTTTGTTTGTGGACTGGGTTTTTTTTTTTCTGATCAAAAAAAAAGATTTAAAAAAAAAAGAAAAAGAGTAGAAGCTGATATGTTTGACAACTGGTGAACTGAATTTGTATTTCCACTGCTAGGATCCAAAAAGTGGTGAGAAGTAAGAACACCCAAGCTAGGGCTCTTGGAACCTCTTGGAATGAGTAGCACAGGCAAGTTTGTAGCCCATAAGTCACTTTTCATCCATGATGTTCTGAGTCAAAAGTCTGAGCTCTTGGGGCACACTTGCCACTCAGATTACCCAGACACTCTTGACTTTCCTGTTGGCACGTTTCCTGATACATGGAGCATGGAAGCCTGTAGAGCTCTGACTCACGGCAGCACTTGTAAACTTATGGCTTTGGAAACCCTGATGTCTCTGTGGCTACAACCTTCCATATACTAATAAATTAAACAAGGCTGGGACATGGGTTTGGGCACTATTTAGCAATCATTCAGGCTGTTTAAATGTAGACAAGGTCCCTGGCATGGTTTTAGTCCAAGAAAACTGCAGTTTCCAAGTCAGGGTAAGGTTCAGGAATCACATTAGGCCAGGGAACAGAGTGTGCTGGGCATTGTGGTGGATGAGAAATTGTTGTGGCAGAAGAGAGGAAGTTTGGTTTCATAAACACACACCATGCCATGGTGTTTGATTTAAAAGTCAGAGAATGGTTATTTAAGAGTTTGGTTTAATAATGGATCATAGCCTCAAGGTATCTTATCACATCTAGATTTTACAGAGTTTGCCTGTCATGTTTTGCAGGTGTTGTGGTTTAACCAAAGTCAGGATGGCAGGTTTCCAGGATCTGCAGCTCTGGGTTGACTTTGCCAAAGGGGCTGCCACAGATTTAGGACAGAAGGTTTCACTGTCTTGGGCTAGATTGTCTGTAGTGAAAGCACTCCACATAACAGGGTTGTCCTAGGGCTATGATAATCCAACATTTCAAATATATTCTTGCTCTCCATACCAAGTGTGACCCAGCTGATGCCCTGTAAAATGGTACTTTGATGATGTTTCTTTATTTATATCAGAGTTTATTAAGTTAATTATTTGGTTGCAAAATATGAAGTTCAGATATGTGTTCATATATAAGGACTGAGTTTTTTATGGGATGTAAACAAAATGTCTTATTTTCATAAACTTCAGGATGCCATACTAACTCTTATTAATACTTTCACACCTGCCACATAGGTGTTTAATTTATCTTAAGAGATATGACTGAAACTGTATAATTTCAAAAGGTTTGGATAACGGTTGTTTTTGCCCTTCTATCTGCCTTTTTCATTTTCAAAAAACAGAGCAAATGAAAATAAGCCACTGGAATATCCAAATTCAGTTAAGCAAGTGAAGGTCAAGGTTTGCATCCCTATAGCATTTTTGTTATATAAATAGACATTAATATTTATAATTTATTACCTAAGGAAAATATCTTGATATCTTTTTCTTTAATCTCATCATTCTTTCTACTGAAGGTCTGAATTTTGGATAGTACAGTAAAGCTTTTCAATGTAGTATTTTAAGACTCTGCAATCCTTTATTTGTCTAGCTCAGTCTGTCTTGGTAGCTTTGGTGCTCACAAGACATAGTGGTAATACTGCTTATGTGGTCCCAATCTGTGGTTACCTTCATGAGATTGTAACATGGTGCTGTGAATTTAAAATGCATTTCAGATCCATACAAGGCAATGTATTCATGTGGCAGGATTTTAGGCTAAGGCTATTTGTCTGGCATGTAGTATATGCTCTATAATATTTGTTCATCTTCAAAGGAAGATTGCCAGAGTTCGTTCTTAGTAATGGAGGTAGGAATGAGTAAAATCATATCCCAAGGCTCAAAGATATTAATTTATACCATGTGTCTGGTAGGACTCTGAGCAATCTAGGTGTCATTAGAGCTGTTTTTCCATGAGGGTAATGGTACTCTATCACCTACACAGACTCAAGAACCCTGTGTGTGAGCTTTGCTATGACGGTGCACCGTACAAAATATAAAATGTGTGATAGATCCCACGAGTATGTTCTTCACTGCCCCCCTGTTGGATTCATCCAAAGACTCCATGTCAGAAGATTTTCAGTCAGCTACTGGGCTCTGCATAGCAAGTCCTACTCCTTAGGTCCTTGCAGCCTCAGCTAGCATAAACTTTGCACCGTTTACACTTACGGAAGCTCACCTGTTAATTACCACTACTTGAAAATTTGCTTCACCTTATTTTTCATGAGTGGAAATTCAGCAACAAGACCTGTTTAAATAATTGTGACTTGGTTAGCACACAGCCAGGGTGTAACTGGAAACAGGAGCTGATGTAAAACAGTGGACTGTATTCTGAGATGTTCAGGCCAAACTATACTTTTTCCTCTTCATGAAAGTTTCCTGTGGTGGAGGACTAACACTTCCAAGATGTTGGCACATCATTTGGGCTATAAGTAGAAAACAAAATTTAAAATATTCAAGATTGCTTTTTTTTGGTTGTGCTACCATTACAACAGCTTTCAGAGATACAGAAAAAGAAAACATAGGATTTCTGGCAAGACCTTGAGTAGAATATGGATTCTTCTTCTTCTTCTGTTTGCTCCTAGGCAAGGTATTGGAGTTTGTGACTGTTTTTTGTTTCCAGGGGAAAAAATGTTAATTACTTTTCTCTGTTTTAAATAAATGAATTTTGAAAAAATTACAAGTGCTATTTAGGATTCTAAGTCTTGAGGGAAGAATTGTATTCTTACAATTACTTACTTTCATTAATTGATATTCTTTAATGGCAACTAAAAATGTCACAATCATAAGGCAGTGTTTCACAAAAGATTTTATGTTGCCTCTGCTTTTAAAGGATCTTCCATTCCCCATCAAAACATATATAAGGCATGCTACTTGTTTATCAGAAAATAGGGCAAGACACGCGGACCGTGTCCCATAGTTCAGAAAATCCTAGAACATTCTTTCAAGCCAAATGGGAAATTATCTCATGATAATGACCATTGTAGTGAAAAAATTGGTCTTTCTAAAAAAAAGCAATTTTATTTAACTGTATAAACAACTAGAGTTTTTCAAAGTAATGTACCATAGAGTTTTGTCTTTAAAGCAGAGGGGAAAAAAAGTCTAATGAAGTTGGACATAACCTGTGAAATTAAATAGAGCTAGGAAGGCAAAGTTAAAGTATTAGACTATCTCCTTAAAAAAAGCTACTTTTAACAAATGTCAACTATAAACTATGCTTACAGGCATTTAAACTCACTAGCAGATGCTGACATGATAGACTGTTACTTTTGCTGCTCTAGTCAACACAGAAACAAATTACCATGGTGCTCTACGTCTTTGATTCCTGTATTTGCTTTCATGTTGATAAGGGTTTAAGCTCCCTGGGCCTCAGTTCTTAGTCATTTTCTATTAATTCATAGCTTCCTCCTCATTCTTTTTGTGAGTTTAATTCGATATTGTGTTAGGTTAAATTTGCCTTATGATAATAGTGGTAATAAAGACGAATGGCGTCTTTACTTAATGGAGCTATTTTGTGAATCTGTATCAAGCTTTTCTCATTGTGCCAAGAGCAGAGCATCTGTGATTATTGCAGTATAGTTTAAAGCACTCAATTTAAGACAGAAAGACAAGTTCTGCTTTTGGCTGCCTAAGTAAAACTCTCTTTCTTTTCACTAGAAGTCATATGTCTGCAGTGGAAAACAGTATTTGACCCCACAATATTGAGGCTGACCATAAGGGCCAGAACAAGAAATTACTCAGAGAGGAACTGTGCATCAGTTAGGTCTCTTTTTCAAGACATAGTGAGCTTTAAGCTGTAATTAGTATTTTCAGATGTTCTTTTGCACTGTTCACCCAATAACAGCATTTCCAATTCTATAAAATTTTATCTAAGTACATTCTATTCCGCACTTTTACATGAGTGCAGTGGAAACTCAGAACTCAGGAGAGGAGGCTGTAGCTTTCTAGGCTAGAATTTGTCTAAGAAAGCAGGTTTAAAGACATGTCCTGTAAAAATGGTCTAGGAGATCTTCCCTGCAGATAGCAACTTTCAAGTTCTTCTTTCATTTCATCTAGGATAACAATATTCCATCCTAGACATCTGTAATATCTTAGATAGTGATAGAAAACAAACCGATGTGAGAGTCCCCAGCAACTTCAGTTGGGTGATCTGATGTAATACTTGGTTTTATAATGTATTTTAGCTCATTTTCCTCATGATGTAAGGTCAGTGTACTGATGTTACTGTCAAAATGAATATTAACAGTAAAATCAAAAATTATTGATCAATGTATTTCATGACATACTATTTTCCTATATTAATAATACATTATGAAAGCTCAATATATTAGACTTAAAAATGAAAAAACAATGCTAAACCACCCCCCAGAACAATTATGGACATATCATTAAAATCTCTAGAAAAGTTAAAAGGATATATTTTCACATCATTCTTTCTGATTTTTTTTTTCATAGTAAAAGAGACCTTCCTTAGGGTTTTATTTTACTAAACCAAAATTGCAAGATGATATTTTTAAAACATCAATCCTTTTATTGGAAGCATTGTTTAGCTTAAAGATATCAGTAACTGCACTAAGATAGCCAACCATTCAGCGAGGAATCTTCCAAGTTTACTCTGCAATACAGGAAATGGTATGAGATGGGGGCTTTGTCCTCTTGATTTGTAGCCCTTTTCATGAGAAATCATGTCATTACTTATGACAGTAGATGGTGGCAAACGTGGCTTTATGTCACGGAGGCCCAGGATAAACAAGAGAACTTGACCTAGCTTTTTTTGCTTTGCTGTGCTCCTCTTTTTTTTTTTTTTTTTTCCCCTTCCCCAGAATCTTTGTGCTAAATGGGTTGAAGTAGATTTGGTTTGTACTTCTCAGAGAGGATTCAATGTGACATGTTATAGGAAGCTCTGGCAGAAATATGTGGTAAGTAGGTCACAACAGCTCTGTTGATTAGCATATTGGTGATTTAAAACCACAGTATCAGTTATAAAGTGGTGGATGGATAACATAAAATAATGCGTATTTATTGGGAGAAGGAATTTTTACAGCATGAGACCAAGCTGAGTAACCATGCTGTACTAGCAATATATTTATTTTTCTTAAAACTGTAACCCCCTCATGAAATGTTTTTAGCCCTCAGCTTAGCCTGAGGCCAAATCCAAGGAAAGTAGCCTAAAGCTCATGATGAATGTTTACTGACTTTTGTGGTCAGTGTTTCTCAGGAGTAAATTGTAAAGAGCACATGAGCTACACTTTATGTTTCCAGCTTCAGGCTGTGGAAAGGAGTTGGAGGAAAAGGTATGTCATTTAAAATTACCCCTGAATTATGTTCACAAAATATACTTCACCTTTTCACAGCTGTGCATACTAAATTTACTTAAATATTGCATTTCCTACTAGGAAGTCAAATACACCTACCTCATGTGGTTTAAATAAAATAAGAAGCAGGTTCATTTAGCAAACAAGACAGATAATTCAACATGAAAATCTAGGAGCTGAGAAATTATCTTGGGAGTTTCTGGGTGAGCCTCGAGATCTGGTACAAGGTAAGTGTGCAGCAATCCCTCCCCTGGATTACCAGCAGGATGTGCATTGCCTTTTTCCTACTGTCTTTATTCATGTTTCAGCAGCTTGCCACAAGCAATATGCCAAGCTCCTACAAAAACCTGTGCAGCACACGAATGTGTGCATACAAACACACATACACTGTTCCTTTCAGAAGATTACATGTAATCTTAATAAAAAACTGCTTTCTGAAGTAGAGAATATATTGAGCTGCACTTGCACAAGCTCTTTGCTGAGCAGAGGAATTTTACAAAATATAGTTACAAGATTTTCTGCTGCGACTGCCATGGTTATGATCGATTTCCATAGTTCGGTATTTTTCCGTATTCATTTTAGAGTCATGCATATCAAATAAAATATCACTAGATGTAGAAGTCAATATTAGTAATCTCTTTCCACATAACACCAATATGGATGCATGTTATACTTACTTACTTGTACAACACTTTGAGAGAATTTGGATAGCATATCAGATTGAAGGTGAACTTTGAGGTTTGAGTATGATAACTCCACATTGATTGGCTGAAAACACACAATCTTATTCCAGACAACAATGAAATTTTTACTAGATGTCCCTCAGTGCAAACTGTCTAGTTTTAAAATTATTAAAATTTCTTCCAAGGTCAACTATGATAAAAATTAAATATAATTTTTGAATACTTTAAAATCATAATTTTAAAATGTACATTTTTTAAAATTTGAAAACAAGAGTCAAAACAGCAATTGACCTGAAAGCTGTAATCTGAAAAGTAAATAAATTACGTATTTTTTTTCTTTGCATCAGGTAAAATCAGAAATCACTTCCAATCAGATCTTCACATTTGAATAGCACACTGGTCTGCATAACTGAGAAATAAAAACATTGACATTAATTAGAACTGGCTTTTGGCATTATTTTATTTTTAAGTACACAAAGCAAGAAAACAAAGAGTACTGACCAAAATAGGTCCATCTATGTCTTTTAAATCATAATTCCAACACTGGAAACTATCTTGCTTAAATTTGAGGGAATGGCAAATGTTAGCCTACATTCAGCTGAAATATGTCTGTTCCATTTAGAAAAAATTTCCTTTTCAGATAGATAAAATTTTACCTTTACTTATGTATAATAAGGTGCAATTCTGTTTTTCTGAGCGAGTGAAGGGTAGAAACTGGGCTTCTTCCACTGACATTCTGTCAAGTAGAGTCTTCTAACCAAGTAGCAGAAGAAATTAGTGTAATAGTAGTAAAGCAATCTCCAGACATAATTACAGATCAGTTATAGTAAAGGGGCTCAGATGAAGAACATATATTTTAACATATATGCATATATATATATATATATATATATATACACACTGGCAAATACATATTAAAAATATACTTCCATGTATATGGATATTTAGGAACTCTTATTGACTACTTATGAACCCTCTATTTTTTTAATTATTTTTGTTATTTTTAAAAAATAAATTTATTCTTGTAGTTAATACAAAATCGTGAGTATGATCCTAACTTTTAACCTCTTTAGCCTCACTCTGTTCCCCATTTACAGATACCACTGAGTGGTTTTTTGTTGTTGTTGTTTTTGTTTTGTTGTTTGGTTGTTTTTTTTCTTTAAATATTTGGAGAGTTAAATTTTGGTAATTTGTAAATCACCTCTGTGGAGTCCAGTGCAATCCAGCATCATGTAAGCATTGGGAGAGCAACCAAATGCATCCTCAATATGTAGTGCCTCATTTACCTATGACTGACAGGTGCAAAATGCTACTGAATCAGAAATGACAGCTATAACAATGGCCAGTACAGGAGATTCACAAGATTTTCCTGGGAGCATCATCTGCAATGGATGTTCCTATATACCTAATATGGGAGTATCTAATTACAGTTTTCATTTGTTAAAACAAGGGAAAATATTGATAGAATAAAAGAGAAATCCCCAAAGAACAGAGCCCAGATGTTCTTCATAGGGATTTTAGCCTGAGGGAGGTTTGGGGAACAGAAGTGACTAGAGGCTATGGGTAAATTTTCTGGGTGGTATGCAAGGAATTACATCTATAATTCCAGCTGTTCTTAATGGGATGGAATCATGATTACAATAATGATTCCTTATGTACACAGTTGAAAAATTGCCCGCAAACTTTCAAAGAATTTACTTTTATATGACCTTGCTTCTTCAGGTAGAAGCATTTTATGAATTAGAAGCAGCCAAGACAGAATAGATCTTTTTTACCTACTTCTAGAACAGCAAAAAAATTTAAATCTATATCTGCCACTGTAATGTTGGTGGCAGTCCAATATCCTGGCCTAGGGCACTGTTTGAATAAGCAAAATTCTAACTAATTTGAGATTTTTGACCAGACAGAGATCACTACAGGCCTAGTGATTACATCTTCCTTTATTTGATGAGACATAGCATTTGAAAAGACCTCCTAAATCATTATGCCCAGTTCCACTTGCTAGCACAGGCAAATATGTCATATAAAATTAATGTCAATCATGTAATTCAAAAATCTTTTAATATGCAGGGGTTTTATTTGCCCTCCCTGTGATATAAAAATAGCACAAAAACAACAGTTAGATCTTGAGAAGAAAGTCTCACAGAACTGTTTACATTGAAATAAAGCTGTAAATGCTGATTTTCTCTCTTGGAAAGGCACTACTGGGAAATAGTAGACAAACACAAACCCACACCTGTACCTTCCATTTCTGTCTCTCTATTATTTCTGTAATGTGTGAAGGTGTTTTTCCCTGATCCTTCCACTCCTGTTGCCATTAATTTACATTCTGAAAAATAGTTTTTGCTGAAAAGTTAGGGACCATAAATTGGTTCTTTATGACCCTTCTAGTCCATTTGGTTATGGAGTGAAACAAGATTCAGCCTGAAAGGCAAAAGCAGCTGAGAGTGACAGTGAATTTCATAAAGGGCATATAAGAGGCTGCAAGGAAGAGCCTGAATCCTCCCCCATCTCTGCTTCTGAGTTATTAGGCCACATCTCACTCAAAAGATTAAACATTTTATCTCACAGGTCATTCCATTTTATTGCAGTGTTGCCTTTAGCAATGCTATAGTTAAGGTTCTGTCAGTGTTTCTATTATAGGCCCCTATTTTCTGGAATTTATAACTTAGGGCTAGAAATTCCCTCTGGGTTAAAACTCGGCAAAATCATAGTAGGTATTTTTTCCAGCAGAGAATTTTCCCCCCATACACTCTCCACTTTTTAGTCTATGTTTAAAGCAAAGGCAATGCCAAAACCATTTGCTTATAATTTTAAAATAAACTTCTTCCACCTGAATCCAATGACTTTCAAGAAGTATTTAGTACTTAATGCAAAAATGCATGGCAGTGTGATCTGAGAATCAATGAAATACTAGCAATGCAAAATGGACACTCTGCATGTGTGAATGCATGAACGTGTCCATGTGAGCATCTGTGCATGCCCACACAGTCTTGGATTTTTCCACAGCATTTTATTGAGTGCTGTGTTTCAAATGAAGAATCAACAGCTAATGAACTTTTAGTGAAATTAATTGTACACTATTGCATGCACACATGACATTCTATAGCTATTGCATACAGGTATATTTGACTACATTCAACAATCCACTCCTGTGAATTTAAAGTGGATATTCTTAAAACCATTTAAAATCTCACAGAACAACAACAAAAAAAAAAGAAACTGAGGTGCTACATAAATTGCTTTGCAAGAAATTTCTCTCAAGATCTAAATGAAAGCAACGAGTCCAACATGACCCAGAAGTAAAGAAAAGGATTAAATTGAGCACGTAGTTGAATTGGTTTGCCTCTTTCTTATGTTAAGACTTGCTTTATGTTTTAAAAACTCAATAAAAGGTCAGCTGCTGAATAGTGAAATGAGTAATGTGTTGGGGCAGCCAAGACATGGTTATTTGATATATATCCATAAGCTCTGATGGCCACAGCTGCTGGTCTGTGGGCAGTTTAGGGTTGGTTTGTGTGAGCTGCTGCCCCTCACAGATACCCTCTGCCCAGGCTGGGGAAGCCTGTGGTTCCCCTCAGCAGCTGTTGCTGCCATGTGTGAGCATAGGGGTCTCCTGATCTGGAGAAGCTCAAGCAGTGTGCCCATGGGAATCTCATGGGGTTCAACAAGACCAGGTGCAAGGTGCTGCTCCTGGGTTGGGACAACCCCTGGTATCAACATAGGCTGGCAATGGATAGATGGAGAGCAGCCTCATCCCTGGAAATGTTCAAGGCCAGGCAGGACGGGGCTCTGAGCAACTTGTTCTAGTGAAAGGTGTCCCTGCCCATGGCAAGGGGTTTGAAACTGGATGACCTTTAAGATCCTTTCCCACTCAAACCGTTCTATGATTCTCTGTCAAGGTCCTTATGAAGGGCTGCACAGCCCATGGGTGGAGAAAGAAGTAGGGGTGGAAGAAGAAAGAAAAGGTAAGCCAGCTCCTTACAACGACTTTTATTGGCAGCTGTAGTCATCACATTTTTAAACCGAGCTACTTTTTATAATAAAAATACAGACAAAAAGGGGAAAAAAGGACATTAAAGTGGGATAAATAGTTAAGGAAACTGTGTTCCTTCTATTTTATAGCTCAGTCATTCAAAACCAGCATAGATCAGTAGTGATTGAAAATTTTTTCTGTCTGTTCTGATTGTTTCATGAAATGTTCTGATGATGTTGATGCATTTACTACCCCACAGTTCACTCCACCACGAGCTTCCTCCACAGCTAACACTAAGTGACAACTTTGAAATTTCAGAAGATAGGATGACATGAAGAATGGACTAATCCTTCTCTTGATCCCCTAGTGTTGCCCGAGCAGAATTGGAACAGGTGGTTTGGATGGTGTAAAAAATTTATATTGCTGCTGCTCCCACTTAACTCACAGAAGGCCTCTAAACCAAAGGCACTTTTTAACACGGGTTTTACTTTCATAAGTTCATTAATATAGGTGTTTATCATCTAAAAGTGATGCTCTGGCAAAGGACTGCTAGAAACAAGAAGCACCCTGCAATACGGTTTGTCAAGAGCTTCTATTGTTTTTCCTGTTGTTCTCAACATACTTTATGGGGAGCTATGTCAGTTTTTTAACAAAAAGTAAAATACAGATGGGTATGTTCATCTTACATCCTTGTCTCAGCTTCCTCTATTCTTCTTACACCTGCTTCATTTAACAAAATATCTGTAAATGCATTGTAGAGATTGTTTAAAATGAACATTTTCATCCCTCTAGCACACTTTCAGGATGCCATTACTCTTTCCATTGGGAAAAAAACCGAAGTGAAGAATAAAGACAAAAATTGTCCAGTCATCTTACATAATATGGTACATATAGCATAGTTTTTAGTCATTTTTATGCTGTTGTATGTATGTCAGGAAGAACAAACTGAAATAAAAATGCTTTTTCTACAGCTTGAAACTTGTGGAGTTTTTAACTAAAGTTGTTTCTTTCCTTCAGAACATTTCATTAAAACAAAAATTACTTCCTCCCTCTTGATATTGCCAAGAGGAGTCTCACACCATGTAATTAAATCTCTGTTTTAAAGTACTTTTCTCAGTAAACGCAGGCTTCTAAGTTGAAGACTTCATAATAGATGTTATTAACTCTACATATAAATAAAAAATATGACTTGTAAAACATTATATTTGCTGAATGAGTTTGCCTTTTTCCAAAGTCATCTTCTTATTAATGACTCATGAGTTTCTTTTCTATTATTTAAAAATATAATGTAATTATGGACTATTCTGGAATAATTTGATGTATCTTATGTTCATATCCAAACCTATTAATTAAAAGAAGCATAAGTATTTATAATATGCTCTATGCTCCCATTATTCAAGCTAATCCTTTTAATCCTATTTAAATTGGAAGATAGAAGTTAATCCAAATAACATCTCTCTACAAACAAATATTAAATATTAATAAACCTCTCTCAGTCTCCCTTGTTACCTTCCTGGAAATTATGAGTGACTTGTCTAATTTGCTCTAGATAGTAAACAATGGAGATGAAAAGCAAAGAATGCAAGGCTGCCCTTTTGTATTTAAGGCCACAATACCAAAATGTGGAGTAAAACCACTGTACAGCATTCTTCTGTATGATGTCTCCTTAAAAACTAAGCTTTTCTTGGTGATACTTCTGAACCTCGAATCTTTTTGATGCTGCAAACTACCTCTAGACTTGTGCACAGAGAATATCAACTGGGTGAAAGTTTTAGTGGGCCATGTATTCCAGGCAGCATTTCAATGTCATGCTGTAGTTTACAGGACTCTGGTATCTGGTAATTTCTTTAATTTGACTTAGTTTTTGGAAACCAGCAACAACTTAAGGAAGCCACGTTGAATGAGTAATTTTGGGTTGACACCACAGTACTATGATCTGTGATCTGGACATGTGGCCAGTCACCAGGAACCAGAAAACCAGCAATTGTTTTTTCCCTGCTGTGAACATAACTCACTATTTTCACATTGGCTGTTCTTCCTTTTGCCCCAAAACACAACTGCAAACTGAGATGCTGCAACTCCTTTGGACAAAAGAAAACCCTGACGTGTCCACACAAACCTCTGGGTCCATTTTATGTCCAAGGACACATAAAATATGATCAATCTGCTAGAATGACATTTTGCTTTGTTAGGTGAATATATCATTCACTGCAGTTGGAAAATTAAAAATATACTGAATGTTATGGATTGCAAAACACAAACTCATTTCCTTTTGGAAGCCCACACTCATATTTAGGTGAATTGTTTCCTCCGCTTTCTTAACACAAAACACTTAAAACTAAATAATGCTTCCCTTGAAGCAGAAAATCCCTAATACCAGTGACACAATTGTATCAAAATTAAAATTTGAGTATAGATGTAAATTAGGGATTTATTTGTATATTCTCTGTGGATTCTGTATTTAGTAAAGAATACCTGCATTAAAACCAGCAAAGCTAAAACTGTGAGCTGGTGATCTGCAAATTGAGTAACAATGACTTTAATGAGGTTCAAAGTATTGAAAATTATAAACTGTCTTTTTTGATAGTGTATGTTAAGAATAATGTGTCCATTTAAGAAAAGTTGAGGCCTGCCAGGGATTTAAGTTTTCAGTTGGGAATGTCCTGGATCAAGCAGATCAATTAATGGAAGAAAAGTACTTGCACTGGGATTCTGTACATGAAGGAATTCCAAAGTATTTTAGGATTGAGTGGTTGAGCTGCTAACATAAATACACAGTGTTTGGTTTAAACTGGTCACCACTCCACAAGACTAGAGGGTAACAGATTTTTTTCTTCCTATAGCTGAAGGAAGAATCATGCAGAGCAACACAGAGCAACACATTTTCAGTACCAGGAAAATGAAACAAAATAAGATTTTAGAATACAAAGACAAGCAAGCAAACTTAATGAAGAAAAAATACTTCTCAAAAGAGAATGGGTTAAAAAGTAGGTTATTTGGAGTTTTTAATTTCTTATGATAAAATCTCATAGGTAAACGATTCAAAAAAGTGAGTAAGTGGAGAAATAGAGTATGAGTTGCAACAAACAGTTGAAATGTGAAAATATTTAAAATCATATCTCAGGACTGATGAAAAGGGGAGAGGACTGCCAGTGAAGCAGGAAGTTTTTTATTTGACACGCCGCTTACATGGATCAAAAAATGAAAAAAATTAAATACACTAGAAAAGATCTTCAAAAGATAATGTGATGGTAGGGGCAGTGCACTGCTGTAACATAAATGTAAAACATACTGAAAAGTGTAACAAGTGGTGGGCTTGTGAGCTTTTGAACTAGAAGTGAGTGCCCTGTGCAATCATTTTAATAGCTGATTGAAAACATTCTTTATACAGTGAAATCTTTTAAAGGAAGCAATTTATGAAGAACTACTTTTAAGAAGAAAGAAAAAATAGTAACAAAAATACTCAGATAAATAAATAAATGGCACAGCTTCACACTAAATACCTGTGTCTGGATACCATCCTCCTAAAAGCTAAAAAAGCAGGAAACATTTCAGGGTATTGTTAAAATGCAGCAAAATTCTGCAAAGACATAGATGTACAGAGATCAACAGAATAGGGAAGATAGACCAGACACTGCTTAAAACTAGTAACAAAAGGATTTGAAAAACCCTTAAAAATATTCATTTTTTCAGGTTTTGTTTCCTAAACTTATATATTTAGTAATTTTTGTGGAAGTTCTTTTCTAAACATAGTGAAATGCTAAGATCTGTGAAACTCCTTTTCAAGAGGATCAGTCCTTAACTTGGTAGTATTCTTAATTTGTATATGCATAGATAATGTAGTAATAGGAAGGCTTCAGAATGAGTTTGCTAAACTAATTCTACTGTTGGATTTTGAAAAAGAGGTTATTCTATAAAAGTAATTTTACAGAATTAATAGAAGATTGTGACTACCGCAGAAGCAGAACACCAGGCCAGAGGTGCTCTTTTTCTGATTAATACCATGTCTTCCTACCATGGGCTTCTGGGCTTGAGCCTACCTTCTGGAAATAATTCTGCAGCATTAATAGACGTACAACAAACCTGCAGGTAGTTTGACAGCAGAGCAGAGAAGATGCTTGTGTGCTGTGTGAGGCATGACAATGGTGGAAGCCAGCTACCAGGTTATCTGGCTGTGTGCTTGAGCTGGACACTCGAACACTGCGCTGCACAGCCAGAAACAGAGAGCATTTGCTTTCATTTGCCACCCACCATTTGTAAACAGTGTTACAAATCTGTCTTGTAACACAGTTCTTCCAACTGAGAGCTTTTGACCTTAGACAGTCAGCTACAAACATGATTTTATGCTGAAGAACTGTGGCCATCCAACACTGAAGTCTGCTTCCAAGTCCCCTCTACTCAAATAAACTAGAGGCTAGAAGCAACATAACACCTACTGAGGTGCAAATTTTAAGGAGATTTGATTTTTCACTTCTTATCTTGATAGTAAAAGCCAGCCTTTAATTTCTTCTACATTCAGGTATAGCTCAATGACGGGACAAACTTGCTTTCTTATTTGTTTAGCAGGCAGGTGGCTTGCCCATGATTTCCACTCTAATAGTGATGGATGCCCTAGGCAAGGAAAATTTTACATGATTTTGAACACTGCAGCTTTCTTTCAGCACCAAGTTCTTATCTTCTGAAGCCTGCAAGTGTGTGTAGGTTTGCCAGTTTACATAAAGATAGGTTTCATATTCTTTTAATTACCCTTTTGGAGGCAGGAGAAAGGAAGTCATACTCACAAGTGCTAAAACGATCATGGTGACGCAAGTCAGCGTGCTGCTGCTAGTCTGCCTAGCCTCAGCCTCCAGTCAGTGGTGACAGACAGGTTATTCTAGAAAATGATTTAAAATATAAGCTCCTGCAGTGTTTCTTCTCAGGCAAGTGATCTCTCCCTGTTTATACTAGAGGGTGCCTGGAGAGATTGTCCTCTCTAGGCTGAGGTTAGCCTTTGGGAATAGTCACAGCAGCAAGGATCACTTCAAAACCAGTTATGTCAATTTAGTCTTTCCCTAAACATGTTATACTACAAAATATACAACAGAATAATCCAACTGTAAAGCAATGGAAGAGAGTGCTTGGCATAGACTACCATAGTATTAATATGTAGATTAAATAAATTCAAAAGATGAAATAATGATGGAGGACACTGTATTTGAAGAAAGAGCCTGTGTATATCAGTGTTTTTCCAAGAAAAGGTCAACTAAAGGAATTTTGAAAGAACTGTATTTTTTCCATTTCATTAATTAGATTTCTGTGTCTTGTCTTACTGGCACTACCCATCATAATTAATCATTACAAACATATGATCCACAACTGAATTGGAAGATGCAGAGAATATTGAGGAAATTAAATTGCAGACAACACACATAGCTTCTGATCAATCATCTCTTAATTTGCAAAGTCTGCCAAGAGATGCCAACCCTTTGTGTTTATTTGTGCCATGGTGATAAGAAGTGTTCTTAAGGGTAGTTCCCTTGTGTTTTGTTTTCTCTCTCCAGGGCCTTGTTGTAAGTAAGAGGCTCAGTTTTCATGTGTTTTTATGATGAAGCATTGTAGCTAAATGAATGCCATGGGACACCTCTTAAACAAGTAGGCTACAGAGGAGCAAACCTGTTAAAAGAATATATTTCCTCTTCATATAGAAAAACAAGTCCTGTGCAATGAATGCTTCTACTGACACTTTATGCACTTAAAGTGTAGTTTAAAGAAGTGTTGCTTGTTAAGGGAAATTACCTAAAATTTTTTTTTATAATTCAAGCAGCATTACACCATAGCATACACTGGGACCTTTAATAATACACACTAATTACAGATTTATATATATTTTGAGAGAATTGGTTTTTTGTCCACTTTAGAAGGCCTTCAAATAAGCTCCAACTGTATGATCAGTAAGGATCTATGGAGTAGTGTGTACAAGAGCTGTGTGTACACAGCTGGTTATGCATGCATATAGAGGGATGGAGTTGTCACTTTAAAACAGTTTTGCTATGGCCCCACCATGCACTTTATTTACACAGATAATTAAACCTTGAAAATAATCAGGGCCAGAGGCATCCTGAAAAATTTAGAATTTGCATTGACAGTATGAGTTTCAGGGGTGGGAGAAGCCCTCTAGAGCTCCTGAACTCTTCAAGGCTGTAGGAGACCCTAAGAGGCCAGGGACAGTCGGACATGTTATGGGGCCAAGCACTGAGGGCTGGACTGGGGGCTGCCTGCAGCAATGTCTGCAGCTCAGTGAGGTGTCTAAGACTATTCTTCATTGGTTCAATGAATTTTGGATCTGGACCTCAAAATCTCAGCAGTCAGTACAACAGGAAATGAAAAAAACCCACATATATAACTATTCCTATAGTATATCAGTGAAGATAGTCCAAATGTTTCAAAACACATACATGCAGTTTTCAGAAGTATAAATCTGTTATATCAGAGTTAAAAATTTTCAATCCTCATTCATGATTAAATTACCCTTTTAGAAGAGTTAATATGATTTTTCTGATTTCGTATTCCATCCACATCACCGACAATCTGTTATTTTTTGCTTTGCCAATGAATGAAAGTGCAAAACATCCCTGCAGTAAGAGTAGCTTAGTAATTATCGTCTTGCCATACAGCTCCCAACTGGTTGTCACATTGCAGAAGTTATATTTAAAGAAACCATGTTTTTTATTAAGTATTGCCAGAAGACAAAAGAACCGAAAATAGCAGAAAAGAAAAATAGTCACCAAGATATTTACTGCTGAGGAATGTGTGCTGTATTTTTCACTGTTCACTGTATTTATTGAAAAATCAATGGTAGGTCTCCTCCAGTGTGACTGTTTTGTGACAGACTTTTATTATAGGCTAACATTCCATTTCACCAGTTCATTTGTGTAAAACTTTTTGCTGGAGTGGCAAATATTGATAAGATTTCAGAGTGAAAAGCAAAAAAGAGCACTCTCTTCAAAACAGAAAGAACATCAAGTGCCTTAATGCCAGTTCATTAAAAGGCTGGAAACAATGTGTGAAGCATGATTTCTAGTAATAAAGTAATGTTTCATTGTTTTTCAAGGTGCAAACAAATCTTTTATTCACAACTGTGGTAGATTTTTTTAGCACATACACACATCTGTACCCATGCTAAAAGCATACAATCCACACACTCAATATTTAAATTTATTTATGCCTTCAGTGGAAATGTTTTTAACATTAAAATTCTAATGCTGTGGAAAGACTTTAATGTGCTTTAGTAGCTTCTTTTGAGCTGGGGTGGTTGTACATTTTTGAGCCTTTTCATCACAGAAAGAGTGTTGAACTGCAATGGGGTAACTCATGTATGTGTTTAGTCTGAGCTGTGATTGAGTCACCCAGCTCTCTGGCTCAGCAGGGAATTGTTGATGTTACATCAGCATTTTTTGATGTTAGCATTTATGGAATCAGTAAGGAACAAAATTAATGGACATGGAGGTGGCTCACTTCATGTTTATGGTTCTTGTAGGTGTATTAGGAAGTTCCACGCAGCATATTGAACTGTCTTTAATATTCAACATTTAGCTTCATTTCTGACTTACACTGAGCTTTCAAACTGGTATCCTCCTGACAGTTTCAAAGTGGTTTTGACTGTGTTTAACTCCTTTCTCTGTAGGGGTTTAATCTCATAAAGATTTCAGCCACACAAGTGCTAGTGTCAGGGGTATAATGATCACTTTGAAGTTTGTTTGCTTTCCAGTGCATTTAAACACTTTAAGTGTTCCAGAAATAGGATTAGATGCCCCAGTGAATTCATTTCATTTACCCCCAGCAGTGGTTTTCCAATACTATATGGTGTTTACATGGTATCAATTCAGTGGCATGCTGATCTCCAAGATTCATCCTCTCCCCTACCAATTTTCTACCTCTTGATCCTGTTTGAAAATTGCTGTGATATGGGGCAAATAATACAGACAAAAGGAATATTTGGATTCTGGTATTTTGTCAGGGGTTTTTTTGCCACTACCAAAGATTTTTGATGCCTTAAGCAAAGGAACTTGATGTGAATTTAGTGAGGCAAACCAATCAGAAGGACAGCCCTACTTTTATTCTCCATGTAGCCGTATCAGATTCTGAATGTTTTCATTGCTTTTTGCCACAGAGTGAGATTCTATGCTTTTCTCAAGTCTTCTAGTTTGACACTCATTATGGAAGTAGTTGCTACTGCAGTGTCTGTCCCACTTTTCTTACTCTTCTCACTCCAAGTCCTCAGTGAGAACTAGTTGATGCATCTCCACACCTCTAACTGCAATAAACTTCATTTTCTGGGACAGCCTTTATGCTTTTTAATGACTAACCAGAAAATGGAACTTACCTGAGATTTTTTTTTTTAATTATTGATTTGAAATGGTAATTTAGCATGCTCCCTGGTGCTCATAAAGAATTAAAGGAACAGGGAGAAAAGGTCTGTTATCAATTAGAAAGTGATTTTTTTTTTTCTGCAGCATTTAATCTCTAATTATTTTTTCCATAATAAGACATTCCATGCTGCTGCAGAATGACCTAAATGGTTTATATTTGGGGCAATAAAGGTTTTTTCACTTCTATTACCAATGGGGAATGTTAGGGAGGTCTTTGACTGTCCATGCTATATGAGCAAACACCACTTAAGCCAGACTGCTTCCTAAACAAGTATTTAATCTCCTCATTAAAGATATATGAAACTAGAAATCAATGAGCACTGGTGGCTAGAGCTTTATAGCGGAACTAATGGCTACACCTTGTCTAACATAAGAAACTTCACTTGTGGTTTACAGCTGCTACACATGGAGAAACATGAACCTAAAAGGAAAGGCTTTCAGTTATGCTGATAATTACAGTAATGGCTCTAGAGAAGCAGGTCACATAAATGTGTGACAAAAATCAAGCATTTTCACCTCACCTTTCGTTCCCTTAAAAGACACTGTGAGCTCTTACCGTAAGGTTTAGATAAAACCAATAAAAATGCTCCTTCTTGAATAAAAATCTTCATTCAGTTTGTTATAAATCCTCCTACAACAGAAGCAATTGCAAACTTAAAGTGCTGGGGATTGGGAACAGTGTGAACTGGAGCGTACATGACAAAATTTAAGTGAGTATATGCAGTGCTAATATGATCTATTTTGTTTTCAAAATCAACAATCGGCAAAAAATTAACCCTTTGAGCAGAAAAGAGCACATCACTGATACACTATTTCTGTTTCTATATCTTCTTTACATCTAAAAGATTTTCAGGAGAAATAGCGCAAATTTTTTCACACACTTGAAAATGCCTGAAATGATGTAAGAAGATACCAGAGTGTACAAGAGTACTGTGGGATGCATTGTCTGTATTTCGTGGAGACATGAGGATGTATGGCATTCAAAGAGCAAAGCCTTTTTTGTACCACTGGTGCAAAATTCTGCAGTTTTCCATCACAAGGAAGCTCACTTGTTTCACAGGAAAACAGTTTTTCCTGAACAAGGATGTTGTTTTAATTTGAATATTGTCTAGCCTAAGCTAAGGTGGGGTATTTAAGAAAGAAATAAATGATACAATTCTGTCCCTGTACCTTGTACATTTACAATTTCAGAATTAGCTGTTTCATTGAGATCAAGTGATGCCATTTTACCTGGATGCATAATGTCAACACCCTTGGACAAAACGTCAAATTTAAAGGTTGTAGATTTGCATAAAATGTTAGTGTCTTTGCAGAACTTGAAGCACAGGTCAATGGACAGGATGAATTCCTGATTTTATTTAAGTTGGGACAGAACAGCACAGCTGGAGTGGTAATACCAAGCATCAGAGATTACAGTGTTTGTTGTTGTTAAAGCCTGTGTCTCAATTTATATACACCCCCAAATAAATACCTTCAAAACTATTTATGGTTAGGGTTTTTTTCCCCTAGTAACTATCTTGTTGAAGGTGAGAAAACTCACAGAAGTGTTCTTCCTGAGCCACTGGACATTATAAAGACATTACATAAGGAAATTATTTTTAATAATTTCCCATTACATACAGTTTATAAAGCTTCCATTATGCCCCAAACGAACCTATGATGCTTCTATATGGTTCTAAAATGTGTATGCACACATTACAGTGAAAGACAGAAAGAGCAAGAGAGTAGTAAATGCTAAAAATATGTAGGTCTGCCTTGTTCCCATGCTTCGCTTTTCCATAACTTGTACAAAAATAGCATCAGTCTAAATAAGGCCTCTCAGTGATCTTTTCCTATAGTTTCCTATGGTTCTTAGTCACATTTTCTTGGTTACTTTTCCTCTGGGAAGAAAGCTTCAACCTATCTAATTTTATCTGAAATTTGTAATGTGCTATTTTTTGCTAGCTCTCTTTTTACATATTTGTCTTAAATTTTGTGCTATTTTTTGCTAGCTCTCTTTTTACATATTTGTCTTAAATTTCATAATCACTTCACGTTTTTGCAAAAGAATGCATTATTTAATGTGTATTGTTTACGTAGTAGGCCATAGAAAAAGTCATCAGTTTGGGTAAGACATTATAGAGCATTATTATAGATTTGTACCTATATTTAAATGCCTTTCCTTGATATTTTTGGATACTATCAGCATAATAAAGGTAAATGGAGAATGGGAAAGGTTTAGTTATTGCTTTTTAGTGATAGTAAGTAAAACAACCCTGCAGGCAGCATGTGTTAGTCACTTAGTGCCAGAAATAAAATAGCTCATGTTAAATTTTAATTCTTGAAAAGTATTGCCACCCTAAGCAATTTTTAGTAAAATTGCTATTTTAGTAAAAGGCTTTTAGTAAAAGCTTTGAGAGGTGACACTGGCTAGTAGAGAATAATGCAAGATGATGTGCACAGAGGCCAACACAAGTACAGGGGCATTCACTGATACCCCAGCTGATACACTGAGAGGTTTTATAGGTGGAAAGGAATGATAAATTTCAGAGAAAAAAACTCCATTACTATGCATAAGTATACACAAATTCAATGGACGAGATAAGAATTTTGATTTAGTCATGCTAAGAAGATTGTAAAGAAGGCAAGAAAACAACAGGGAAACAGAAAAAATTAATGTGGATAGAACAGTCCCTTTGCATATCCTGGGTCTCTCACTTGTGAGAGCTTGTGCAGCTTAATTTAAACCCTTTTATACATGCTACATATACACTCTAAAAGTGTGTTTTCACTTTCATAAAGAGAATCTGAAGATCTAACAAGGCTTCTATGCTGTCACAGTATGGTTACAATTTAAGACTCATATGTGGGTAATAAATACTGCTGTTGATGTTTGCTCCAAATATTTGGCAAACCTTGACAACTATGAATTTATGGTATCAGTTGGAAATGCCTCAATGCCAGATTTTTAAAAAGAACCTATTCTAAGAAGGTATTTCAAGTTTTGTTTCATCATGCAGGTATTAGCAGTTTAAATTCTACAAAGAATAAGTTTTTACAGCTAATATCAAGCAAAGCCTCTAGAATAATTATTGCACAACAAAAGTGAGGCACTGTGATATTTCTTAATGCAACGTGGGCAATACTGAGGTCAGTATTATAAAGAAGCCCAACAGTCCAACCCTTTTAGGGTCCTCTCATGGTAGGCCAGGATAATGCTTCAAAAGCAGTTTGTCTTTCTTTAAAGTCATATTTTTAACATCAACAACAACAACAACAAAGTCCTGGAGCTTTCAAACTGCATATAGACTTAGATCCACAGGTTTTCTGCACATCTAGGATAAAGAGGTCTGCTTCCAGAGATAGGACTGAATTATTTTAAAGTTGCACATTTTTCTTGACCCTTGCTATTTCATTTCAGCTCCCATGCATCATGGGTCCTTAATCCAAGTCTCTACAAATAATATATTTGCCTCAATTGCATAATTTGCGCAATTTGGTTTTTTAATGCAAATGAAGTCAGCTGAGGCTTCCACCCTGTTTGAATCACTTCTGCTGTCTTCTGTGACCATTGATTAATTCATATCTACCACTGCATGAGTTTTTTTTCTCAGTTACTGAGCCTGAAGTCATTATGTCGTTTCTCCATTTAAATTTAGATATAATTGGAATGGACAAATCTGGAGCAGCATTAAAATGAGAAAAAAAAAGTTGATTTTGTATCATATACCCAGCTAATTTAGACAGAATGGACAAGTCTTTTGAAGCTATTAGAATTACTGGTTTCTTTTGGATACACATTTAATTTGGGAGGAATATACTTTCTATATTTCTATCTCCTCACTGGTTAGGTGACTAAACTAGGAGCTCTGTATTGGTCTTACTATATTCATAATACAACCATTATGAATATAATAGTACATAACCAACTGACTGTACATGCAACCTAAACAAAATGTTACCCCCACAGCTTGTACATTTATACAGGACATGATTGTGTGCCCAAGGGAAAACCAGATAGGTTAGGGTGATGTGCATAAAAGAAAAAGTAATTTGATGGCACTAAATATTGAACATTGTACTCTACATGACTGATGAAAGTCACTGTTTTGTGCCTTTGCAAACAAGTTTCTATAGACCAGAAAAAGAACAGAAAGAAAAAGGAGCAATAGTTTTCCAATTTCAATACAAAAGGGATATCAAAAGCTAAGCAAAGCATTGGAATCTGTTCCAATTATCTATCTATCTATCTATCTATCTATCTATCTATCTATCTATCTATCTATCTATCTATCTACCTATCTATCCTGAACAGGAAGATTTTAGAGCATTTTACCCCCAAATATCGACTTTACCAAATTTTGTTAAATTACATCTGGCACAATACATATTTTCCTTGGGTTCAACCTACAGACTGCAGTAGACATTTGCAGGATGGCAGCATTTTTTGAAGCTATACAACTTAATTGTAAAACTTGGGAAATCATTAAAGACAAAAGGACAAATGAGTTTGAAGTAGTACCATTCCTACTCTAGTGCAGTTACTATATATTTGTCCTTCACACATTAATTTTGCCTGTATTTTTTAGCACTGTAATTTCATCTGTAAGTTTTGTGATTCACTTAAAACAGTCCAGTGTACTGAGTGTTTTAACTCACGTTTAGACATGATTTAATGCCCTCCACATTTCACAACACATTCTCACTTCCAGGCTTACTCCACAGAAAACTTTCTGCAAATAAATCAATTTTCTTTCCTTCATCCACATCTCCTGGATTTATCTCTATCTTTGTCCCACTTTTACACAATTTTCCATGATGAGTCAGTCTCTTCTTTGATTTATTAGAAATAATGAAATGAAGACCATAAAATGAAGTGAGAGTCATATAGAAGAACAAAGTCAAGAGTTTTATCAGCCACAGAACAAGGGGCTTTTTCGGAACATATTTGGTTTTTAGAAACTAGAAACTCTTGGCTTCTGCATTTTACCTGAGATTGTTTGTCTAACATGAAGCTACTAGTGTGCACCAATCTGCTGTGTATATTTACTACACATTAGACACATGAAATTAGCCTGAACATTCTTGTGTAGTACCTTATAGCTCTCAATTAGTGTAAGAAATAGCAATATGTTTTTTATTAATAAAATGTTACATGATGTTCATGAACCACAAATACTGATACTTTGGAAATAGTTTCTAATCTGTTACCTGAAAATATAGACAAGAGAAGCCCACTGGAAACAGATATGTGTCTTTATGCTGATATTAAACATTCTTTGTTCAGTCTTGAACTGCAGGTGTACTGAGATTTGCAAAATAGTTCTGGCAGATAATGTTCTGCATTTCTAACAATACATATAGGTAATGTCCTCGAAAGAGCAATGTGTAACTACCTTGCTAAATAGATAAATATTTTTCTGCCCAAAGAACAATGTGAACTGAATATTTCTTGTGACTCCCAAAGCCATTAGCTGTTGTTAGGTTTATGTAGCAATGTGATGAATTGTGATTTTGTTTCTAGTCTCACAGAAACAATGTACCTTATGAGAGGAATAGAAGATGGCAAATGATCTTAAACAGCATTACAAGACAATGTGGTGAAATATTGACTAACAAACCTTTGATCATAGGTAAAATACAGAGGGTATAATTAGAAAAGGATTAAAATATATTAATTAATATGTGCCAGTAAAAGGCCAACATTGCTTTTGTAAAGAGGTGTCACACCTTAGGCTATCATTAAATGTTTGAAGAAACAACAAGAAAGCAGCTAAGAATAATAGGACTGTTAAAGTTTTGTTTTGCTTTTAAAAAAACACCTTTAGATAAAATCTCTCACTACAAATTTTTGCAGAAAATAAGTTGTCATAAGAAGGCAGGTCATCCTCCAGATTGACAGCATACTAAATTTAGGAAGCAGAGACTAGGAATTCATTAGCAGTTCCGAATGGAAAAAGGTTTCCCAAGCTTTCCTGTGTTTAATTTTTTTGCATATAACTGAGAAAAAGTATGCTAAAAGAGACAAATGGATATCTAATTAAACAAGCCAGACAGTTTGTGATAAATCTTCAAAGAACTGCTGAAGAATTTCAAAATAATTGTGTGAAAAACAGTTCACATAAAAATATATATGCTAATTATGGAGAAAAGTGATATATTATAAAATACTTGCTGCAACTCTAGATGTTCTGGAGTAGTTTCTCAGCTTACATCAGCTCAATTCATGGTGTAAAAAAGAGTATCTATCTATCTATCTATCTATCTATCTATCTATCTATCTATCTATCTAAACAGTTGTCAATTATCTTAATAGAAATAAACCCTAAATATCATTACTATAGAGTAATTGGTATATCCATATTTTGAAACTGTGCCTAGTTCCACGACAATCTCAGGAATGATAGTACAGATGCTTATTATGTGTTCATAAAATAATCAGAAGTTATTATTAATAACAGCAGTTTAAGCACTTCTTAACCCTAGAAAAATTGTTTTAGTTAAACTACTGACATAACTCCCTGCACTGATGTATGTTTTGTCACATTTTTACAAGTCTTGACAGCTTACAGGATGCTCTTCTAATAAGAGTAAGTCTAATTTTAAATTGCCTGTTTTTCTTAATGTATGTTCCTTGAATTTGCAGTGTGACAGAAATTGTGTGTTTAACTGTGTTGTTAGTGAATGAAAAAACAAACCCTCTATTATGAGCACATTAAACAAATTTTTTCCTTTTGCTAACAATTAAGGGCCAAAAACTTGGTTGTTGCAAATAACCTGATTTTCAAGTTCAAAAGTATTAAATAAAAGGAAATGCTGCCTTTCATGTTTTGATTTCTTTTCTGTGTTTTCTTGTGCTGTATCTGAACATGGATTGGTCTGAGTCTGAACATGATATTTGATTCTTCCCTATATCCTATGTGGTTACCTAAGATACCAGCTATTAAAGAGCTTATAGCTGTCTTTCTTAAATTAAAGTATCCATTCTAGAAGAGATGTGATATTTATTCATGGCCTTTTGTTATTAAATTTACAAGGGTTCTGTTTTATTCTTCCTTCAGGATAACAGCTGTGTTTTAGAAGACAAAAGTTATGTGGAGAAAGGATAAAGCTATTATAACTATGAGTGGTAAGAGGAAATGAATACTTTTCTGTTCTAATTACCTGACAATTCACTTGAAAAACCCTTTCTATCACTTGGGTTTTTGAAACAGAAACAACCATAACTCAATAAGCTGTTATAAGCTGTTAATGGCATTAAAACACTTCTTTTCACTCCCCTCTCCCTGCACACCACCTTGCCCAATTTTATCTTTCTGTGTAGCATGTAGAGACCCTTTATAAGAAAAAAAAAATTCAGGAAACGGATATTACTTACATAAATCTAAATATAGAGTCACCTAAACTTTTGCACAACATCTGCCATGCCTCTGAGGATGTGCAGAGCCACGACTGTTGCTGTCTGGCCTCCCTGGGGCTCCCAGGACCCCTCATGCCAGCACCCCTTCCTCGGGGAGCTGGCATTTCCTTACTTGCAATGATGGCTTGGAAGGGGTGCTCAGGAGACTGAGGTAACCATGTCTAGGGAAATATGTGTCTTGGGAATAGGAATAAACTCAGAAGAGCAGCAGATTTAGATTTAAATCAGCTAACATAAACACTGAGTAAATTAAATTAATACTGAATTGCTTCATTCCTAGAGTGCCTCCATGATATTTCTACTTATTTCCTATTTAGTAAACACCTGCAGCTGGATCACAGTATGTTCTCATATAATTCCAGCATCCAAAACATGTGCTACTAATAAAACATCTGTAGATGTATCCAATATGGGTCGCCTCTTCATGCCAGTGTAAGATGAATGGAGAAGTTTATGATGAAAGGTTTGTGGTCTGGCAGAGAAGGGAGAAGTCTGGATTAGCCACTGAATGCAAGATGTTTTCATAGCATGTTACTAGGACTGGAACTACACTCCAGCTATTTATCAGCACTCATCTACTTGGTGCAAGAGGAAAGCCATATAAAGGGCAGGCACTTGGGTGAGTGGTGGAGTATTTCCTCCTTTGATCCTGTGCCTTTCATGGTGGATTTGATTCATCACATTGCTATACCAATTCAAAAATCCATGACCAGCATGAAGCTGGTCAAATGCATGGGAATTAGAGTTGCCCTGACCCAGCACTTGGTGCATTGCTCTGAATCCCCAATCTCCCACTTGCAAATCATCTCCATGTATGCAAAACCAATCTAGTTCAAAATAAAAGGATCCACAAAGCTACAAGGCAAAGGCATTTTATCTCACCTTAAAATGAATGCACAGATTAAGAACAAGCAGTTCTTTAAACATATCCTTTACCAGGTGTGTAAGTGCTGCTGTCTGGGTGTGCCAGATGAGTGCAATCTTTGGGGAGGAGAAGTCCATGGGAAATGAGGAGGATGACAACAAAAGGTCCATGAACAGAGATACTGAATTACAAAAACTGTTTGATTTTCCTTGCTGCCAGATGTGNCAATTCATGTAATTTAACTGTTTAGTGTCATAGGTAACTTCTGCTGATAGAATCTTGGAGATAAAAGTTATGCAAGAAAACATTTTTGTGGATATTTTCATTGTGGAAAACTCAGATACTGTGTAAGCTCTCCGTGCTAACTGAACCCTGAAGATTATGTCAGGCTTCACTAAGCACACAAGGCTCGGATTTGGTATCATTAATGACTCATTTTCTCTTTTAACTTCTGTTGAAAGCATTCATCCATAGCCATAGCTACCACTGAAAAAATAGAAGCTACTAAGTCAGTAATAATGCACTTTTGCTTAAAAAGCCTTTAAAGGATGGATTGGATTTCACAACTCAGCAGCAAAAAGCTCATGTACTAGGAAAGTAAGAACAGTTATTTTTGAAGGTAACTTCAAAATTAATCAGGTGACAAAGATGCAAAGATGCTCTCTTAGTTCTACCTTTAGAACACCTTAGCTTTAAATTTTACTTTGGGATAAAGTTTATTTTCTGAGAACAGGAGAGTAAATATTTTTCAGTGTTGAGTCCTGAAGCGAGAATTCTTAAATGGAGCAGAATGAAACAATCTCAATATAGTGATGGTACCAATTTGCTCTGGTTTAATACATCTTCTGCTTACACCAAAACTCTCCACTGAATCAGTAGTGGATTATATGGAAGGTAATTTCTATATTTACAGCTTTTGTTTACACTTTCATTATACCTCTACTGCATTCTCTGACATCTTGATGCAGTTTTCAATCTTATAGCCACTTTAATCTGCTCCTGCACTCAGCATATCTGAATGAGTTTGTTGGCATAAGGGAATTTTGAAGGTTATATTGCAGTACATGAATCAAAGGAAAATGAAATGCACTTGAGACATGATCAGCCAGTCTTAATTCATTGCAGAAAGTTACAGATACCAAAATGCATTTAATGTAATCTGATATCTTTATTCATACTAGAATTTATGAGCAATTCAGCCGAAGAAGAATGACAAGTTTGTTTTTAAAATAGTAGTCTATATTGAATGCCATTTTAATGTATCTCTGACATATTTACATCTAGCAAGTAGAGAAAAGTAGAATCTTTGAACATAAATTTCTATTTTCACAGGAAAAAGCAGGGGAATACAATTTTTTTTCATTTCCTACAATATGATGTGTCATTATAAGGCAGGTCAGCTTAAAGATAAATGTTAAATAATACCTCTGCATGTGGAGCCCAATAAACAGATTAGAAGCTTGCTATATTGTTCATATTGTATTTTTAGAAAGAGGTGAATAATACCAGTGTTCTGTAAAAGGCCACTTTGTACCTGCAGAGCAAAGCTGTGCTTCGGTCCTGTCTGGCTGAAGGTTCATAGCTCTGCATATTAAGAAATGAGAGTCCACAACTGATTTTTTTCCTTAGGAACAGACTGCAGCTGACCATAAATCTATGCCTAACCTTAAATCCAAACACGACTAGTGGTGAATCATGTTGTGACATGGTTTTGGGTACCTTTATTGGGAAAAGTAGATTTTTCCTGTAGAAGTGACCTGTCACAATGGATAAGAGAGTTTAGCTAAGGCTGATATAAATTCTGGCTTCTCATCTTCAAAATAGTTGATAGCAGTGTGCTTAAAATTTGCACTAAGATTATTTGCAATTCCTTACTTTCTTTATGGAACCGAGAAAAATCCACTGATTTTGGCAAAATGTGATCATCTAGGTGAATGCCTGTAAGAAGACATTAAAACTTTTGTCTTTATATAAAGAAATAGATAGCAAGCAAGTACAGTCTTGTTTTTGATGTATGATTTAGGGCTCCTAATATTATGCAAGGTGAAAGTTTTCATAATAAATGGCTAGTCTCAGTATGTTCACAGATGGAATCCAGAGGTACACAGATCCATATGTAATGTAGAACTATATATAAACATTTAAATTATGTGCTTCCAACAATGTAAAATATAAATTACAAGATTGTGAAAAATCAGACTTATTTAGTCATATAGGTGAAATATGCAAAATACTATGATCTGTGTAAAGCTGAATCTATCAATACCATGGAAAATTGGATGTGTTGTCATGTTAATGCCAAAATATGGGCCAGAAACACTGAAATACAAACTAAGATCTGGTGTCCAATTCAAGTGGCATTAAAATACTATGGAAAAGCTTTTGGTCATAAATTAGCTTTGCCTATATTTAAAAAACTCAGGTGGGGTGGTGGGGGCAGAGGAATAGGAAGATTCTGGTGGCATGTTTTGATTCATGATTTACTAGCTTTGGTATATTTGTGTTTGATTCCTTCATGCATAATTACATGGTTATATAAAGTGGAACCTATTGTTTATTTATACATTAGGTGCTCTTCATTCTTTAATGTTGTATGTGCAGGCATTTCTATTAGATAAATTTGCTCATTAGGAAGTCAAAGAGTGTTTTATATATATATCATCATCACAATTTATATATCTGTGTTTTGGCCTTTCAGGATGCAGAGAGTGAGGGCAATGAGGCAGTGTAGGGTTCTGTTGTGTCTCTAAGCAGCCCAGAGGAACTACAAAGAGAAAAGGAAACATGGTATAGCTGAAATAAAGTTTTCCCTCTTGTCTGGTGGAACCCATACTGGGCTCTTAAGAAGTTAGTAACTCCAGTGATGCCGCTGACATGGTTAGAAAAGTACAAGATTATGAAGAGAGGTTTTTTTAAAAAATGGCATTTAAAAGTATGCTCAGAAACTCCTCTATGTGAGGAAAATAAACCAATAAATATTGTGATTTATTACTGCTTTAAGAAAGAAGGAGGAGTTTACTATGGAAGAAATAAAGAAAAATTATTGAGGAAATATTGAAAAATTCCATATTGAAAAATTATGGAAGAAATAATAAAAAAGTATTTTTCCCTCTCTCTCAAGAAAAATAACTTGAGAGAGAGGCAAAAAGACTAGTTGAGTGGAGATTTTTATATTATATTCTACTTTTTTTCTTTTTCAATTGAAGAAGTGTAATCCCTGCCATAGTTTTACAGTGTTCTTGAGCAACATTTGGTTACATGAAGGAAAGCCTATGGCTTTCAAAGCTTAGAAAAACATCACATCTTTTCTAAAGACACTACTCATTAATTGTTACTATTCCACCCACAGCCCTCCATTGTGTATATTTTCTATAAGACTGTATATTTATCCTCAGGTATGCTTCTTAGCTCCATGTTTGTAGAATCATTAATAGTTTGGTTTGGAAGGGACCTTTAAACACAGACAAGCAGGGATGTTTTCAACTAGGTCAAGTTGCTCAGAACCTTGTCTAACCCAATTTTGAACAGTTCCAGGGATAGGGCATCTACCAACTCTCTGCCCAGGGATACGTGATAAACCCAAGTTAACAGCTGAATTAATACAACCTGAATTAATACAAATCCACCAATTTGTAACTTATGATTTCTCCATGGGTTTGTGCCAATTCAGTGATACCAGCAGCAGGGGACCATGTTACAGGTGCTCTAAACCCATGCCCAATATTATTCCTTGCTACCTCTTAGCTATTAATTGAAATGTCCAAGAAATCAGAATTTCTGTTTAGTTTCCTTTTTTTGTTTTGACAGGAAAACCAAGATAATGTAAAAGTCAGGTTGACTGACTAAGTAGGCCTTCAGTCTGCTGAAGGGTAAGAGGTAAGATCACAGAGGTCTGTGAGAAATATCAGCTGTGGCCTGCCTTTTCTGCTTTTATTTGAGGAAACACAGCAGTCATGGTATCTGTGTCCATTAGCCATGACAGACTCAGCCCCTGTATAATGTAGGAAGAGCCAACAGTGACAGAAATTTCATTATTTCCTGATTCCCCAAAGTCCAGTGTTATGGCCAGATTTTATGAGATGGAACAATGCATTCAAATATTGTAAGCCACTGTGAGATGATGAAGTGTGAGGGCTGGTTGGCTGCCTTGTTTATTATTTCACACTTCCCTCTGTTTGGCCAAGGCAGCTTATTGTATTCAGAAACAGAGTGAGGACTCTGTCTCAAAGATATTTTGGTCTAATCCTCCATAGGAAAATGCAAAAGCAATAGAAAAACAACAGGCCAAAGAAGGGAGAGTGGTGATGACATTAAAGTAAGAATATGTGCTCAGATTTACTCAAAAGCATTTCTTGTGAATATTTTTCAATTTGGGAAGAAAAGCTAACAACTGTTCTAAAAATGAGAAATTATGTTGCCATGCATACCCAAGGTTGTTTATTAATACTTGCTGAGATGTATCACATGAAGGGATTAGTGTAAAGGATTGCACATTATTGAGGCAATCTTTTACTTCTATCAGATACAGGTATTTGTATGCATAGCTTGTTCAGAAGATGTGTTTTTGTGTGCCTGAAAGTAAGAGATGCTGAGCATCTGTAGTTACCACTGAACTCAACCAATGAAGCCTGGACAGCACAAAGTGATACAGTAGTGACATTGATGACCATTTTAAACTCTGTTCAGATTATACAGAGAGCAGATAGAGCTCTAGAGGCTTTTGTTTATACCAAGACATTTCAATTTTCATCTTCCTTAAAATAAAGCCAGTGTAGAAGAATAACTAGAAAACCTTTTTTATATATAGCACAGTATATCTTCAGATCCTTGGGAAGATTAAAATGCTCTTGGGGTCTACCAACCCAAACCTGTATTATTTTAGACAATGATTACTTAGTTTGGGAAATGACTCTGGTTTGGTCATGAGAGCAGCATCAGATGGTAGAGACTGAGATCCAACAAGTTTTGGTCTGTAGAGAATAGGGCAGCTGCAAATTCCTGGACATTGACACTGGTTGTGAAAACTGGCATCACCTTTCTGCAAAGCTGCTGAGACTGCCATCAAACCTGCAGAGGCAGTTGCAGATTATCAAAGGTAATTTAGCTTATGGCAGACATGTCTTTTAAGAAATGTGCAAATTTAGGAGGTGCTATTTCAAACTCATTCCCTATCCCAAGGAAGAGGAAAGGTAAAGCTGATGCTGGTGTCATTCACTGAGTCAGTCACTTATTCTATGCAGAAACCTTCTGATGGGCATCAGCTGAACACTGGAGGAGCTTTTTTTCCTCAATAAAGTTCTCATAATAAGGCAAACCTTTTGACATCCAAGCAATATTGATGGGGTTTGGACAAAAGGTAAGGAAAACAAAGTATTTTTTATAAAATACACTAAGTGTAATGATGGTGTAAGAAAAAAATGATGGTGCAAAGAAATTCAGACTCCCATGTAGTTATCCAATATCTCTACTGTTCACTAATATTATCAGAGATTGATTTAGAGAATGCTTCCTTCGATCAAGGTGATAAATGCCCTATAGTTGAAGTGTCATTATAAGGTTTACTCAAATGTTTATGTTAAAATCAAGCAAACAACACATTTCTGCCAGTGTTGCCTACCTCCTTGATGCTTAGAACTTTTGGCAGTTTGTGTAAGAATCTGATTCCCTGTAATAATTAGACAGTATTAGACTCTCCAGAGTTGTTAGAGCAAAGGTATCTAACCTTTGCACTCAGTGGAACAATGCTCTCTTCAGGTCTTCAAAGCCACTGCATTTAAAGCATTGAAGTATCTGGGTATTGATTAGAATACACCTTAATCAATATTGCTCTCTGTTTATACACCCACTGGAAGTACTTTCTACCATGCCATTTTCACACTGTTTTTTCTTGTTATGGATTTTTTTCCTGTTAGATTTGTATTTACAAGTATTCTTTTTTCTGCATCTATTGAGAGTTTAACATCTCTAAATCTTTTTTATCTCACTTCCAACATTTTACCAGAAAACTTTGATAATGATAACTCAAAATAATTATATCAATTTTGGAGAAAATTGATGATGACATCAATTAACAATGCTCAATTTTACTGAATAACTTAATTTATTTCAGTTGAGAATGCTTATCTGTTGTGGCTTTCAACAGATATTTTGTCTCTACTCATATACACTCTCCTGCATGGAGAATAAAGATCAGTTAAGCAAAAAATACCTCTGTATCTTCAGCACAGAAAAATCTCTTATGCAATATTGCTATGCCTATGCATCTATAGCTTCGAAAGACACCACATATGGCCCTTTTTGATCCCTAATCAGTGAAAATCAGCAAGCTGAGAAAATCTTGTCATCTACCCAAGATCTTGGAGGAGTATTTATGCCTAGTATATCCTGGCCTGATAATTCTTCAGGGAGGATGGTTCCTGCTCATTCTGTTTGCCTAAGAAAAATGCAATGAACATTTAAAACTATTGTGTTATTTTATAATTGCTCTGTGAAATGCAAAAATGTAATTTATCACTGTTTGTATTCTAATTATTTTCAAAATAATAAAAATGTAGTGACATTAGCATAATATAAACACTGCATTGCAAACAACTGCAAAATACACAAATGATCACTAAAGTTTCTGGTTTTAGTTTGGATGATTATTTTCAAAATATTTTGGTTGTGTTACTAGTTTTCAGAAGGGTGGATTAATGACACTTGAGTTTGGTAGTTCACTAAGCTGAAGAAGATAAAATAGGTTTCTGCTGATCAGAGTAGGAATCTCAATTTTCCTACATGAAATACACTTAAATGAGCTGATCTGACAAGAATGGACCAAACTCTTTTAGTTCACTCTGACAGAAAGTGAGCTTCAGCAATTGCTGCTGTTTTTTGCTGCAAAATTTTCTTGAGTTTAAATGAAAAATCGTCTCCTGTGTATAGTTTGTTGACTATATCTTACATAATTGTCGGATTCTATGTGAACTTTCTTTTTTAATGCTTGATTCTTACTGATTCTTTATCCTGTGAGACAACTGCATATGGTGATGTTGAAAATATTAATTGTTTACAATAATTGCATTCTGTATAAAATATTGGAAAAGGAACTGCAGTTTCACAATTTTTGTACATCAGCTACAGGAGACTGAATTGTTTTCATTTTCACAGGTTGCCTTATTAGTTGAATTTCAGCAATATATTCTTCTCTGTAACCAAACAATGAATTGCATAATGGCAATTGAGGTGAGGCATAATTCCATATCCCTGGAATCTGATAAAGTTTTTTAACAGTGCACCAGCACTGAAGTGATGTATTTCTCCTGAAAATCCAGTGCAGATTCACAAGAATTGAAGGCACTCATACATTTTGTCAGGGAGCAAGGCTTTTATGAGTACAGCTTGAGCACAGCTGTGTCTTTTCCAATATTTGGCCAAAAGACAAAATGCAACTTGAGATTTTTATACATTCCAAGGCCCATCTGCCATGAAAACCCACTTATCTTTGTGGCTACAAGTTTGTTATTGATCCAAAATGGTAGGGAAAAAAAAAATTTAAAAAAAAAGAGAGAGAAAAAAGAGAAAGAAGAAACAGCACAAGAAAAAAGACAACAAAGGGGAAAATGCAGGGGAGAAAAGAACCATAAATCCATTCTTTTGTTGTTCTTCCAGCTGCATCTGTGAGCAATTGTCACAGTTACTAGTCAAACTGTATTTGACTTGTTGCCAACATGAATTTTCCAAAACCTAAATGTAAACAAACTCTGCAAGTGCTTCCTCATTTGCCAAGCCAATAATTATTTACTTTGTTTGGGCCTAGCATTACTGTCAGTTCAGCTTTGCAGTCTGTAATGTGTTTGCTAATGAAACCATGAGGTCTAAAGCTATGCATTAACCTTGTCACCCTTCAATTTTGAGCTCAATAAAGTTGCACCATGGTTTTGTAAACTAGGGTTGAAGGATAGGCAAATGATTAATTATATTTTCTGTTTTCCTTTATCTAAGTAAATTATTCATCTTTTAATCTGCCTTGCATTTAAGGTTAACTCACTGAATTTGAAGCAGTGGGAAGATGCATCATTTGCAATGGTTATAATTACCATTTGTACTACATATCTGAAAGCTGGCAAACATGCATGACCATGACTTGATAAGTCATGAAATCATTTCACAATGGTAACTCAGAGATGGTAAAAGTATATCAAGTTGATGGGAGGCACTCAGCTGGGAGGATGATAGGAATATTTCTGTTGTGTTTGGGTACTACATTTTATCTTGGGTCTCAAGGCTGTGAATGTATTATGTTTGCTTGTTAGGTTTTTAGGATTTAGGAGTATGAATTCTTTAATTCTGGAATGAGATATGTTATTTAATGGATGAGTATAGCCCATCATTTTAATAAATGTCACACTAAACACAATTACTTTTACTTAAATAATTATTACTCCTAATTTTTACTCTAAAACCTGTGGTTTTGTCATGCATTGTTAGAAGTTAAATTCTGAAACTGATTAAAATAGAACAGACCTTTACCCAATATAAATAGATCAGTGGAACAGAAAACATTCAGGTGTCATGTGCTGTGTGCTGGGATTTTCTCACTGTGAATTGTGATTTAAACATTTTTCCATAAAGTGTCCTTGTGGTGTCCAGTGCCAGGTTAAGGCCATTTGATATAATGTCTACTTGTATACTCTAATATACAATGTTTTTAACAGCTTTGATATACTCTGAGATCAGCCAGAAGTTAGTGTGCCACTAAGCTTTGTTAGGTCCCTTTTCCTAGACAGAGTTGCATTTTTTTCTCTGAAGTAGTAATAGAAAGCTAAGATATTTCTGTAGAAGTCCGCCAATTTTAATTCTTTTGCATAGGTGATCCTAATGAAATAATTTAGCCCCTCAAGTGCTGTCTTATCAAATAACTTAATACTTTAGTTGAAATCTGAATTTTTTAGTAAAAGTCTTCTTTTGCTGCCTATGTATTCAAATCTTGCAACGCAAGATGTCAATGTTATTGATAAAATCTCGTACATAATTTCTGTTTCAAAATGGGGTCCCAGCCTCTGATCAGACACATTACACTGAAAAGTAGAATAATTGCTGGTAGAAAATCCTCTGGTATTTATTAGGATATTTTTTCCATCAAATAAATTATTAGAATTATTAGACTTCAAAGTGCTTGGGGTACCATGTGACTAAAATCACGTGGCAAGTCAGAACTTGAAATTAATTCCAAAACTATTCCAGCAGCTAAACAAAAGTCTTGTTCTAATGGTGCTCTGCAGATATTTAAGGCCAGTGTATTCTGAGGAATCCTCACACAGAATCTAGTAGACAGAAACTCACTTGGCCTTCTCACTTTGTGTGGACATTTAGAATATACAGAGGGCTAGAGAAAGGTTCTTGGTCCTCAGCTGCCAGAATAATTTATTGTTGTAATATGTTTAGTGAAACTTGAAAATATTTCTATCCAGAGGACAAGACCAACGTTCTAGAAAGCTTTAGTGGGATAGAACCAAAGATCTGATTCTGTGTTTCTAGCTCCAATATATGTGGAAATAATTTCAAAAAGTAATACACAAACAAATACTTCACTTCTGGAAAAATGCTGACTTGTTTTAAGTCCTAGGGGTTTTTTTCTTGGAATTCCAAACTTTATGTCACTCTACCCCAAATGTCCCTCAGTCCTGTTATATTTGGAAGAAAAAATTTACATTTTTTCTCTTTCTTTCTTTGATTAACAAAATAAGGAAACTGTGTTTTGAAGATTTAATTTAAAAGAAGGTATTGAGGTGAATTTTGATATATGATCAGAAAGTGAGGGGCTTGTAATTTTTTTTGTAGCACACAGCCCTGTCTCATGCTTTTACTGTTTCATTTCATGGGTTTCTTTTGAAGATGTTTTTGGCTTGTAAGCTGAAGTTTTACACTTGAGTCATACAAAAAAATCCTCCTCTGCAACACAAGTGTACACAAATCGCTGGCAGAGTCTAAATTGTGGATAATTGGATTGAGCTATGAGCTTAAAGATGAAGGGGACAAAAGCGTGTCCCAAAGCTGCATTTGATAGTCTTAGGGTCTTATCTGGGGATGTTTTACACCAGGCTTGAAGACTGCATTTGTTCATAGTGATTTGTACAATCTACAATGACATTTTATTTGAGCTGGAGTCATACAGACAAACCATAACATATATTTAGCTCTTTCTTTTCTGGTTTTGATGAGATATCGCAGCAAAACCCTCTGTAGAAGATTGCTTGAAAAACGTGGATTTAAAATGTTGAGATGAATATTGTAATGCATGATGACAAGATGCTGCAATGAGCTGCTATGTTAATATTTTATTAGAGGTAACTCACAGAAAACGTGTTAGGAATCATTTCCTTTTACAGGCTACTGTAAGTAACACTTTGAACTTGTTTCTTACATTGGAAAAATATTCTTTCATTTAGCATGTATACTTTACCAAATAAATTTGTAAACTTTTTTAGGGGATTTGATTATTTTTTGAGGCCTTGTAATTCGCAATAAATGTTACTGGAAAGTAAAATCTGATTTATCTTGTTTACCTGTGGTTATCATTTTAAAATAAATAACATTGGAAATTGGGGTATTCCTGTTTATAAATTACTGCACTTTACTGACACAGTACAGAATGTAACATGGAAGGAATTTCTCTGTATTAATATTTCTCATGGTTATATGCCTCTGATTATTTTCTTCTCCTCAATGTTGCTGTCAAAGTTATTACTAAGCTAATTAGTTAATCAAGATAATCTTCGTGATAATACAAAGTTGTTCTCATTGAAGTCAGTCGCACCAAATCCCTCAAAAGGCAAAATTAATTCCATGTCTATCAAATACAATGTATATATAGGTGAACAGACTGTAATATTTGCATATTTTGTCCTATTTTGTCTAAAAATGTTTAAGATTTTTCATACAAAATATTTTTTGAGGAAGTCAGAACAGATGCCATGATTCATAGGAAGTTCTTAGTAGTATATATATTTCCTCAGACTAATGCAGATTTTATTGCCATTTTAACAGATGATAAAATATACACCTTACAATGGCTTCGTTTATTATTGAATAAAAATATATATATTTTGAATGCTTTTTTAAAGGAATTCAGGATATGAGCTGCATAAAATGACATCAATTTTTGAGTACCTTTCTATGGTTCAGAGCTCACAAATGTCTTAAATTAGTGATTTCATAGTGTAAAATTCTCTGATGCCATCATCAAGACTTACCAATGGTGCCTTATGCCAGATCAGAAATTAACACAAATGTGGACTGTTTTTCATATGACAGCAGTTTTATGTGACAGGAGAAATGTGGAACCAATTTATTTTACTCTCCAGATGGATTTTTGTAGATTACTTTTTAACTGATCAAACCCCACATTACAAATCCAAATGAAAATGCCTATCTGTCTTAAATGGAGCATCAAAGTGCTCCTATTATTGTTCCAGCTGTTAATTGTAATTAATCATATTGAAGAAAGCCAAAACCTAGGCGAGGTCAGGGTCCCACTCTGTCAAGAACTGTGCAAAATATACTGTAAAAAATAACTCCTCTCCAAGGAGTTGATAGACCAGGAAAATGGCACTGACAAGCAGGAAAAAAGGAATTAATACTATTTACATGATAATGATCTGAAGTATGTATTCTTGAGTGATAGGTATGGAGTATTTCAGTAGCTGAGATACTTCTCAGGGACTTGGTTTTCTGACATCACTGTAATATGAAGCCTGATAATATCAGGAAACTCTAGCTGAACAGGCAAAACTCACTAGGTAATTTTGAAAATTCTGCCTTTTGCGACTGCCCCGTAACTTAAAAAGAATTGTGAGGAAAGAGCAGAACTGTGCCCTGTTATTTCCAGACCTAAAATGACCACAAGCCTTTTCTTGTATTGTGTCTTCCCTCTGAGGTTAGGAAGTCTATATTAGAAGACAATGTTGTGTTTTGTACATTTGATCAATGTTTTTTAAAAAAATTTGCAAGTTGATCCATTTGTGTACTTGTATACATTTGACAGTAATTTGTGTCACTTTCCCAATAGCAAACACTGGTTACTGAAAAATGGTGCATTCTCTTCTGCCTTCCCAAACTGTGTGCTTATATTAAACTAAAACTATCTGCATATTAAATATAATTGTGGCTTAAATTACATGTGTTTGAGAATGTGATCAGTATAGAAACAGAACTTCTGAGTACTTATCCTTCCTTGTATTAAATATCAGAGTTGACACTGAAATGGAGTTCTTCCTTTTTTGTATAAAGTAGAACTTTTCTATTTATGACCTTGTCAGACAGGACTGTGTGCAGACTAGGAACATTATTCTCAGAGGAAACTTGTTCTGGCAATAATACAAAAATTGTTGGATCACCGTGTTTGGTTGTAAGATTATGAAATATCCTCTAATTTCTAGAAAAGTCAGACATGAAGGAAAATGCAGGGTGGGACATTTGTAATATTTTGAATCAAGAAACTGTATTGTGTCTTTGATTGGGAATAGTACTCACTGTCCTTAAAAATTTTGATTGGCATTTATTTATATTACAATAGAAGTATATTCCTCTAAAAAATAAGATTTAATACAAAAAATGCATACAAGGCATCACAAATCAGTAGCAATTTAGACATATATTTAAATAACCAAGACTCATCATCAGAGGTGCTACAGAAATAGGCTTTTGTTGATGGCAGAATCTGAAAAGTCCAGAGATTTGGATAATTGTGATTCAGCTTGTTAAAGTCAGGGCTGTTTGGAAGTCTTTTTCATTACTTCATGTTACAAGAACATTCTTATAAGTCCCTGATTTGAATTTGGAATGCTCTGAGATGTGACATTGTTTATGATAATGCCAATAGTAAAACTAAGCAGAGTTTTACAGCGTTAGACTAATGGTGCAGGGAAGCCTCGAAACCTTCAGAGAAAATTGGTTTTTATTGCAGTTATGACAGGTTAAAAATATGAGAAAATACAGTGGTATGTCAGATGGGTTGGAATTTTCCCTACAGGAACACTATGATTTCTAGGTGAAATTTCCATATATGGCTATTAAATTTGGAAATGATGAAACTGAATTCTCATGATTCTGGACTGTCCAGTTCCTGATGGGGGTCAGAAGTGTTGAGGAGCATTCCTCTTTCCCCTATCTATCTGGGCTAAGGGAAACCAGCAAACAGGAATGGACAAACCACATAGCATTGTGACACATAACTGTAGTGGGTGTAGATGGCAAGGTTTTGGGAGGGAGTGAGGATTTCAGGGCTGGCTGCTGTAGCAGGGATCGTGCTGGACACCTCACAAGAGGCCTTCTGCAAGCCAAGGCTGAGTCCATCATCCAAGCTTTTGGCACAGACAGATCCCCAAAGAGACTGAGGCCCATGGATGAGCACACCAGAACATAGAACTCCCTGAAGGGAGTGCAGGACCCACACTGAAGCATGAGAAAAAAGTGGGATGGACTCAGCAGCAGAATGAAACTACTCTGTCCTGTCTGGATACACTGCTCACTGGCTTGCTGAAGGGACTGAGTGTAACCTGTGGTGAAATCAAATGCCAGAAGACAGGTGCCTGTGACAAAAAAGTGAGGCTGAGACTGTGAATGGGAGGAGAGATACTTGGAGATAAGCTGAGCATGGTAGTAAAGTTGAGACAGGGAAAGAGGGAGTAAAGGTGTTGTCACTAAATGTGTAAATGTTTGTTTCCTTTTGCAGTTGGTTTTGGTTTTTTTTTTTTTTGTTTTGTTTTGTTTTTGTTTCCCAGGACCAGTCCAAAAATATATATATTAATTTGCAATAAATAAAATTCTCAAAAATGTGCTTTACTTTAAACTGTAGTTGGCAAGTGATCTTCTTGGCTTAATTTGGACCCACAAGAAAACTCCTGTGGGAGCATTACCTTTGAAAACTGGGGACATGTGCTGGTTTGGGCTGGGATAGAGTTAAGTTTAATTAAATATGTTAAGTTAATTTACTAAGTTTTAAGTAAAAATTAGTTTCAACTTTACTTGTAATAGATCATATAGTGCTGTGCTTTGGATTTGTGACCAAAACAGCGTTGATAAAATGGGGATGTTTTAGCTATTGTTGAGCAGCACTTGCACAGCACCCAGGTCTTTTGTGTTTCTCATACTTCCCTGCCAGTGGGCAGACTGGGGGTGCACAAGAATTTGGGAGGGGACAAGCCAGGACAGCTGACCCAAGTGACCAAAAGGATGTTCCATACTTCATGACATGATGCACAATAGAATTTGGCAGAAACAAGGAAGAATGTTTGAAGTGGTGGTGTTTGTTTTTTTCCCAGTGGTTGCTACATTTCCTGGAGCTCTGCTTTTCTAGGAATGGCTGAACACCTGCCTGGACATGGGAAGCGATGAACAAATTCCTTGTTTTGCTTTGCTTGCATGCATGGCTTTTGCTGTTCCTATGAAACTGTCTTCATCTCAGACCATGAGTTTCCTCACTTTTGCCCTTCCAGGTCTCTCCCCATCACTCTTGGGAAGAGTGAGCAAGCAGCTGTGTGGTCCTTAGTTGCCTGCTGGGGTTAACCCACAACAGGTCTTCCCTGATGTATCTGTCACTTCCACAACCTGTTCCAAAATAGCCAACGGGAGGCTGCACCACCTGAGGCATTTCTTGGGCCTTGCTGATTCCTGCTGCTTGTAGAGACTGGGCTGTCTCCTGGACTATAATGGGAAAAGCACTGTTGTAAATCATTATCATTCACCTCACTATACTTGTAAAAGGCTTTGATGTTATTTGCCTCTTTGGCATTCAGCCACAGCTCTGCTGGATTGGAAATACATACTGGTTCAGCTGTGCATATTCTGCCTGAATCTGCTTCTGTATCATAGCTGCAGACAGCTCAGCTCATACAGTCTAAGCTGTGTCTGACATCCTATTTGAAGAAAGTAAGACCTATGCCATAAAATGACATATAATACTTATGTATTTGCCAAGTTCCCTACATGAAATTCACCCCCTGTTTTAGTGAATGAAATGTTTTAAAAGGAAACAGAGAAATGTTCATAGAGAAATGGCTTCAGGAACTTAGTATATTTAATAATGATATTTGAATTTTTTTTTTCCTGAATAATCCATTTACTTGTGAGTTCTAGTGGGTTTATGTTTTATTGTACCGACGCTAAAAATCAACAGATTTTTCTGTGCTGTTTTTCGTTGACCTGAAAGAGAAAGGGGAAAGAACACAGGACTCAAGGTGAGCAGAGCAGAGGGGACAATCCCCTCCCTTGCCCAGCTGGTGATGCTGTGCCTAATGAACCCCAGGACAGGGTTGGCCCTCCTGGCTGCCAGGGCACTGCTCACTCATGTTCAATTTGCCACTGACCAGGAGCCCCAGGTCCCTTTCTGTGGCACTGCTTCCCAGAGTTTCATTTCCCAGTCTGTATGTACATCCAGGACTGTCCCATTCCAGGTGTAGGATCTGGCACTTCATTGTTAAATTTTGTATGGTTAGTGATTGCCCAGCCCTCTAATTTGTTTAGGTCTCACTGTAGGGGCTCTCTGCCTTTGAGTTAGTCAACAGCTCCTCCCAATTTAGTACCTGCAAACTTAGCATCCCTTCCACTCCTGTGTCCAAGTTGTTAAAGAGCAAAGAGCTTGTTGCAGAGCAAAGGGCTTAGGATAGAGCCCTGTAGAACCCCACTAGTGACAGGTCACCTGTCTGATGTCACCCCCTTCACTATAACCCTTTGCACCTGAGCCATGAGCCAGTTGCTCCCCCATTACATGATGTGTTTATCCAGCTGTGTGCTAGACATTTAGTCCAGAAGGATACTATGAGAGACAGTATCAACTTTACTGAAATCCAGAAAGATTACATCTACTGGCTGTCCTAGATCAGCTACGTGCATTATCTAGGTGGGTTATTGTAAAAGAAAATCAGATTTGGCAAGCCGGACTTTCCCCCATGAAGCTGTGCTGTCTGTGACCAAAAACTGCACTGTCCTTCAGGTGTTTTTCAATATCTCCCATAATTTTAACTGTTGTTGAAGTGAGACTGACAGGCCTGTAGTTTCCAGGGTCATTCTTACCCTGCTTTAAAACTGGTAAAAATGCTAGCCAGCTTTCAGTAGACTGGGATCTATATCAAGTTAAAAATTCTGTGCCTCTTGTATCTTTGGAAAAGAAGAGACAAGGCCAATGCTATAAAGAGTGCCAAAATACCTTAAAAACATTCTCACAATGCATAGAACTTTTCTAAAATACTTGTTACAAGATCTCAGTCCCTCCTACTGAAGTCAGTAGGAGAGCTTTTTCCATTGACTTTTCCAGGTTCATGAGTTCAGGACAGTAATTAAGACATTTGAAAAACCATCCCAATGTTTTAAGCTGATTGAAAAATGAGTATGACATTCTCACAGGAGAGGCAGTTCTTCAGAGGTTTTCTGATCAGTGTTACAGATCTGAAAGTAAGTCAAAATAGCTCAGATAAGCTCTTGCTAACTTTCAAATGCTTAAGAAATCGTTCTTAGTCTTTGAAGATTTTGCGCTTCTACCACCATTAGTTACAGAGCTATTTCTGTTCCATATACACATATGAATGCTATTCTGTTAAGTATAATTTGATGTGATGCATATGAAAAATACTTAAAAGAATTAATTTTTAGCAAGGGTGGTTTGTCCTTTGTTTTTTTCCTTTGCTTTTTCTTCTTGTCTGTAAAAGTTTATTCCTTCAGTAGACTGGGTTTTGTGTCTGTTATTAATTTTTCCTATTGCTTTCATATTCAATATTGTGGCTCAATACATATACAGTTTTAATAAGTCTGTTCCAGTTCTTGACATTTACTTCATTTTTGTATTCACTGTGTTAAAACAATTATACAGTATAATCTGGATGTTTCCATACATTGAGATAACTATTATCACATTGGCAATATCTGTGAAGACACCTTGGGACATTTAGGAAATTACTTTCACTACTTCATTGCTTTCTTCTCTTATCTAGTTCCACAACTATTTTTGCTATGTATGTGTCAGAAATTTGTGCATACCAGATAAAGCACGGTCATCTGGAAGATGTTCCATTCCTTACAGATCTCTGTTCCACAAAGATTTATTACATTTAGCATTGGCCTTTTCCAGATGATCTCCTTCATTTACTGATGCTTACTCTGCTCCCTATAGTGTGGCAGTTGATAATTCAAAACTAAAGAGAACAAGGAGGTGACTCAGTAATGCCATATTCCAGGATGGTTATGGAAGCAAATTATTTACCTTTTGTCTTATCAACTCAAATCTCAATTTCTTCTGATGTCTGTGCAAATATCATCATACAGGACAGAAAAGTCTTTGTTCAATAATAGATTTTTCTTAGTGGAAATTTCCTGTCCTAATTTCTCCTTTGTGCCTTGAGTCTGTGAAGGGAGGACCAATATCCTGGATGGAAGGTGAGAACAGAGACAGTGGCATGGTGCTCATTCAGGCTGACAGCTGAGTGCACAGTAATATTGTTGGTTTAGTACAAAATGGGTTGCAGAAATTTGTATTTAAAGCTATAGGGAAGTAAGGAATATTCTTTTTCTAGACCTGAGCCTTAGAAGGACTTAAATTCTGCTTGTGATATTGCACCTTAACTATGGATCTTTCTTGGTAATAATTTTATTTTTACTTGATATAAAAGCTATTTTTTTCCTCTTCAATTAGGTAATTAGAAAACAAGCTTTTTCTTCCTTTGATAGTAATTTTTCTTTTCATTGCACTGCTCTGCATGGTCTCTTTGCTGTAGTATCACCTTTGTCTTCCATCCTAAACATGCTAAAATTGCCTCTGTGCATGCCCCTGGAGAAGAGGCAGCAGAGCAGTGCACCTAAGAGGAGGTGCCTGCTGTCTCTGCAGACACATGCTTGGTGTAAACTGTCTGCATCCTTAAACCTGTTGCAATACTTCATCAATCTCGACACAGATTGTTAAGGTACAGATTTGGCTGTGATAGTGCCAAGACATGCCCTCGGGGTGCAGGCGTACTGAGAGCAATTTACATCGCATGTTTCAGTCCTCAAAATGAATTTGTGCCACAAAAAACAACACAGGACTTTTCTCCACATCCTCCTCTCAACCACATAATCTGGAAGAAAGCTAGTAGAAGCATTTCCATATGGAAAAATGATAGCTGCAGCCAAAACAAGTTGTTCAGCTTATTAGAATCAGTATGAATAAGTTCATTGAAAATTTGGCATGTCTTAATGTTATTTTCTAAAGAAATGATTAAATGCTGATCATATTTATCATTTAAATGAGATTTTGAACAAATGACAAAATATTTTGTGCCTCAGGGCATAAATATTTTTACTATGTGAAAGTTTAGATTGTTGTGATAATTTCCAAGTTTGGTGAATGGCAGCATTTTAAGGCTAGTAAAAGAAAGAGATAATAATAAAAAACCCCTAATATGCAAAAGTCCAAATTAGAAATTTACATTTCAGGAAAAGCTGTGATGGATAATTAATTTTATTCTTACTGGTAAAGTATAAAAGATTTTTTAAATTTATCAGCAAATCAAGCAAGTGTAAATTGTGTGTTAGGCAACACAGGTAATCTATTTGTGCCTTTCATGAAGGCACATGTGAGATGTCTTTGTTTCCATGCACTATGAACATGCATTTTGATTAACAGGTTAATTCAAACTACTCTGAGCAGGACTTGTCCTGTATATGAAAAAGAATGTATTTTGATTACCATTCAGCTAAGTCTGTTCATGCACCTTCTGGCTTTGACAAGAAAGCAAGGAAGCTAGGAGCTGTGGATATGTCCATCTCTATACTAAACTCTATGTATTTTGTGTCCCAGTTCTGTCCTCTGGAATGGTGACGCAAATTTCTAAAACTGTCAATTTATGTTCCCACTCTACTTGTTGTGCCACACTGGGAGTTCTGCATCTAGTCCTGGTCCCCACAGTTCAAGACAGACATGGACAGACTGGAAAGGGTCCAAAGGAGTCCATCAAGATGACCAAAGGGCTGAAGAACCTGCCCTCTGAGGAAAGACTGAAGGAGCTGCATCACCTCACCCTGAAGAAGAGAAAGTCTGGGGACACCTGATCACAGTATCCTAGAATGTAAAGGACAGCTACAAAGAGGACCGAGGAGAAGACAAGGCACAATGGCTACAAGTTGCATGTGGAGAGGTTTCACCTCAATATAAGAAAAAAACTTTTATGGTGATAACAGTCATTCCCTGCAGTGACATCCCTGGGGACACAGTAGAGTTCCCCACACAAGAATTTTCAAGATGATTCACCTAGACTCTGATTCCTGTGAAGGGTTAGACCAGAAGATCTTCTGAGATCCCTTCCAACCTGTGTTGTTCTGTGATTCTGTGACTTAAATATCTTCCACTTGCAAAAGCCAGTGTGGTTCTTATATTTGGTGTCCTGCTTCTTATTTACCCACCACTACAGAAACAGAATTTTCCCCTTAGTTTTAACTATTTAGCTATTTTTTAAGTTACTAGTCATTAAGGTAACAGTCAATACAAGTAAATTTCAATAATACAAAGCTATTTATGTCAAGGAACTGAACATTTGGTATTTTCTAGCTGAATAGCTAGAGCTGAATTTTCAAAATGCTTCAGAATGAAAATTCATTTCTTATTCTTATTCAAGATATGAATTTCAGCTCTTGTATTATGTCCAAACAGGCTTCCCATTAGATGATCTGTCTGTCTGGCAGAGATTATTTCAATATTTTAGCAAATGTTACTGGCATAGGCAGTATCCTCTGAGGCACTTCTCTTTGAAAAACTTGGTTTTAGCTTAAGACTATTGGATATTTAGTCCTTACTGCCAATTACCTAAACAGCACTTCCACTGCCATAAAGAGTAATTGTGACAACACTGCACCACAAAACTAATTTTGTCTACCTATAAAATGTTTTTCATCATATACAATTTCCGTGATATTTTGGCAGGCCAGACTAATGTATATATAAATATTTGTGGTTGATAATCGACCAAATCTATTTATTTTAGACCTTGAATTATGTTATTTTGAGACAGAATAAGTTGCTTTTCAGACCTCATAGTGAGAGAGGTTTGCAGATTAATGTATGCTTTTCTGTCATTTCCGATGCAAGTCTTTCAGAGGATGCACATGGCTGAGCCAGTCTGGCCTGCTTTCTGTGGTGCCTTCCCTTCCTTTCTTACTACTTTCTCTAACATATGGTTTGTTTTGTGTAACAGAATCAAAGAGCCTACAATCTCTCATGCGGAGCTGAACCATGCCAGCTACCATGTCTGTGGTCTACTTTCAAAATGATATTAAGAAGAAAAGGAGAAAACAGAGAACGCTCTTGATGAGCTGTAACTGAGTCTGCCTCTTCACTTGCTCTGTTTTGTCATCAGCATATTGCCTGAACTGAGTGTCTTTCTTTTTCTGGGAAAAGTCTTTGTCGCCAGCTGGAAGAATGATGCGTGGAAGGACCATGGAGCTCACCTTCAGCAGACATTGCAGTGGCTGACAAAGCCTCTCTTTACTAAGCAGGCAGTAGTCATGAGTGCACTGTTGCTTTTTGCTTTATTTTTCAGCCCCTTTGTGTCCCTCTAACAGCTCTTACAAAAACTCCCAACTTTCCCAAGAAACCATTTGGACCGACATTATCTATCACAGGATCACTTCAGCCAATTTCTCCCTCCTCTGACAAAAGGCCTCAGAAGGATAACACCTAGTCAGAGGACTCTGCCTTCTGGCTCCCAGTATAACACTATCTTTGGGCTATAACCTCATGACATGCATGAAAACATTTTAATGCTGCTGCAATAGGTTTGGCTCTAGAGATAATGCTAGTAGTAATATGTGTTCAAACTGGTACGTATGGTTTAGGTCTTTTTAAAATGCATGTAGGACTTCTATGGACATAAAGGATTCATTTACCCATGCATTCCAATTCTGTTTATTCCATTTTAGGGCTGTGGATCATCCTAAAAATGAAATGTGTTATGCTAATGAGAGCTGTGGTATGTTTGTGTTGATTTGTTATCACTTGCCACTGTATTGCGATTCGGAACAAAAGGAATCACAGTCTGGAAAATAACATTTTACACGTGTTCCATGCTAGAATGGCGTCTAGTATAACGAAATCCTTTTCATTGATTACTGTCCTTAGATGTTATGGCACACAAATAAAATAGAAATGTTTCAGGCCAGCTCTTACCAATAAGACTATCAGAAAAGTTTTGAACAACTCCACTATCAGGCCAGTAGCTTTACAACATACAACATTTTAAAAGGAGACAACACTTTTTCTTCCTCAAGCTGTGATGCACAGTTCCTTCATGTCCTTTAACCCTCAGAAAGCACTGAGTGTTTCAGTTTGTCTGTCTTTCAGCACTGCAAGGTACTTTTAAGTAGAAGACTGAGGTGTTTTGCTGCTGAAATGTGACACAATAATAAATTACTTGGGAACATTTTAGCCATGAATGAGACAGTGTACCAAGTGTGTTCTGACCTAACCTAATCCCACTTTTTCACCTTCCTTTTTTACCTTAGGTAAGGAGAGATGGCATTCTTTTTGTGCCAGTCATTCTTCTGAGTAAGGAGCAGGATAAAGATATCGCAAGCAATAAATTGTTCACTACAGTTGAAATTCTGGATTGGAACATGTTGGATTCTCCAAACACATAACAGAAATAGGTTCTTGGCTGTATTAAACCAGCCAGTGGGAAATCCATCAGATCCTTGGGGCAAGCCACATATCACATCTGGCTAGAATTCAGAAACTGGCAGAGTTTCACTGCTTTGAGAAATTTAAAGTGAATGTGAAGTTCAACTTCATCAACAATTTTAGTTACTTCTTGGGAAAATAATATAGTACAGATGTCTACATTTGCAGACCTATACCAAAACCAGTAAATCAAGTAAAACACTCCTAGTTTTCCAAGAAGTAAAACACTCCTAGTCTTCATTGAGCATTTTGTTTCATTATAGTCTATTCCTGGATCCCTTAATTTTTGTCCTAAAAATACTGATTGCAAATATGAAGTAGTTTGTGTAATGTTAAATAGTGTATGCCAATACATCTGATTGATCACAATAGTGTTTTAAAACACATTAAATTGTGAGATAGACAATTTAAATGCTAACTTAAAAAAAAAATAAAGGGTTGGATTTATACTTGGACTGTGCTAACTTTTTATGATTAAGCAAGACAATAAAAAAACACTCCCATAATAAAATTGCTTTCGCTTTTTCGTATGTGATACCTTGCTTTGAATAGCAGTTTTTAAGAACATAAATCTGTTGTTCTACTGAAAATACTGTCATACTACAGAAATCCCATTGGCAAACTGCTGTTAATCACAGAGTTGCCTCTTAAACTCAGCCAAGGAATACACAGCAGTAAGTACTGTCACTTTCACTGTCTGCCTTACTGAATGAGATAGGTCCATAAATAAATTATTTCTAAACATGTCTCCAGTGTCATCCTCCACATATTTGGTTTGTACCTCCTGTTTTTTTCCTGTCCTTCCTAATCTCAGATTACACATTATGTGTTTTTTTTCTCTAGTCCACACCTGAAAGTCCATTTTATTTTTATCCATAGCTGAAACTTGTACTCGGAGTTTGATTGGATTTTGTCTTTACTAGTACAACTAGCTTTGAGCTTTCTCTAACTCACATGACTGTCTAAGACTTTTTAACAACCCTAATGTTTACCAATTGCTCATCTTGCTCTTAGGCACATGTTTCTGCTGTGTAGGAGATATACTGCAGGTTTCTGAACTCTTCTTAGTCGGGAAAGCTGTGGGTCAGATTTTAATCTGTGTTTTTCAGTATATTTTGACTGAAAAATTCATTAGTATGTAATTTGGAAGCACTTTTCTTAGCTAGGAATTTGATTCCATTTCAGTCATGTAAATGAAAGACTGAGGAAGAGATTAATGACCTAAATCTGTGTGGTGTTTTCTGCTAATATTTTTGTGGTTGTAGTCAGATGGGTGACTTCCAAGTAGCAAGTGAGTGAAAAGGAGAAGTATACTCAAGTTGCACCAGGGGAGGTAAGGATTGGATCTTAGGAAAAATTTCTTCACTGAAAGGGGTATCATGCATTGGAAAAGGCTGCCAGGGAGATGGTTGAGTCCCCATCCCTGGAGGAATTTAAAAGTCATGTAGATGTGGTGGTTAGGGACGTGGTTTGGAGGTGAATTTGCAATATAGGATTTATGGTTACACTTGATTATTTAAAGGGTCTTTTTTAACCTAAATGATTATATGACTGTACTAATGTTGCAATGAAATGAGGAGCAGAAACAGAGTAGGAAACAAGGAATCCTTTAAGTGTTTGGTTTGGGACGCTTTTTTAAGAATAAGGTTGTGGCCAGGGCTTTATAAAACTACTTCTTTTAACCATTATTCAAGTGATCCATTACAGAAGCCATCAGAGGAGTTCCCCTTATTGCATATAGTCCTACTGTGCTGGTGTTCTTAAAATCTTAGATTGGTTTCAATACTGAAAAAATATCAATGTGTTTGTAAGATGCAGAATTATATACATACATTATTCATATGTGAGATGCCAAAAAGAATTCCTGTAAATTGTTGTCTGAGTTTGCCCTCTGCATGTTTTGGTACTGATATCATAGTTTTGTAGATGGCTCCCTGCCAAATGACTCCACCTATTTCACAGAAAATCTTGTCTTCTGAATGACATTTTGATGATGATTTTAGTTCAGTAGTTTGCCAAAACCCATTAATTTTTGTGCTAGAAATGAGGTGGTCCTAAAGGGCATATATCATTAATCTGCTGTTTTCAAATAACCATGGTAATTTTTTCTCTCATAGCTATTTCTTTTCTTAAATAAAGTACAGCTACAATTTTTAAATATGAGCTGCATTTGATAATAAAATAATGCCAAATTTGATTTTTGTCTAGTATTTCAATGTAATGGACCACAATGAAAATGATATTTTTAAAAATGTTGATGACTCAGTTTTGGTAGTGAAAAAGACTCCTTGATTTAAAAAAATAAATGTACATCATCCAGTCTTTACATCCTGAGAGAAGCACAAGTCCTAGGGAGCAGATATCTTAGTCCCTGATCATTGACAAAGCTTGAGAGGTGCGTGCAATCCAGTGTTCAGACTTTACCCTTCAGCATATCCTCTTAGAGGTTATGGAGTTCTGTTTTCTCTGGGATTGGGACATTAGACAGATTTCATTAATCACAATAAGATTTATTGAATCAGAGAGAAATCAGAGTACTTGAATGAAAAGTACTAGCTTGCTTACAAAACATAATTTACACACAGGAAATTTAGTAAGGTATTTCACACCTAAAGTCTGATGATATAATTCATAAACGTGTTAGGTGAAGTTTCAAAACAATTTTGGAACGTTTTTGAGAGATTTTCATTTGCTAGGAATGCATCATGGATTCTGACTCTGAATTTCTGTGGAAGTTTCCAGTAGCTATGTTTTCTCAGGCCATTTACAATGGCTTCAGTGATCCCCACTGGTAAGGCACTACATGACTTATGAGAATAATAGTCTTATTATTGTTTCTTTCTGTAGCAAATAGCTTATGCTGTGATCTCTGTCAGCACCAGCAGAGACTGTTTCTGAAGGATCTATCAAACTGTCCCTATATTTTTTCACTCTGCTGTGAAGCAGAAATGATTGCCATTGAATAGTCACAAAAGCTCCCATAGTGAAGGCAACTATGTAAAGCATACCTTTAAAAACACAAGAAGGGTGCATATCCACTTAAGTATCCTTTTGTGATAACAAACCAAGACATGAGTTTGAATCTGCATCTGATTAAATTTTAGAACTTGAACTATGTATAATTAACAGCATGCAGTACTTTATCCTGATGACACATCCTATCTGTTTAAAAGCAGTTTCTCAAAGATGATATCTATATTTCTAAGACTTTTTAGTCCATGTCTGTAAACAAGGATGGCAGTCCAAAACATCAGTTTAGAATAAACTTGAAACATAAAAAAGTACTTTAAGTGTTTCTACTAAAATGCAAATGAAGTCTTTCTAATATTAGGAATCTAGAAACAAACACAGTTTCCCTATATAAAATAAGTGTAGCACAGTTTACAAATATTTTAGTCATTAAAAGCATTTCTTAAATTTATGCCTAGAACTGGTAGTGAATTTCCTCTTTAACAAATGTATTCTGATGTGTTCACTTTTAAACTACATCTTAGGAAATCTATAGAGATGGTCAAACGTGTATTCCATTAAAAGATACCACATGGCTCAACATTTACTGTGTTACAAAAGGAGAAACTGAAGGAGGTGGGGTCTATATTTCTCTTAATGCATATGTGCAATTTCCATTAAAATTAATGATAAGCATATCCCAAGAACAGAGAGAATCTCAGGTTTAAGATTGCATTCTGGTTTTGTACTACTTAGAGGTGGATCATTAAAAACTAACACATAGACTCTGTTAGGAAAGTTGAAAAACTTGTTTCCTTGTAGAATTAGTTTAGCTCAAAATATAAAATTCAAATTAACTATGAATTCTTATTTGCTTAATTTGTTTTCATTTGCCAAACCCTGACCACAGCATGCTTTGTTTCATTATACAAGTTGGCAGTAGTAAATCCCTCGTGTAATTTGTTATATCAAGGGGTTTATAAGAGGCCTTGCCTTTAGTATGCTACTGAAATCTTCTTTAGTTGCTGAGTACAATGACAAGTTCCATCACCATGTTCTCTCTAAAAACCAAGGCACTATATATAAATGAGTCATCCCTGCTTAACACACTGTATATCTTCAAATAAATATTTGTTTAATTATATATGGAGGTTCTACCTCACAGAGCCCCCTGGAAACAGTGACTCCTTGTCTTGTTATGGAAATCCTTGTAATGCAGAGAAGACAGATTGTAATGGCAATGAATTAGAATTTACGTCTAAAAAAACAGTGTTCATATTTTTTTTGATAAGTTGCTGACAAATAATGGTACAATGTACACTATGCAGGGGATTTCAGGCCTTTGATGACAGAAGACTCTAAGATAAGGAAGTAAACTCCTGCACAGTGTGCACATCTTTTCATCAGCATGCAGGAAAAAAATGTCAGATAAGATACGGTCATGAGAGAGATGATTAAGGAAAGAAAAATATGCCCCTTCTTAATTTTAGTGCACAAACTATACTCTATTACTTATATGCTTCTAGAAGCCCTTGTTCTGCAAACAGATATATGGAAAACTTTTCTCCTTCTCCAGCAAATGGGATTATTCATCTCAATGCGGTTTGTCAGCTGATCTTAATGATCAGCAAATCTTAAGTAAATCTTTTATTTTTTTTATATTTGCAACTCAACCCAAGTGCCATTGACTCTCATCTGTTGGAGAGGGGAGTATTTTATGACCAATCCCCTTCCTAGAGTTGTATTATACATGTTTTCATCAATACAACCAAACTTCCATGAAAAAATCCAGTTGAACAAAAAAAACAACCAACCAAACCCTCACAAACAACCTTTCTGTGCTGTGCAAATAAATGAAAAAGAAAGTAGCAATACAAATTTAACTTTTAGAAACCTGTGACCGAGGATGGACTTGCTGGGGGAAGGAACAGATTTAATACACATGGTAAAGACACCAAAAGCTGTGATTTTGCACTCTAGTTTTTTTTATATCTCGTTTTTAAGATGCGGTGTTTCTGTTGGCACATTTTCAGCCATAAAATCTTGGTGCAGTGAATGTAATTCAATTAATCACTTAATATGTCAGAGAAAACAACTGAAAATCGAATGCTAGAAAATTTCAAAGTATTTCATCCTCTCTCTATCAATAAGTGTGGACTGCTATAAGTATATCATCTTTCCTCATTGGGATGGCAATGGAAATGATTACAGTATTCTGCAAAAATAAGAGTAGTTTAAAAAGATATGTTCAAAAATGAATTAAAACAGGATCAAAGAAGAAGTATAATTTTAAAATGCTCTGAAATCCAAAGTGTTTTCCTACTCATCTGCTTTCTTATTATACCACCTGATCTGGAAATACTTAATGTTTTATTAGGGCATTGTTTGAGGGAGCAAAGAGAGGCTTCTCTTTTGTCATTTAACTAGTTCAAACTGGTCCCTTCAAGCTTTGATTCTTCTTCCAATAAAAATCAATCATAAAACTTCTCTTTACTGTTCTGGACTCTGAAACATACCTCAAATACTTGATTGGTTCCCGTATATACTTGTATGCCTCAGTAACATCTTTCAAATTTGGACACTGATTTCAGAGAGGGTACATATATATATATATATATATATATAAAAATATATATAAAAAAAGTATTAGTAAATCCTTCGAAGAGAAAGACATTATCTATTCTTTAATCTATTCTTTATAGAAACTGGCAGAGCCTAAAGGACTGCTGTCTTAGGTAATTATGATGTAAAAATAACAGAAAGTGATCTTTATTACATCTGGATAAACACATTCAAAGATGAAATCACAAGCTGGGGACCTAGTCTTCAGAAGCAGAATGTGTGTGGGAAGAATATTCACATTCAGGCTAAATTGTTCACTGACTGCCATAAATAGGCATATTTATGTCAATGATATGTAATGATATAATCATAAATATCCATACCATTAAATAAAAACATATTCCTAAACCAAACCAAAACAAGCAAAACCAAACCAAACCAAACAAAACAAAAAACTTTAAGAGACCAATCTGAGCTACCTCTCCCCTTCTTTAACCACTACCATTGCAAATTTTCACCAATGTTTATTCAAAGCTTCCTATGTCTGTGACTTGTACTTGGCACTTCTAAGAGGAGTCTGGTGGGTCTTCCCTATAACCTCCCATTAGGAAACTGAAGACAGTAGTAAAATTCCCTCTCAGCACTGTTTAAGAGGGAAAAAACACCACTCATCAGTACTGTGGCACAGATACTGAACATTTTAATTTGTTTAACAAAGGATCCAAACTAGATGCATTGATGCTCCAATTCCATCTGTAGTAGTTTGGACTGAATACCATGATGATCTAAATAGAAAATACAGCAGTTTGAATTGCAGTACAACCACACACTTTGTTGAGTGGGTTGAATACTAGTCAAACTGTGAATTTTGAAGACTGAAATTTCATATCCTTCTTTAATCATGATGTATTCTTTGTTGAAGCAATAAAATTTAACTGTAGAGGATATTTGCTGATCTGTAAAAGAGTGTGGTATCATTAAAATATATTTTAGGGATCAAACTAGTAAGATAAAAATGTTTATGACCTATGACTTAGTGACCATATTAACAGACAGTATTTATCTAATGCTAATAAACAGGCTTACTCTGCTTTCAGCTACTTTAGAGAAAATTGAAAAATAACTTCTGGGATTCAGAAATTTAAGTGAATGTATAACTCTCTATACAAAGATCACAATACAGCCCAGATTTGTAACTGTACCTTCACTCATTCTTTCAATTGTTGTGAGCCAATATTAATTTTAATGACATATTTAAAATTTAGAAAAAGCAAACACTGACAAATTATTTGTGAGCAACATACTGAAAACAAATTAATGTAAGAAGACTGAAATTACAAAGATTATTATCAAGGCATCATTAGAGTAAGTTAACCTAGGAAATACACAATAATAATTATTCAAAAGTGGTACAAATAAAGTGTTCGCAAGTTTGCAAGATATATAAGATATATATCCAGAAAAAAGCTTCATATTAAGAGACAAGATGCAGCATAGAAAATAATCAAGAAATTATTGAATAAAGTGGTAAAATACTTTATAAAAAGCTTCCCAAACTAAAAAATCTCTTTGGCTAAATATGGGCTCTCTAAATATGTCTATTTGTCTCTCAAACTAAAAAGAAAGGGGCAAAAAGAGGCACACAGTCATGTAAGTCTTTACAAAGGCAGGAAAACTAGCAACATGAAAAGTATAAAATGCTTATAAATATTTCTGAACTCTCATAACATTATTATCACAAAATCAGTGAGATACATTCATGTGGTCATCATAGGCCTGAAATAAAGTCCAACTATACCTTATGTCACTGATTTGCTGGGTCACTACAGCAAATCAGTTATCTGATTATTTCCATCTAAAAAGAAAGGAAACAAAAAAACCTCAACCATATTTTGTGAAGCAGGCTTTGAGCTCTGTGGATGAAAAGTGCTACATTAGAAATGAGTTTAGAATTTATTTAGTGGTACATGCACACATATCTGGACAGGTGAAGCAATATCAGGCCTTGTCAATTTTAGTAATGATTTAAATGATAAAATGTATGTGATGCTGGTTTATGCCTGTCAGTGTAACAAGCTGAAAGTATCAGGAGTTCCAGTAACTTCAATCTTGGCTAAGCCTTTCTGTGCTATTTAATTTACTTTCTCCTTTTCTGTCCTTTTCTGATGCTAAACTCAAAAAACTGACTAGAATGATGAGACTGAGAGGTACTAGAGGTATTTTAAAACTTGTACTAAAGAGACTGAAATGAAAAGGCTGTGCTATGATACGACCCTGCTGCTGAGCAAAAATTACACTTAAATATTGTGAACCTATTGAATAATCCAGAAGACAAGTAATTTTAAAGTCTAATTTGTTACCTGCAAGTCTTTGCTTTCTTAAAATAAATGAGATCTCCAGACTTCTACAATAGGAATACAGTAGGAATAGATTCTATTTTCTTGAAAATAATGGATGCAGTGTGTTTTTCCCCTTATCTGTGGGATATATGTAAAATAAATGTGGTTTTAGCAAAATTATTTCTAACTTTCTATGCAAAGATGGACTTTAAGTCACCAAAACTGAGAGATAAGAATTTTTTAAAGGAAATAAGGAAGCAAGGAGACTCAGCATAAAATCTATTGTGCTACCAGATATGCCTGTCAATAGCAGTGTACTTCTCTTCCAGAAAAAGCTGCAGTGTAAGCATACTACTGACACAGATCACATTTGAAATAGGTTAAAATGAATGTAAGTAACAAAGTATCAAAAACTATGGCAAGGCAGTCTCGTAAACTCACACCCTGCAGCAAGAGATAATATAGGATGATATACCAGCTTCTTTGGAATCCAGGTATTTCTTTGGAATACCTTGTAATTATTAGACAGCGAGATTGTGGGATTGGCAGGGAGTATGCATGTCTGTAGTTTTTGTTAGAGTGCTGATATGTGTACATTTGTGCTGATAAGAGTGGTGACAGAAATAGAAAATCCCAAATTGCTTTGGGGAATGAAAAAGAGGGCTGGATAGCAAACCTTCCCCCTACTCTCTGCCTGCCCCCCTTCTAGACACTATATTCACCACATCAAAAGGCAGAAAGGGCTCCTCTGTTCTCTTCACAGTTAGCAAAAATTCCTCTTCACTCATCTCAGATAAATGGCCATCAAACAGGCATGCAGCTTTACTCTCTGTAAAGCAGGAGTGGGGTCTTCATAGCATCATGAACAGTTTTTAAAACTTTTTTAAAATATCAAGCAGAAATCCTCAGTGTTGGACCTGTGAAATACATTTTCCCTGTAACAGCTGTGTTTATGGTATTTATGTCACTATACACTTCTAAGCTAACGCTTATGAACATTTGGAGAGGATTTACTCAGTAAAAGAAAAATCCTGTCAAACATCACATAACTGCTCTGAAAATGTTCATTAGCAGACATGTAATATTTGCTTTGATACTTGTCTGCAGTGCATTCAAACATTCTGGAACAGACACTCAGGCTTCTTGGTATGAGGACAGATCTACAATCCAGGTAGGAAACCTATTTCTCCCAAAGCCCTGGATTTGGATGTATCGGGGCTTTATAAATTTACACTTGACCTTTTATGAAGTGAAAACCTTCCAGTGCAAATTTAAGTTTTTAAAATTTGTTTATAGTGAGTCACATGTACAGGCAGTGCAATTTTGCACTTCGCTCCATGGGGTAGGTGTACTGCAGCTGGAACAAGCACTGCAATCCCTGCAAAGAAGCAGAGATCAAACATCCATAGCTGAAAAGAAAAATCTGGATACCTTCCTCACCCACCAAGAATAAAAATATCCCCAAACAAACAAAAACACCCCATTAAGCTACAATGAGATTCAAGGTTAAAAGCTTTAAGCTGTTGAAACATTTTCAAGTTTAGTCTGAAGTGGATTTAAAAGGGCTCCTTTCCATAGTGCAATACATTTATATTGGCTCAGACAATCCGAAGTTAAAAAAAGATTTGAGTTCAGACTCCCTCTTTAGCCTGGGTTCAGATTTCACAGGCAAAATTCAAATGGCCCTGCCTGTGGACTAACAGATGGAGTTAATCTACTACTGTAGGCAACTACTTGCAAAACACTCACACAAGCCAGCATCCATGCTCATTTTTATAGGAAACTACTGAACACAGCAGCAGAGGGGAAACTTTTACCTTTATAAATCAGCAGTAGTATCCATGAAACTACAAAGTTTCTATCAACAGATAAAAATAAAATCTTAATATTATTTAATTAAAAGAAAACCATGTCTGCTTTCATTTAGACAAATGTTTATGACAGTCAGTCAAAACTGGTTTTGAAGGCATTCCAAAATGACAAAATAGTTACCTGCTGTAAAATATGGAAGCATATTTTATTTAGAAGGAGTTGGAACTAAGATGGTATGTAGAAAAAGGAAAAGAATATATAATATATATGTTTGATCTGCAGTGTTCTTGTCATTACACATTCATGCATTGTAAGGGAAAAAAAAAAGAAAATAAAAAGAAAAAAGCAACCCACAAAAATATCAGCTCATTGATTAGTAATAAGCAAAAAGTTTTTCTTTGGGAGAAAAATCCCCAAGATAACAAACACTAATTCTTAGCATTTTGATTCCAAGATAATAAGCATTTTGAGAGATTATTTGTGCTTTGAATAACTTACTTGCACGTTTGTGATATAATGTAACACAAAGAGCTGCACATATCAGGTACCAGATGGTAACAGAAAGGGCTCCAAATTAGCTCTAACTGGCTACTTGCAAAAGGTATGATTGTAGTGACACAGATACATTAGAAGTTCAAGCCAAGTGGAAGCAGATGAGTGTCTCTTTTAAAGCCTCCATACTAGCAACATTCTTGCTTTCTCCAACTTCACAGATTCACAATTACATACCTCAATTTTCAGGCAGTGTGGGAAAAACATCCCCTGTTTTTTCTTCCTGAATCCCATTTTGGGATTATATGTAAAGGTGTACTGAGGCTTGGAGAATTAACTATGTATTGTTTTCAGGTGTAATTAATACCTTATTTCTATTTATTTTTTTTATGATTGCTCTCTTTCTATTCTTTCTATAGAAAATATCAATAATATGTGAAGGAAAAAAAAACCATGATAAGAAGAAACATTTAAAAGCACTACATCAGATGGAAAAAAACCACGTCAGAAACTGCTAAACTGGTGGTTTCCTATGCACTCTGAAATCTTTCACATGTGTCTGTCCTGTGCGCTGAATGAGGCAGGGGTCCTGTGGGAAAACAAGATGAGAGCATGTAATTAAAGACTCTATCATAATGCATATGCATATAACACTACATTGCACACACAATGTGTGCTTCATTTTCTCTCTCATCCTGTCCCTGCAGAGAAGATGAGAGGGAAAATGAGCTACACATGACAGATGTTAGTAACATCAGTTAGTGCATTTTTGGAAGGCAGTCAGATACTAAAGCAATTTAAAGGATGTTGTGCAAATAGAATAGAATACAATAGCATAGAATAGAGTAGAACAGAACAGAATTGAAAATGAGGTAAGAGGAAACAGGTCAACTGACCAAAATTAATTTCAAACATTTTGAAAAAGTGTTCTAAAATAAAGCCAAGAACAAAAACTTCCTGACAACAAGATGGTGATTTTTTTCTAGAGTGCTAAAGAAGGAATATAACACATACAAAAAGTAAAACCCTATGGGTAGTACCATTCTGATAGTTTATAATAGTAGTTTATAACAGTCTTTTCTGTGCAGTCCATTGCTTCCATGGTGAGTCACCACTGCAGTGAAATGGAGTTTCTTTATGACACTTGGGTAGGAGTCCTGGCTTTAGATACTGTGCTTCTCCAGGTGATGTCCATGTTCCTCAAGCTTGCATAAACTGATCTCCCATACAGAAACAGATGTTCAAATGACTAATCATTTCATTTGTTTCAGTTTTCTTCTAGAAGTCTAGTATTCATGAATGTGTTCATCCTTTGTTTTGGAATGCAAATTTGATATAACTAGAGATCAGTCTTTTAAAAATAATTAATTAATAAATAATTATTTTGCTTGCAGTTTACATCTAGTTTACTTTTTTTCTGCATAAAATAACTTTCTATGAGAGCATCAAAAAAATGCCCAACTTCATTTAGAGAAGAGACCAACCCCCACCTGGCTACAACCTTCTTTCAGGTAGTTGTAGAGTGTGATAAGTTCTCACCTGATCCTCCATTTCCCCAGCTCTTTCAGCCAGTCCTCATAAGACACTTCACTACCTTTGTTGCCTTTCTCTGGACAATAATTCCTTGGATTATGGGAGTTTTTATTGTACTCCCCACCCCTTCTTCCATCTCAGGGGATTGGGTACCAAAAGAATGGTATTACTACTGAAGTCCGAGGCAAAAAGGGCATTGAAATCCTCAGCATTCTGCTAATCCTTTATCGCTATGCAGGCAGCTAGAGACAGGACAAGGGGAAATGGCCTCAAGTTGCACTAAGGGAGATTTAGATTGAATATTGAGAAAATTTATTCACTGAAAGAGTGGTTAAGTATTGGAACAAGCTTCCCATTAAGTGGTGGACTCATCATTCCTGGAAGAATTCAAAAAAAGAGTAGATGTGGCACTTAGTGATACAGTTTATTGTGTATGGTGGTATTTGTTTGAAGGTTGGACATGATGACTTTGGAGTTATTTTCCAACGTTAATATTCTATGATTCTAAGGCTCTCCTTAGACCTCCTTTTGATAATAATGTGTACTAGTATACACACACATATATACACTAATATATAGATATAATATATACATAATATATAAATCCAAGTTTAACAAAGAGAATAATCTTGACTTTAAAATCCAAGAGTTGAAATAGTTGCATTAGCCAAGTTCAATAAAAAAATGTTTAGCTGTCATTTTATATTTTACCTTGATAAAATCTAGACACACACAGTCTGTGATTCATCAACTATTTCAGTATAAATGCTATTTTAAATTGCACTAATGGTTTAAATATATTCAGAATAAAGGACTTAGAAGTTAGCTACACATTTCCAACACATGCTGTAACATCTACTGATATTTGTTAAAATTTGTCCCAGTGATTTTGATGGATTGTGGATGAAGCTTAGTCTAACTGAAGGACATCTTGCAATGGAAAGACCCCTTGAGGTAGGGAATTGCTGTCATTATGGAACCAGAAAACTTTTCAGAATTTTAAAGAGCAAGTACTAAAATAAATAATAAATAAGTAAAGGTGAGGGAGCCCAGATACTAAAAAAAATAATTCAAATAAACTTGTTAGATTTGATATAGTCATTGTGTGACAGGACTGAGAATCAATTTAGCTTGTAATGTTAGACTATCATATATAGACTTATAGAAAAATTATTTAAAGTCTAAAGTTGCATTACATCTTTAAATATTTAATTCCTTTTCACAATTATAATGCTTCTTTAAATACAGACTTACTTGGCATACTAGTTGTGTATTTTATAGTGTTCAAATGAATTTTAAAAGCTTGCCTTTTCAGAGGAAAGACTCTAACCACCACACCAGGGAATCCATGCCTGCCAGCCTCTCCATATGTTCCCTACACTCATAAGCTCTCTTGCAGCAATACTTACAGAACAAATGTAAATACAGTTCTGGACAGTTTTCTCTCAGATGAGCACACATCAAAGACTAGTGTCAGCTAAGAGACTTTTCCTTCATCTATTGCTATCCAGCTTTGAATATTGTCTTCTATTTCTTAATTTAAATTTTACAATAGTGACTGCATGAGATTAAAAAGCAGCTGATACCTAGGGGCAAAAATCTGCCCCTTACACACCTTGATTGGTACTTTATCAGACAAGCACTAGTTTTTTACTTCCTTTGTCAAGTAATACTTTGATACCAACAGATATGGTACAGAATGACAAGTTGGTATGAGTGCAAAGCATTAGTCAGTGTAGTTTAGTCATGGGAATATCCACATGGGAAACTGTGACAGTCTCACCCTTCACATGAAATTTCCACTGAAATCAGAGGCTATCCATGTAATCATCTCCTCCTCAGGTTTACTCAGGTGGTTGTTAAGTGATTCTGAGTAATAAATTAGCTCCCATAATCAAGGGTTGGGATATAGCATAAAGCACACTCATAGGTTTTTTAAATACTGCATGGGTGATCCAGGGAATTTCAGAGGAGTAAAAACTGTAGCTGGTAAAAATGTTGAAATGAAAATTTAAAACAAAATAATAAAACAACTGGAAGGTCATCTAATAAGAGTGGTTAAATCAGTATGATTTGTGACAAGGGAGAATCAATCTGTTCAATTTCTTTGAATATACTAATAAAGAAGAGGGGAAGAGAAAATCAGTACATACAACATGTTTAGTGATTTAAGATGTATCAGACAACTTGTGTTACTATAAGCTATAGAAAAAACCTCATAGGAAGATATGCATGTTATGCTAAAGGGGGTGAGACCAGAGAAAAGAGAAACAAATGAGAATTTTAATCAGAAAAAAAGGATTTTTTGAATATATACATACATATATATATATATATGTGCATGTGTGTGTGTGTAAAATGAACAGACAACAGAGTGATAGATGAAAATCAGCAGTGATACCATAGAGAAGAAGAGCTGACACAGGAAGGGAGACACCTTAAGTGCTCATACGACTCACATGCTTCTAAATTAATTATATCAGCTCAGGAAATGAACCTCAGAATTATTGAAAATTGTTCAATGAAGGCATAAGTTCAATGTGCGTTTGCATTTGAAGAGCAAATGAAATGTTGGATGAAAAGAGTGGTAGAGAATAATGTGAAACTAGGTAACATATTTATATACATCACCTTTTTTCTCATATCTAGAATATCGTCCATACATAGGTCATATGATTTCTATAAAGTTAGAGAATTTAGAGATGATTTGATCAATAAACAGAACTGGGAATTTGCAAAAGACTTGTATGAAAGAGAATAGAATGATTTGGGGAGTTTAATTTTTGAAAGAAAAAGCTTTTCTGCAATCAAGTTGCATATTTACTAAAGAGCATGGAGGATACAGATTGAGGGTCTCTCTTTCATGAAAAAAACAAAAGCAAGGTTCTTCAGAAGTGGGAAGAAACAGCTAAAAAACTGTTGCTCCAAAACACCTTTCTTCTTTAACACAAAATTGCACTTCAAAACTTATTGCAAAAGACATCACTGAGGCCAAGAAACACTGAGACTGAAATTTTGGCTGGAATTAAAACAAACAACAGGTATAAAAACCAAACAGATCAGTATGAATTAACATCTCTACTCTTCAGCACTTGATATCCATTCTAAACACTATCTATCAGGAAGCAGGAAATTTACCTTGTATCTGATTAATGCAGACTATCATACTTACCAGATGTCATTCAGACTGGTCATGCAGAAAGTTCAAAAAGCTAAGGAGACCCAGGGGCTTGGAACCCAGTTGAGACCTTCAAAGGCCCACTAGTTAGAGATGGTAGGAATTACCAGCAAAATGATGGGACACATCTTCAGGAGAAGGTCTGGGGTGGGTGTGCATCACTTCCCCAAGATTCTCATTCCTGACCTCAGAGACACCTGCTGCATGGATCTCTGCCACTGCAGAAGAAAGACAGAATGAATTTTCGTAACATTTAATTCCCAGCTGTCTGCATGAAAAAGCATTCATTGCAGTTTTTGAAATCTGAATATATAGAGGTGGATGGACAAATTTTGTCCTCTTTGCACTAGCAGAAATCCTCTCAAAGTGAAGTTTTTTGACTTCTGAATTTTCTTCAGAAAGTGTGTCAGTATTACAGGTGGGTACCCCGAGCTGAGGCAGTGCCACTGGTGTGGGCTACTTGGCTGTCAGAAGGAACTTGCCATTGAATAGCACAGCAGGAAATACTGAATAATTCACATCACACGTGGTGGGAGCCATGCTGCCCAAATCACAAGAACAGAACAAATAGCTTGACAGTCTTCACTATTAAAAACTGGCATTGTCCTCTTCATGGAAAGCAATTCACACTAAGAGACATATGTACAAAACACAGGAGAAACATGAGCTGTGGTCAGTCTTTTAAACAAGACCATAAAAAGGGAGATATTCAGATCTTTTCCTCTGACATCTCATGTTGGCTGGTCTTAGAATTTAATATAGAGGAAGCAGAAATGTAAAGTAGCTACTAATCTCTTTATGCAACTCATATAAATAAGGGTGACTGTACAATTTTCTTCTTTCTATTCTTTGCCCTCAACCACAAATACAGTGAGAAAAACCTTTTCATATGACCATTTGAAACAACAGCTTAAGGTGTTATCACAGTAGCAATCTGTGTGATGCTGTTGATAATACAGGTTACAGAGGAGGTACACAGAACCAACTACTGGTGCACATTCAGTGTTGTAGCTTTATCTATGTTTTAAGTCTGAGCATTAAGTTGGAAATGTCAAACACAGCAAAAGAAAAAAGTTATTCCTGACATTAAATAATGAAATATTCCATAATTGTTTTATAATCATCACAAGTTATTGCTAAGCATGCTATTTCATTAATATTAAGGTCTTTTTACTTGCTGAACAGAGTAAACAGAAAACTATTTATTGAAAACCAATGTCAGGCAATACAAAAAGCAACCTTTAAGAAAGACAGCATTTATGCCTTGAACCCTAAGTACTATGAAATAACCTGTTTTTTTCCCCCAGAGTAATGGAAGTGACCTAAACTAAAGTATGGGTCCTCAGTGGGACTCATTCATTGTAGAAGTCCATCTGTTTTGATGCCATGTTCCTCTAAATATTTTGAGAAAATTTGGAATTACCTAAAAGACAGGATGAAGAAAGACAAAAGACCTGTTTAAAAAGCCATCAAAGAACATGCTAGGAAAGGAAGTTTGCAAGTATAGTGAACTGGGTGGCACTTCAGGCATCATGAGACAGAGCACTGGAGTGCTGGGTCCTCTGGTGGGGAATTACCTTTGGTTCCCTGTGTCGACAGGCATAGGTTGGCTTTCTCTGCTTGATTTTATTTATGGAAGATTGCATGTTAAAATTATTCTTCAGGGCTGCTGTTGTCAGAGAACTGCATTGTCTGGCCTGTCTGTGGTATAAATGTAAAAAAAAAAATAGAAGGAAAAAGTATTTTGTTTGCATATGAGCAATTTTAAATCCACTTATTTCATAGTGAATCTGAAGGTTTTCCTGTTTTATTTTTTTGCCTTCTATTCTGAAGAACTATTTTCCCCTGTAGGACTGCTGAAGCAAGAAAGAGGACTTGGGTCGATTGTCATTTTCATTAACGTGGGCTACAAAGTAGATGTCAGGGCGTAAGGAGAATATAATAACATATGACAGGCTGTATGGGGTAATAAGAAAAAACAACTAGTAATTCTACTATTTTGCTGCATCTAGGTAGTTTTAAAAATGGAGGAACTGAGAAAATCTATAGTTTAAAGCAGCTGAGCACTAAAGGAGAAAGGTGATAGAAATAGGAGATTAAAAATTGCTTGAAGTCTAACAGTCACAACTTCATAGGTATCTTGAACACTGTAGCTGCTAGATTTACAGACTGAAAATCTATAAATGGATATATCAAATACTGAGACAGTTGTCTAGGTGTTACTCTCGTGAACATCGAAAGTGAAAATTTAGAAGCTGATTGAAATCATGCAAGGTCTTTACATTCACCAGAGAGAATTTGCATTCTCACTTTTATTTATTTTTAAAAATAATTTAAAAATCCTTAAGGAACAAATTATTAGTAGATGTGAGTGTTTTATTTCTGTTATCTAGCTTCTTGAGAGCACATTAGAAAAAATCTAAGTCACAGAAGTCTATAAATTTTTTTTTACTTTTATGATCTGCTATCAAATGGGGAAAGAATTCTTTGTGATGAGCTAAGAATATATCATTATATGTAATTTTCCATCTTTTGATGAGTAATATGTGATATTTTCATATTAGATAGAGTTACTGTCACTAGATAATTTTCAGAATAAGGAGGACAGTATTGCAGTTATGAATCAAATGCAATTTGGATGCTAATCCCTGTTTTCCCTGGAGTTTGAGTAGCATCAATGCTGTGGCAAAAACAAACAAAAGCATTGCTCATGGAACCCATTCCTGCCAGAATTGTTAGCATACTAAACACATGATGCACCACATCCAATAGGAGTTTTCAAATGAAATTCAGGACAATTGTTTTCAAGGTCCCTTCCTCAATGAGTGCAGGACCACCTAAGTACTGGTGAAAAAGGCTGAACAGAAAACACTTCCTGATTTTCAGCATTCATCCTAAAATCTCAGGGTTCATTTACATAAAGAAATACTTATATATTAAGTAATAGTGTACATATATGCAGCCAACTAGGTGTCCTAGCTGTGCTGTTTTACCACCAATCAACCTCTAATTAACATCAAAATACCCCAAAAACTAAACAAAAAAAACACCAAACCCACACCACACAATCAAAAAAACATTTGCTGAAAGTCATTACGTATTTCTGTTGATGCAATAGAAATCCATCTGTGTAAAAGTGATCTACAAGGAATCAGAGCCAGAGTTTGCCTTCCATATTTTGTGATCGTTTGCTTCCTGAAAGGTGAATGTAGAAATGCCACCAAAATATAGAGAGGCACTTTATCCAGACAAGAGATACAGGCGTGTGCACATCAGCTTTTCAATGTATATAGCTGGAAGAAATCATGTGAGTGGTTTGAAGGTTCCTCAGCAAATGGATGGCTTGTGACCAGTAAGCTTGACCTTAAGAAGCAAAATTTAATGCAGACAATAGAATTCAGAATTTTAATTGCCAAACAATATTTTCTGTATGGAGCTGATCAGCCTTTCTTGGGTTCAAATAACCTGGAATTATCAAAAAATTTAGTTTCTTCTTAAAGTTTCACTTATATCGTTAGATGTTGGTTCTTGCACATGCTAATTTAAACGCTAGTTGCTTTTTCCAACATAGCTGCTTTCCTCAAAACTGAAGTAAGATTTTTCAATCCATGTATAATCTAGAAGCTTTGTAATGTTATTTTTGTAGAATCTGAACAGAACTCCTTGATGGCTTTATCTACAAAAGCAGACAGTATGTCAGAATTCATTAACAATCAACATCTTTATGTGAAGATGAGAGAAATCAATCGGGTTTTTTGAAAACTGTAAACCTTTGCACAAACCAGTTATCCTAATTTGCATTAATGGATTTACTTGCAAAGTGGAAGTCTTGTGAAATATCTTTAGTATTGAAATAGGTGCAGAAGTTTTTTTAGTGTCTTTTAAAGTAATTAAACCTTTTCTTGATAGGTGAATTCTATATGATAGGTGATTCTTTAGTAGAATCATAGTAATAGTGATATGAAAAACACAAAACTATTTTAAATCTTATATGCCTCCATTTGTTATCTAAGAAATCATGTATATAAGGAGAAAAAACATCCATATATTATGTCTGAGGTGAATTGAGGAAGAAATGAAAAGCTATCACAGCATTTTTGTGTGCTCTGCTAAGTATTCTGTTGCCCTTGAAGTTGCCTTCAGTAAACTGAAGCATTCTCTTATTTTTTTCATTTATTTAGTGTGGTTCTTAACTTTAGTTGCTAAGATAAGAATGGCTTTAAAAAACTGGATTTCTAACAGGATTGAATATTTAATAAGTACTAGAAATAGAAAAAAAACCCCTAAAAATAAGTAAAGAATTATTAGTGAAAAAATACTTGAGCTTTTATTCAAGATCAGCTCGCCAAGAAGAATCTATACTTCTATTTGGTAATTTTCCTTTATTAGATGATAAGTAAAATATTTTCCAAGGTACAAGTCACAGTTAAGTGCCCAGCTCCTTTTATATCTTAAAAAAATATCCCCATGGTCCTTTCCTGAAGCAGCAGTTTTTTCCCTCTCACATGTTCAAAGCCATATGCCTATTCTTTTTACATCAAGATGAAAAAACCTGCAGGCACAAAGTTTGTGCTATGATAGCCTTTTCCAGCTCTCATTGATTTTACTGGAAGTTGGATGAGGACCCCTGAGCACAGCTAAGACATAAATGCAAGGACAAAGAACTACAATTTTTCTCTAAGCATGATCTTTTCTCTCATATTGGCCAATCATATATTAACTTCTAGAACTTCAAGTTCCTAAGTTATATAAGACTGCCCAAGAGTACCACTAAGAAAAAATTTACTGTGTTTCAGTACAAAGCCAAATGGTTTCATTTGATGTTCAAATCAATCCTTTCTCAAAGATATATATTTATAGATTACGATTTCCCTTCAAAGGATTCCATCGTGCTTTGACTGACATTTGTCATGTAGATACAGTAGAGAAAGATTATTTATCTCGACAGCAGGCTGATGACAAAACATCTATACTGTGATTAAGCTCATTTCTAGATTAGAAGGATCACACTAGCACTTTTTTTATAGCTGGCATCACCATGACAGTTGCAGTTATTAGTCTGCATTTCAGAATTTTACATTTTTTTTACAACAAGTGTCTGAGATTTTTCATCAGGACTATGTAGAACAAAGAAAAACAGCAACATGACCTACAAGATTTTTTTTCATTCAAGTATCCTGCCACTGATAATTATTTGCTTTTGAAGGAAATTTTATTTTGATGGCAGTTCTAGAAATTGACATCTTATTTGTAGAGGCAGACATATTTGCCCTTTTATTTCCTAATTTTATAAACTTTGAACATCTAAGCCTTTACTTTCTTTTAGAAATCACACTTTTAATTTTGCGATTTTCACTCTGTGTGTGTTTCAGCAAGTGAAGGAAATTTCTTGAGGAAAAGACTGGCAGTTTGGTTTGGCTAAATAGGGCTGGAAAAGTGTTTTTTGGAAGGTGTATTTTAACATGAAAAAGCTTAGAGAAAAATATAATTTAAAGAGTTGTGTTATGCTCTGAAGGAGGGAAAGCTAGAATTAAGGCACATTGTATGAGCTCTGTTTTCTAGAGAGGTTAAGGTCAAAGAGGAATTATTAGGATAATTGAACAGGACCATTCATCAACAGAAATTGCTAATCTTGTTAGTGTTTTTATAGACCTTACTGAGCAGATCATATACCAGTACAGATTGAACTGAAGTGCCATTCAGAGCCAGTAAAGGGATCAGGTAGAATTCAAGTGGGATGGCATATAGAAATGCATCTTGGGGTGTCACATTAGCAGCCTGGATCTGATTCTTAAGACTGGGCTAGAGCCTGGACACAAAGTTTGCAAAGAAACCCAGAAACATTCCCAACCTCTGTGTGCCTGCTGAGGCTCGAGCCAGCCCATCTCACAGTAGAGTCAGGTGTGCACCAAATGGTCTTTGCACCAAACAGCTCACATGAACAGCAGTCCATGAACCCAAAAGACTTGGTTCAGGAAGAAAAGATGCCTCTATCCTTTTAACTCTGTTAGGATTACCATCTTTTCCTCACCTTGTGTCCTTCCTGGACAGATATATCAAATGAACCACTTTTTTAAAAACTTGTTTTGTGGTAATAATAACTTTGGACATTCTAAGGTAAGATACTTGATGCAGTGTTTTTTTTAATCAGGAAGCTGTGTGTCAGACAATCTTTTGCTCTTAACTCCCCAAAAATTCAATGAGTCAGTCCTAAATTGTAGGGAAAAGAATCCAGAAAGGATTATACATGCAAAGACAATTTCTTTTAATAGGAGAAATTTTAACCATTTCACACAGACAATAAATCCTACAATAGGTCATATTTCCAGGTATTGATGCCTTATGTACCACTTGTGTGGCTCAGAAAGGAAAAGAAAAAGAAACTTTAGGCTGTCACTGCTTCCATACTTGCCTGATGAAAAATGACTTTGTGTGAAACAAGGTTTTTAAAGGCCTCTGATGAGACTTAAAGTGGAAGGTATTCAGCTGTATAAAATATGAATAGGTGAACAATCCAACAAGTAATGCCTCAGAGCATCAGAGCCCCCACAAATCACAGTTTCAAAAATATGTTGAAGTATCCATTTAGCAATCAGAGGCTTGTTCAACACCTGCTCTTGAGTAACCACAGAAAATAGTTATTTAATTTTATAACTGCAATATGGCAAATAAATAACAATTCTTTTCTGTCTGATGTTGCAACAGGTTCAAAAGTTCAGCTTCAGTCAATACATGCACTCATAATAGTGTACAGATTATAATACTACTGACAGATGCTGCTAAATATGAAATACTTTTAATGTACTTGTTAAGTACTATATAAAGAATCCTGTAAAGGAGAATCAAAGTAAATCCATGTGATATTGCTTCTTTTATACTTAGTTTATATATAGATTTATATATGTATTTACAAATACAGGTTTTGAAAGTCCCCCATTGTTCCACTAAGAATTAATATGCAGAGACAGATTGAATATTAGTAATTTGTACTTGAAATTAGAAAAAGTTTTACTTCTTTCATTTAATAGGGGTGGACTGAAATGCTGAAAACAGTGGCTAGATGAATTTCTAGTGAACAAATGTGGTTTGTTCACTGCTAGTGTTGTTTAATAGAGAAAGATCTTAGGACTATCCTGTGTTTCATTGTGTGTGACTCTTTTATGGGAAGCAGCTATAAAAGTGCTAAAGTAAGTAAGCAGAAAACTTTAATTTGGTAGTACATTACACTTGCACAGGTGCTAATGAGTAAAAAAAGATGCAAGAAATGAAAAGGCAGCCCCAGATACCATATATCCAAAAAATTATCCAAGATATCCATCTCCATCACTCTTCATGTCTTCTCTTTTTCTCAGCAGCTCACTAGACGGTAATGTTCTCAGATCAAATATTCTCTATAAATTGGGAGAACATTTAGCTGATTTATGAGGCTTTTAGCTATTACACATTTACCTACTCAATAAAAGTACTTACATCATACGACACAAAGCTACCTCCACAATCCAAGAATCACTCTTAAAGTGACACATACATCAAATTGTAATGTGATTTCCTGTACCTAATGTATCACTTAAGGGAAAATAACAGGCATTCCATTGTAGATTTTTTTTCTTCATTAATTGTTCTTTGTTTTCTCAGACAGCAGTTTTTTACTATTGTGGCTTTCTCTTACACATAAATATATTCTATAGCTTTAAAAAAAAAGAGCTACAAGATAGAGAAAGGTTCTGAAAGTGAGAGAAATACAGAGATTGCGATTTTCTTAATATTGTTTTTTGTTTTCAGCCTTGGAACTAAGTCATAGATAATACTTATGTAAAGAATTTTTTTTAAATGGAGAATTTAAATGGATTTTGATGAAAGTACATGTCTTGTTTGCAAAATAGACCAACTGGCTCATTTTAGAACTATTAAAAGATTAATTGAGCATCAGAATAAAACCAGGTATATCTAATCACAATGTGATTTTTGGCCAACACAGCCTATAAGGTGCACATTTCATTGCACTGGAGGAATAAGTACTATTTAGTTTATTCTTTTAGAACCCAAGACCCAGTATCACTATAAGATCCTGGAATAAAGAGACCATTAAGGGTAAGAAAGCCACTAAGAAGGAGGTAGATAAAATTGATTGCCTTTCATGGAAGCTTCAGCCAGAGCCTAAGCTTACAAATCCTGACCAATTTTTGGAAATACTGAGACTCTAAACTGGGATTTTGACCATCCACTTCCTCAGAAAAGATATTACAATACTTCCTACCTCAATTCCACTTGTAACAAAAATATTTGAACAAGCTATCATCCCATATATAACATTTCAAATATCTTTTGTCAAGTCTCTTTTTCTTTTATAACCATAGTTGTGTCTTGTTCCAGGATCTCTCAGCCTACTAATACTCAGCTTATATGTCACAAGACCTCCAGCAATTTCTCAAGCAGTAAAAATGATATTATTTTCAGAATTTTGCATAATTTATCTTTGCCAGATAGCTGAAAACTGGCATCCCTGTAGAGAAACAATGAAACTTGACATCAAACTGTTGTCAGTAAAATAGAGAGAACATACTGCAACACAAATAACCTTCAAACTCCCACGCTCTCATAGTTCCTACAGGGTTTCCCAGCTGCTCCTCCCTTGCTGGTTACCTGCTTGCTCACACCTGAAACCAGCAGTCTGTCCCCCAACTGAAGCAACAGGTGACACAAACGTGGTGATTTTTCATGGTCAAGCACCAATAAACTATTGTAATACTATAAATATTTGCAATAGACAAATGATAGTGAATCTATGATACCAAATTCAGATAGAGAGTAGCTGAGAGGTGGCCAGAATTCCAAGGCCTTGATTCCATCAGTTCATATAGGTGTTATAATCATGCTGTAGAAAATCTAGGGGCGTTTTTGAATAAATGATGTCCAAAAGTAAGTTTCTAATATTAAGGTTTACATCTTAGCCTCTGCTGAAACTGAAGAAATAGAGTTTTTGCATAGCGGTTAAAAGATCTTCCTTTCTTAGCTGCGGATTGTTAATCACAATATTTGCTCTATAACCTCTACTAAAGATAAAAATTTGACTATAAAATTTTCTCAGTGTAAATTTCTAGAGAATATGAGCATGAATCTCACTTACATCTGTATATGTACGTATGTATAAAAACTTTATAAAAATAAATGTAAAAACCTTCTCAAGTAAAATCTGACTTCTACCAGATGTTTTGCAACCTTTAAAAATCTAGGCTTCTACATATGACTGGCAGCTTTACTTGCAAAATGGCATAAGTTTGGTTTGATTCAATTCAGGGGGTACAATAAGTATTTGGGTAACTTTGGTCCATATCAACAGGGCTGTGACAAAATTTAACTTCCGTATTACCAAAGTAATGTATTCCTGCTGCTAACAAAAATGAACCTGAAGGGCTTGAGAATAAATAGATCTTAAATAATTTACTTTCTAGATATTGTATTCCTAATGCTGATTAACACAGACCACACCCAGCTGTATTATGCAAATGCAGATACTAAGGCACAGACATCTGCTAAATGTGCAAAACTGAAGGCTTGTACTATCACTAAACTGTTTTACCACTGCTAACTCTGATCCAGGGCAGTCTGTCAAACATGCACTGAAATTATACATTGAACAGCTTGGTTAGGTATTGCTTGCACCTTTTTGAGGGTGAATGCTTTCACTCATTACTCCCTCACGGGTCTTTTAACCAAATTCAGGAGGAATGAGCAGGCGAAATTTTCTTGATAAAAGAACCCTGAACAAAACTTTATCCCATTGAGCATGGCCCATTGAGATTCTTCAGATTCTTCATAGCCTAATCCCACTTTATCACCTTGGATTACTGTCAATATATTAATAACTGCTTCTAGCTAGCCTCCTTTTCAGAGCTTCATTTTTTATTTAGTTATATTTAAAGTCAACTCCTTATTTCTTTCCTTCTGGCTAATCCCCATGCTTGAAAACAATATCTGTGAAATGATTCTTCTGTCTACAATCAATCTGTTCTTTCAACTTTATTTTACATGGTGTCTAATAAAAATTTATTAAATTTTTTTTGGTTGAGATGATTAACTGTTAAACAACCAGTAATATTATATGTTTATATTATACTTTCTGTCTCTTGTTCATACTTGGTGTATAAGCCTCATGGGAAAGGATTTTTTTATTTGCAATGATCCCTTACCTCACCTGGTATGGTGTAATATTGTGTTTTGACTTTAGTTCCCTTATCATGGAGACAAAAATCATATCAACAAGTACTGAAAATCAGCCTGGGTTTTTTAGATAAAGTCTGGTCTGCAGGCAGGAATGGCTGATGATCTTACACACCATGGATGCAAAAGGTCTGCGCAGCTGCTCGGAGAGATAAAGAGGACAGAGTAGTTTCTGTCTTGACAAGTCATCTCTGCAATGAGGGCATGTGTGATGTTCTTCTTGAGCTAGTGCAGCAAGACAAGCAGCTAATGAATCTGCAGGAGGCAGCTGATGATCTTGAAACTGAGCAAGAGCTTTTGATCTCTGTAGTCTGCCAAACAGATTTCACAAACTTGATGGAAATGCTATTTACCAATTATTCTATTTGCTATTTAAGGATAAGCATTCTAGCATAATTAATGAATAACATGAACTAAGTTTACTTAAATTGAGAAAAATGCAGTGCATTCTCTTGCAACACACTACACTGCATATGATCTATTTTTAGGAATTCCACTCACTATTAGGGATTATTTTACACATCAGGTGTGTTCTCACTGAAGTTCATAAAAACTGCATTAGTCTCAGTTGCATGAAATATTAAGATAACTTCAAAGGTGACTTTCAAGGTCATATATTTTGACAAAATATTGTAGAAGTGACAAAAATATTTGGCAGTCTGTTCTGCAGAGTAAGACTTTATTAAGAGCCCAATGGTTAATCATGAAGTTAACACATACAATGATTGCCTGCTCTGCCCTCACCTTGTTTCCTATTAATTCAACATCACACCATGACAGTAGAGCAGATTGTCATCACTTCATGGCATTATACATAAAATGTGTTGTTATAAACATTGCAGCAAGTCAAGATGTAGGATATGCAACTAGAGTAACATGTTTGGTGAAATGTGATACCTTATCTCTCTCTGAATTTTGTTCCTCAGTTTAAACATCAGTGAAAAGATTTTTGCAAGATCTGTTTATCATTATTCAGTGCTGGAAAGGAGACAGACTAGAGAAACAGAACATTCTTTCAAAATCAGGAAGCTGCAGTGAGTGTCTTGGAAAGCCTCTGAATACACTGAAGCAGAATAGCATAACATACATATAAAATAACATATAACATAACATAACATAACATAACATAACATCATAACATAACATAACAACATAACCATCACCTTATGAAGCAGAATAATTAAGTATGCTTCTAGTAGGATGAAGAGGAAATGTTTATTTTGTTTCTTGGGAAGTTTAACAAGTTTAGGAATAGAGACTAAATTAGACAAAAAGTAAAGAAAATAATTAAAGTAACTTTATATATAAATTCTGAGAAAAAAACATCAGGTTTGAATTTTCAAAATTAAATTTTCCGTTGAGATTCTTCTTGTCTACTGAATTAAAATTACATGGAAAAATTCTATTCCAATGAATGAAAATCCTTATGATAAATACCTATGAATTTTTTTTTCTAATTAATAAAAAATGCTTTTTATGTTCTTCATTATTCCAGAACATAAACATTCTAATAGAAAAAATTATATTGAAGAACTATTATCTGCTAGGAGAAGGTTTTTTGTTGGTTTGTTGTTTTTTTGATTTTTTTTTTTAAAGGGAAATAAGAATAAGAAAACTGCTATACAAAGCTGCCATAAAATAGCTAAAGTAGAACCTGGATGCTCAAACAAATATTTTGGACCACACATGCACAAATTTAGAACTAAAAGATGGTCACATCTGCAGCACTGCAGTAAAACTTTCTTCGCTTTATTTAGTTTTTATCTGAATAGTCTCAGGTTTTCTCAATTTCCCATGAGAAACTCTGTTTCATAGCCTATGGAAGGCTAAGCAAGTCTTTTCTGGTATTCAGCAAAAATTTACCCTTACTAAAATTTATCATGTTTTTTCTGGTATAGCCCCATAAATTTTTTTTTTAAACCAAGAAATCTTTAGAAATAGGCAGATAGTTATCCTGTTATCACTTCATCCTCACTTGAGGTAATATATTTTTTCATCCAGCTTTTCTTAAATTGAGATCACAGCTCTAAATATTACTTTCATTTCTTCAGCTTGTGCTGTACTCACTTTTATTTGTCTATATTTTTGGGCACTGAAGGGATTAGAGCAGTATCTAATGCACAAGGGACTGTTTCATCAAGGCTGTATAGAGATACACACTCACCTCTTTCCCTGATGATCTGATGCCTCTGCAAAATCTTTTTCCCTTGATCAAAAAAGGATCGATGTACAGTGTTGTATTACATGATATTTTTCCTGTTATCATAAAGAGAAAGGGCTGGCTCATCATTCCCCCTAATTATCAGATGTTCATTGACTTTGGTGGCTGTACTTGAGTGGGTAGGTTGGAAAGCAGTGCTGCTGGGGATTAAAGGGAGCTATTCCTGCAATGGCTGTGCAGCAGACTCTGGGCATCATGTTCTCAGAAAATAGACTGAAAGTACCATGGGCTCAGCTTGATATTTAAAATTCAGCAGCCCAAATGGTATTTCCTTCAAACTACAGCCATGAAAAGCAGTGTGTTAAACTGAAAATCTCTTCTAGGAAGAACTTAATAGTGACAGAAGATCTCATTGTTCTCTCTGCAATGTGCATAGGGGAACTACTGGGATATTTGATTCCCTTGCAAAACTGACTGAAAAATGTGATGGCGAGCCTGATCAACCAAAAAATTGGGCTGCTGGATATTTTGTTTGATATTCCCCCTAACATCTATCCTAAACCAAAAGATGCTTCTTAGATGGAGATAACTGAGCACTGTCCTAAGTAGTGAGTCCTGATTTTTCCTGCCTGATAGATTTCTTTCCAGTTTAATGTGTTGATTTAACATTTGTGCTCAAGTGTTTTGTGCAAATAGTACTGGCTGCAGCAATTTTCCTAGGGAAATGGGATACACAGCTCTTCTTGTTCTATACAAGTATTTTTTAGATTCCTTTATTTTTTTATCATTTAAACCTGTATTACAGGAACTGAGATTTTAGAATTCAGGTGCAGTAAAGACAGGAGGATTTATTTAAGCCAGCTCTGCTTAATAACTCGGCCAAATAACACCAGGGTCTTGCTAAAAACATCGTAACTCTTAGCTCTTAGCTTATTATTTATTGCAATAAATAATATTGCAATGTATTGTTAGCCTTCATTATAAATAGTCTTGTTAAGGACAGAGTTGAAATGCATTGGAAACAAAGCCAGTAACTGTAACTTCTTTGTGTAATGTAGTTAAAATAACAAAAGTCTTAAGGCAGTTGGAAAAGTGATGCCTTCTATTCTAAGCACAGGCATATTTCAGAATCCCAAAAACATAAAATAAATAAATTTAGGCTTCTGTTTGTAAAGGTTGTGCCTTTGTGGACAAGTAGCACGTAGGGAACTAGACAATAAGAGAGGAAATGCTGAGAAAATATCATGCATGAATGGTGCTTTACAGTGCATCTGCAAAGAGATCTGAAATAGCAAAAAAAGAAAGGAAAGAGCATCTTGGGATAGTGCTGCAAGTGAAAAAAAGCTTCCTTCCTGTGATTTTCCTAAGGCACTCAGGGAGCCAAAGATATATATGTTCATTATCAGTAAGCAGAATTAGATCAAGGATCTGATTTTTTTCTGTTGACGAAAAAACCCACGCAACTATGAATTTTTGTTGGCTATTTGGGTACAAAAACAGTAATGTTGCCTAAACCAGCAGCTTGTCTGGAGCCCACACTTTCCCTACAGTCTATAAATTGCTGTGTTGGGAAATGAAACATTTCCAATCTTATCAGTTTTTTCCTAAATCTTGTCATTTTTTGGGTGATGTCCAGAAAGATTATGAAAGAGTCTTGGGTTATGTTAACATTCCCCCATGCATTCCTAGGAGAAGTGGCCCTTCCAAGGCAGTTCAATAAACAGATAAATCAAGGGAAGACATTCATAGGCATATCAACAGTGGGATATTTAATATAAGTTACAACTTCCTCTCTTCACACTAGCAAGCTGTTAATAGCATTCGATTCTTCTGCTGCAAAATTATACATTAATTTTTAAAGGATAGCTCTAGACAAGTGAAAAATTGGCAACGTACCATTCCACAAATTTATTTTTAAATTGTTTTCCCAGTTGCAGGGCTGGTTGTATCATATTTTAATAAATATATCATTCAAATTAGCAAGAGTCATATGAAAGTAAATTGGGTTTTGAACAGGAGAATTCAAATGACAAAAATTGGCTAGGTTGCTGCTTGTTTTTTGTTCAGCTCACCTTTACAAAATGACCATATGTTATATCTTCATTTCTTGGCAACTGCAGAGTTGCATGCAGATACAGTCCTTCTGTTGATACTCTTTTTTCATTGTAGTGCTTCTGTCTAGAGGCGTCATTTTGTGAACAGCTGTAATGTTGTTATTAAAAGCAATACATATATTTTAAAACAAAATAGTAGACATATGTGCCTACTGTCAATGCAAGCAAGTCTATCTAGATGTCATGTCGAGTGTTGCAATGGCTGGAAAACAAAGCTGCTTTCTCCCATTTGCATTTCTGAAACCAATTTTGTGCAGGCTTACAATCTGTCTGCTTCAGAAAACCTATTCTGGGAGATGTTCAGGTATGAACTTGGCACACATAACTAGAGATACAGAACTTGATTCTTCACTGCCTTGATCCCTTTATGACCATTTAGCCCTGCAGAAAATAGGTAGAAAACACAACTGTTCATTTTCAGTAATATGGCACATTCATCTTTAGTAAGTGATGACACAAGATACAACGGTTTAAGTAATGAAGAATGTTGTATTTAATACTTTTATTAGAAGTGTTTGGCTGTTCTGGCACTACTTTTAAGTAAAACCCTGGTATCATAATGGCATGGTTTCTAGTAGTCATGATCAAGTACAATAAGGCTGTGATCTTTCAAACTTACTTTTAAAACCTGAAAAATGCTATTGATTTTCAGATCAGATTACGCCTTTTATATACTTGCTTATGACTGTCAAAAAGATTGTGATTAGAAGAACATTAATTTTATGTTTTTGGACTATTAGCATCTGTGAAATTTTTATAGATTTATGCTACTTTTAAAAAATTTATTTTAAATTTTTTCCTGCATATCAAACTAATGAAATAATGCAAATTCTGGCTGATAGAGTGTAAAATGAATGTTTGGATTGTAGATTCACAAATGACATATAGAAATGAAAATATCATTTGGTAGATTTTCAAATCACCATAAATCTTATATCTCAAAGAGCAAATGGAAATGGGAGTTGTGCAACTAATTTGAAAGTGACTCTCTGGGTTTTCCTATCACCAGACACAACCTGAGGATCACCAACAGAAATTTCCTTCCTAAGAGAGGACCTGACAAAGCTGGTTTTTTACATCTCCACGTTCAAATGCTCAGCTGGAAGAGTTTGGCATCTTCGCAAGCAAACATAAACAAAACCTTATGATGAGAGTTTCTAGACTAAATGGTCTTCCTCTGAGAATCCTCAGGAATGCATTTGCTTCTGTCTTACAGTATCCTTATTAGTGGATCCCTGACTTAGAGAAAACTCTGGATGGAGGTAATCATAAGAGATAAAACTGAGGTGAAAAAAACCCAAACATTTTTAGACTCCGAAACTGTTTAGGTTTTGTCATTTGAAAATTCTCAGTCATAAGTTTAACAGCATGTATTTTTTTTCCTTTAGTGTATGTTAAGTTTATTAGATCCCCTCCCCTGTATAAATCTGGCATATCAAACCACAATTTGCCTTGTCAGCTCCTATGAGTGAAATCTATTGCTGTTACAGAGCTGTCCTGCTTTTGCCTTTGCAGCAACTTTCAGACCACAATAACAATCATCAGTTTAAAGCAGGCAGATCCATTACATTTCCTCTGTTCCTACAACCCCACATTAAGCTAATATTATCTATTTCCCAAGTGAAAAAAAGCCCTTCCAGTCCTATCAATTATTAATTCCTTGCTTGCAGCTAATGTTTTGTTTGAATTATTTAAATGCATCTTCATTTATCAATAAACATAAAATGTTAAACAAAGAATACTGATGAAGGGCATTATTTAAGCCGTAACATTTTATGAGATTATTTCTAGCGCCTTTTTTGATTTATTAGCACAATATGTTTTATAATTATTTTTTCATTTCTAAAAAGAAAACAAAACAAGAAACACCATGTTTCTGTTCTGGGTATCATCAAGAGATTTGGAGGCTTATGGAGTGCTTTCAGGAATGTAATATTTTGGACTTGTTTCTCAAAAAAAAAAAAAAAAAAAAAGAAAATTCCCAATCTATTTGCTAGGAAAATTCAAGATAAGTTTAAAATATAAGATGCCTGTGATTTATTATGAGAATAACAGTTACTGACCTTCACTTTATCCTCGGTTCCTTTTTTTCCAATTCCAGCATTGTATCAGAAACATACTGAAAATCATGTCTATTATTAAAATACTTGAAACTAAAGCAATTGAGGTGAAAGAACAATAAGCAATCCATTGTAATTATTACCTTCATGTGCCCGTCAAGGTTTTGAAAGAAGAGAAATAGCTAACACAAATAAAATCAACATTATAATATGAATTAATTATTTCAAGGTACCTCTGTCAATTTAAACAACCCCTGATAAAATATGAAACATTCTTAAATTTACTGTGTCTTCTTTCTCCTGGTTTGTAATAAAGTAAATCAAAATAATTTAAAATTATTATCACATGTATATGAAAGTGACATCTCTTGAAGATAAAATGATACTTAAGACTAGCCAAATTTTATCCCATGTCCACTGTGCCCCTTTACCTTCAGGTGTATAACTTTCTCTGCTGTTTCAAAACTATTCAGAAGCTAGGAGAAAATCATATACCAGAGATTTTTAACAAGAGTACTATCAAAAGTCTCTTCTTTTTTGTAATAAACAATATTGAGGTATTTCTGTGGTGCTCCTGATTATGTAATGAATAGATATCTGTGCTCTTGACAGAAATATTAACCTTCCCAGCTTATCACAAATCTCATTCATTGACAAAGCTCCTTTTGAGTAATTGCTCATGACCATTTGATAGCATCTCAGTAAATATGTCAGCCATGATCTAGTTCCTATTGTATTATGCACTTATTGAAAGTGCTTTCCCAGAGGGTTATCAGACAGGACAGACAAAAGATGGAAGTCAGGAAGTTTTAACTGACCAGTTTCATGATAAGCAGCTGAGGTACAGAAGTTATTAATACTTTTGCTAATTAAAAATATAGTAGGAAGAACCTCTTGTGGTAATAGGCTATAGTATTGGGTACAAATATTGTTGATGGCTCCAAACTATATTCATGACATTTAATTTTTTGCAATATTTGTCCCGCCTTGCCTTCCCATGTGAAATAAAAAGAATCTGAATATTATGTACATAATTGGATTTTAAAGAACAAAAAAAAATTCCAGAGGTCTGAAAAATGATACTAAATTACAAGTTGGCAGAGATAATTTCCAAAATATTTTTAAAAATAAATAATTTTCACTTCCAGTTACCAAAGGAGATCAAACTGCATTGCTGCTGCATTGAATGGAGCAACAGTCAGACACAAAATCTGGTAGTTCATGCTAAATATAGTTGTATTAATTTGCTGTGAAAATATTTCAGATTAGTCTACAACAGACTTTGGTGTGGACAAAAAATATTGGGACTAATATATTGTAGAAAACTGGTTCAACATGGGTGCTTTGTACATGTCACATCATTTGTGTTGACACAAATATGAACCAAGATTGCAGAACTGCAGACCCAGAGATACAGTTTGTGCTGCTACAAGCTCATTACTGCCCTTAAACTTGTTCATTCAAAGCATAAATATGGCATCTTTAGTAAAACTTAGGTGTTTTGAGCTTCCAGTTACAGTTACAGAATTAACTTAATTTGTAACACTGAAATGCTTTGATTATGGATATCTCTAGAAGATTAAATTTATTAAACCTACAGATTGAAATGATTTTTTTTAATGGAACATAAGAAAAAGAACACTCAAGAACTGGTTACATAGGATGAGTCTGTTTTGAATTATCACCCATAACATAACGATATGGCAGAAGCCAGTTTTGAAGATTTTTACGGGAGGCACATCTGGGAAGCCCTCCCCTCCCCTGGTGTGGAAGGGTGTTCAGAGCACCATTTGCACACACAACTCCCAAACTCCTCCTAGGCACCACTGAGCATCGTCACAGCTTGATTCCCTTCCCAGAACTACTAATCTCCCACATCAATATTTCCTGGAACAGGACCACAGTGTTGAAAAGCTGACTGGCTGTTGCTGTAGGCAATAAGTCATGGAAAATGCAAAGCAGAGAGTTGATATACCTGCAAGTGTGGGCACGGGAGCAGGATGTGGGCACCCTCCCATCTCCACCAGAACGTAGCACATCAATAGATTCATGCCTACCCCTATTTAAAAAGCTTTTTGGTGTTATTTATCAATTTACATAACTCTTTAAAACCATGGTACAGTAGTTAATTCCTATATTACAGTGAAATTTGTATCTATGGAAGTACATATTACAGCCACATTAATATCACATTAGCTTGTCGTGATTAATGTTATTGCAATGAATGAATTAATAATGATTCGTCTCTTTACCAAGTTGGGTTTTTTTTTTTACCTTGACATGAAGAGGATCCATGGTATTGATTATCACAAATATAATGGATTGATTCATCATTTATGGGAAAAGAGGCTGCTCTTCCCATAAAGCTTACTCTTTTATTGCTTTTCTGTGTTGTCTTTTTTCTTTCCCTCTTTTCCTCAGAAGATATATTATCTTTGGCAGGAATTCAAACCATCTATGGATCATTCCTTGGAGTCAACTTAGTTTCAAGTACTGTAACTTGAATGCATGCTGTGAGAATGAATGGAACTCAGATGACTGAGTTGTCACACGTAAACTGTCAGGAAAGGAGATGGTTATCCTGGATAATGAAGGCTGGGCATTAATGGCTGCTCCCTGTCGAGTGAGATTAGGTCCTTTGCAGCTATTTAATTGTGGATGAAGGTGAGCAACCGGCCTATGTTGTGATGCCCAGTGAAAATTACTGAAATCATTCTCTTGATTGTTACAAGACTCTTAAGTATATATGTACCATGTATCTCATTCTATTCTCATGTGTTCCTTTGTTACTAAGCACTTGGGCTTTTCATCACATTTTGTGATTACCTTAGAATTGATAGTTTTGCAACTATTTTTTTTCTGCTCTTTATTTAAAGCCAAAAAGTAGAAGAGATTACCCAGTATTTTGGTTTTCTCTTCTGTCTTGATTTTTGCAAAGACTTGATGTTTAAGTCAAAGTTCCAAGGGTACAGTGGAGCACAAACCAATAAAGGAGGACTAATTTGTTATGTAAAATATTACACCTTTCCAAGCACTTCTCTTGTGATGCAAATAGGGTGACTCACTCTACCCCTTATAACATTTTCTAAATTGTTGTTTTACTCTGAGAGATCATGCCAAGAGATGCAGTCTGGAGCTTCCAGATGGGGAAAAGCTAGAAACGTAGGCAAAGGACTCAGTGGCATTCCACTGCTCACTGCAGCCACACTGCCTCATGTCCTACTTTTTTAAGGGTTTGTGATAGAGGAGCAAATTTTTAGTGCTGATGTCCATTGTGACATTAGGATATTATACACAGCACACTTAAGGTACACATTTACATGATTGGTGTATTAAACATTTTGCTCTTCTGACTTGAATTATTTAAATTTCACTTCTTCCTCAAACTGCTTATGAGAATTTAATGTTTTAAAATCAGATGATACTGACGGTCATGTCTCGGTGAGAAAAAATTGTAAGTGTACTATTTTTTACATATGAAATGTAAACTAAACAAAAATAATATAGCCTTCCAAACTATTGACTGGATGATATCATGTTGCTCTTTCTTAAGATTTTCTTTTCTGAAGTCCACCCCATGCTGATAAAAATTCCTAATATGATCTATCAGTAGTCATTGATGTTATACTTTGCATATAAAATCTGACTTTCCCCTATCATTTTTCCTGATTTATATAGGGAATCTTTAAAAATGTTTTGCAGCTACCCAAAACCCCCAAGTATAGGTAGTATCATAAATTCCAGTGGGGACTTCCTGTGAGATTTCCACATCCCTAAAGTCCAAAAATTAAAAGAAAATATGACTAGAGAAAGTTTAATTTTAATTTTGTTTCCAAAAGTCAGAAAACCATATGTTTGACTGCAAATGAACATTTTTCTGATAGAGAGGGTCATAGTGAGGGCACTTCCATCTCAAAATGAGAGTTTAGAAATTCATTGAAAACCTATGTATTAACAGTAAACCAAACCAGATGAAGTTTCTTTGAAGATTTAGTCTGATCTTCAAGCTCTGAATCTAGAGTTTGTTTGCAATTACTTTCTGCATTATTTGAAATTAAAGTCACCTAGCACCTGTAAATGAAAATTCAATGTATAATTTTGATGCCTGCTTAAAGAACAATTTCAAAATAAATTTTAAGTGCAACATCAAGTATTATGGCAGGTGAATCCTAATAATAGTGTGCTCACACTGTTCCCAAGTGTTTCTTTAAACCTTTTGAGAACAGTTTGTTTAATCAAGTTCTCAAAAAGGAGAATCATGTAACACTCTCAGGTACATCCATGTAAGTAAGTCCAGGATGACACCTCTGGAGATACTGTTGGGAATAAAATGCCTTGAAACTAAGGAGAAAGGTACCAGAGTGTTCTCTGCCACTAATTACTCACCCTCTCCTAACTTCCTGTCCAAAATTATTATACAAGTGGCTAGAATAACAGAATATTCTGAGTTGGAAGGGACACACAAGGATCACTGAGTCCAGCTCTTAGGTGAATGGCCCTTGTGGGGGCCAAACCCGTGACCTTGATGTTATCAGCAGCAAGTTCTGACCAGCTGAGCCACTCTCAGGGTCACACAGCAGATCATGGGCAGACCCTTCAGGACAGATACAGAAATGCATCAGACACTTGCATAGTGGTAGGAAGGAAAAGCTTTACAACTCTCCTCCACATTTTACACTGCACAAATGATTAAAATCCACTCCCATCTAATGGATTTTTTAGTTGTTTTTCATGGTCTTGTGTTTAAAAGGGAAGGGAAAGTGTTAGAAACTTACTAGTCTTTTTGAGCAAGACTTATTAGCTGCATTTCTGGTGAAAAGACTTAATCTAGCCCTACAGAAGTCTCAAGGTATAGCCTAGTGCAGTGATCTTCATTCTTCCCTGGCCTATGAGCAGCACTGATTGGAAACCAAAATGGTGTGAAAACCACTTATCTTTTACTTGTCGAGCTGAAACACAGTGGCAGTGACCCCATGGGACTGTTAGCAACATAACAGGATGGTGGTGGGGGGCCATTTTCTTAGTTTATTTTAGGGGGAAATTGTGGGATTTTTGTTGCTGCTATTGTTGTGGTTGGTTTTGTTTCTTTGGATAATGATTGTTTTAGTTTTGTTTTGCTTTTCTATGTGAACTTTTGTTTTGAACACTGTTTTCATAAGAGGATGTGTACCCATTAACCATGCTATGTTTTGAGAACCAAATATTCTTTCTCTTTAGCTACAGTGTCATCAAATTTCAAAATCAATTAAACTTATGACAAAATCTTGGGCTTTCAGTTACTGTTTTATTGTATAAACATTTTCAGTTAGATTGTTTAATCTCTGGGGCTAAAAGAAATCCAACAAACCATCTCTTCTGCACCTCTTCTGTCTTACAGCAACTAGGCTTTACATTTGGGACTACGCAGAGTCAATGCTGGTGGTTGATGCTCATGCTGTTCTTTCAGCCACAACTAAGCCTGAACTACCTTTACCATTGAAAGAGGTTTGGTACAAACCTACTCTGCAAATATCTGGGACCAAATTCTAACCTCTGCCTGGGAGAATATTTGGGATACACAAATCCAGGAAGAACCTAAAGCTAATAAAAATAAATGGCTGAGGTAACTTTGAAGCTGAATATCTAGAAAGCAGCGGTACACAAAGACATAAAGTGAAGCTACAAAGATGGTGATCTACAAAGCAGCCCAACAGCAGTCTCAGACATCCAGTATCTACTGCACCATGGAACTTGAGAGACTTTTGGACATCATCATCATCATCATCTTGCTTTCTTTACACCCTGATTCACTGAGAAAACTGGCAGGAGCCCATGATAAGTGAATTGTCTCTTTCTTCATGGGAATAGTCAAATGAAGNCTAGAGGAAAGAGCAAAAGCAAAAAGCACAGAGAAAAAAAAAAAAAAAAAAAAAAGAAGAAGAAAAATTTACAAGCCATAGCTTAGGACATAACCTTCCTAAGACATAATCCTTCCTGACAGAAGAGGTTTTTGAAAGGCTATGGTCTTTCTAAAATGAACAAAAATACAAATGCCAAAGGCAAATGGCAATATTCTTATGTTACTTTGTCTTGGTTCTTCTAAGACATCATTCAGTCTAAATACTTTCATTGCATGATTCTTTTAAGACTTTTATTTTACACTGAAGTTCTCTTCCTTAAAAGTTAAAGAAATTTTGTATCATATATAAACCATCCTTTTTTATTTTCTGAGAGGAACTTCTTAATTTTTCAGGATAAGTACTAAAAAAATCCTTTGTCTTTGATTTTATTTATTATACAAACCTGGAAACCTATTTTTGGAAATTCCAACAAATCTGGATTTTTGAATCATATTGCTCCACATATGGCATTAATTTATCTTTGTCTTGCCTTCATGAAACACAGAAACAGATGTTGGACATTTCTGCTTTTTAAAAGGCCTCTGATCTTACGAAGATTCTTTCCAGGAATAGGCAGAAATAAGTTTTTAAGCTACAGATCATTTACAAGATTGTTTCTGATGAAGTTTGTTTTGTTAGCAAAATGGATTTCATCCTTTTTTCAGATATCTTGATTTCCCATTGAACTTGCACTGGAAAAAAAATGTTTAAAAGTTGTCCTTTCTGCAGATCAGATTAAACCAGACATGGGATTAGAGTGCTGACCTATATTCATGAGTTTAATTGCTGTAGTGTACTTTAACTTCTTACAGATGTATGATTTAAATGGTTAACCTTTACTGGCTATCTTTACTAATGTGACCTTATCTCTTCAGATTCAGATTCTTAAAGTGGATGTTTAAAATAATTGTTGAAAGGTTAGATTTTCTTATGCATTTTGCGTGATTTCAGAGGAGGTATTGACCAAGTCTCATCAATCATATGTGGATTGATTTGTGTGGTGTTGCCAAGCCAAAATAACTGCAAATCCATCTGAATCAGCCAGATGAGACTTGCATACAGCTGGTTTATATTGAACAGGGCAGTACAAAGCAGCTGGAATTTATTGGTCAACCTGACCTAGCATTTATTAGTAATTTATGTAGTGCAAGGCACATGTTACGTGGGTGTGTATCAGCAGATAGATACATGTGCCAAACTTGCCCACAGGTGCTTTACAGACCATTTGTAACATGGACAGAGAAAAAAAGAGATGCACCATTTGCTTCTCAACTAACTTGAATTAATAACATCAGGGAAGAGGGCCTAACAACTGCACACCTTTTCCCATGCACAATCTACCAAACTTAAGAACAAGTGTGAGGAAGGATCATTCTGTACCCAGATAAACAGATATTGTGCATCATACAATTTTACAATTATAAACAAAATAGTTTCAGTGGATTTTGCTCTAGATTTTTTTCCATGTACGTATTATGTGCAAAGTGATTATAAAAATCCATCTTGAGAAGGCTGTTCACTAGAGATAAAAACCTTTGAAGTCATTTTACAGGATAGCTACAATAATTTTTCATATATTTATTAGCCATTAGGAAACCATGATGGTCTACTAAAAGAGCTTTAAAATTTAGAGTGCTAATTGGAGATCTTGAAGGAGATATCCCAGTTCTTCATGTCTCCTGTGGTCATTAACATCCTTGCATGGGATTCAAGAATGCGAAAAAATATAAGGAAGAACTCCATAAAGTACACAAAAATATTTTTTTCTAATCTAATGGACTGTTTTAAATTTCAAAGCTAAAACTTGTTTTGGACTAGAGAACTGAAATTTAGTACATCAACGTGTTGAAGTATGATGTCCAAACTTTTTAGTCCTTTCAAGAAATTGTGACTTTACTGCTGATGATCTTCTCCTTAAATTTCAACAAAATGTTGGGGTTTATTAATTATATGCATATTGCCAATAATTATTAACTATTATAATTTTATTTCTTAGTAAAAAAATATACAGAGAAAGAGAGAAAGGAAGGAAAAAAGAAAAAAAAACAACCAAAAAACCAAAAACTCAAAGATTCTAGATTATCCTACAAGTAAAAATTCAAATAATTTTACACAGAAAATTTACACCTATGTCATTGAGTATACATATAGCTTAGAAAAGCATACTCATAGATCTGCTTTTCCATTCTATAGAAATATTCTCTCACACTAATCCAAATTGTATTTGGTAATATATTTCTACTGTTGTCAAGGACTAGATGGATTGCATCTTAGTGACACTGATTTTATACATGTGATAAAAATTATTTGAGTAAGGTTGAAGGAGGTACACTGAGTATTACCAACATTCATCTGATGTTTCCACCTGAAGGATGTTTGCATACTTGCAGAGCCTGTAGGTAAGCAAAGGCATCAACCCTAAAACACAACTAAGTTAGTATTCATTTATTAATATTAGTGGCCTGATATTCAATTTTTAGGGCTATCGGGATGCAAGAACTTACATTTAGAGCCTATACTATGCCCTTCATACTGAATAGTTTTCAAAAAAGTAAATATAAAAATTGAAAAAAGGTCATAGCCTGGAACATTCAAGGTTGGGATGTTTACAAAGCTTTTTGGTGAGACAGTAGTATGGCCAGAGTTTTCAGAGAATAAATTTTGAGACATTGGATTTTCTCCTTCACATTTTAGTCCATATATGTCTAATGGTTGTTACTGAAGAAAGGTGAAAAAAATGTGTCTGAAGTTTCTATTCCATACTTTTTCTTGAAATTCAGCTTTTTTGTATAATATGCCAATAAAATTTACTGTTCATCAAAAATAACTGTGTACAGAAGTTATCTTTAAGACTGATAAACAAGGACATCGCAAAAACATAATTATATAGTATGCTGGAATAAAATGCCTGGGCTAAAGGACAGCAGTAAAATAGTGACCAAAAGTCAAATGATAAAAACCTTACTGAAAATTTTTAAAGATTTTTTTCTTACTGTTCCATGGCAATATAACCACATTCTTTATTATTTTGAATATCTGTGCAGCAACATTTTTCTCTTAGTGCATTTTTTCTGTGTTGCTTGCTCAGAACACAGGGATATCCAAGTCTTTTTCCTGAAAAAACAAGGAAAGACATCAGACAAGGCAAGCACCTCCTTCCGAGGGCTTTTCAGATGAGCTACGTGCTGCTTGTCCTGCTCCAGCTCGAGTGTGTGTGTCAGCTCCAACTGGTGATGTCACACACAGCATTATGTATTACACCCACGAGTGCTCTGCTCATGTGGAGCTGCTTTATTTTCAGAAATAACTAAGTAGACTGCAGCTACAAGGCTCTGGCAACCTAGTTTGTTTCTTTGGAGTGTCATACAGCACACTGTAGTGTGTGGGTCTAAAAGGGTCTGAGGTAGTGGATGGAAATAAAATTACCTCCAAAACCAACCTTTTTTCTTTCCCCCAATATGTTATGAACTAAGCAAAGGCATAAAGGGGCCGAGTTTGCCCACATGGACAGGAAGTTCATAAATTTTTATTCTAGCTGGTTTTTTTCCAATTAGCCCAGAGCGGGAATGCTGTTTGGATTCTCAAGTCCTTCTCTGTTAATTTACAGTGTGAACTAGTATGGTTGCCTCTCTGTGAAACAAAGAAAACCAAGCCCTAAACAAACAAAAACGCCCTTACACCAATTTTGAAGTCTAATGTAAAACTGATGTTACAACTGATTTTACTGTTCTGGCCAGTTGGCATTTTGAATGCCTCCTGAGCATTGCATTGATGTTTTTACAAGCAGCTTTTACAAAGCTATGTCAGAAGAGAAGCCACCTTGTAGGAAAAAATGAATATATGCAGAATAATTATTTTTGACCTTGAACTTTTTTACAAAATTCTCAATGAGATGTTAGCTAGCTTCCAATTGTGTGGTGGTTTATGAAATATCTATACAAGATGTCATAGAAGAATTAAACAAGATGACAGCATCTTGTAGACATGCAGCTCATGCACAATCTGTTCAGTTCCTCTTTTTTCACCTAATGTAAGATACAGGTGCAGCCACATCAGTTGTATTTCTCTTTATGTGCAAATAAGTTCAACTTTTTTTTGGTTCAGTGCTGAATATAAACTCAGTAAAAATTATCACTTCTCTCAAAACCAAAATCTAGTTTTTGTTAGCTCCAATTTTCCAATTGCTCTAATTTTCCAATTAATTTAATTTTCTCTTTAATTTTAATAAAAATGAGATGCTTAAGAGTTGATTAGCTCTTCAGTTACAGAGTTTCATTGTTGCTCTATTCTCCAAGGCTCCAGATAGATCCATGTCTCATTATATTAAGAGAGTAGCAGGTTAATGTAAGAGCTGTGCCAAAATAAAAACACAGAGCTAATACCAGTCAGTTAAAAATAAAAATGAAAAAAAAAATTAAAAAATAAAAAAGAAGCATAAAAATTAGCTCAGAATATTAGGTGGGAGGGATCACATTGTGCTTAGACAGACATGCTAGGTGGTAAATTTACCACCCCAATTTATATATGTACAGAAAAGCCGAGATGTATCACGCAGCATCAGACAGAAAGGAAAGAAGGAAGGACTGTAAAATTACTCTAAGATCTTTGAAGTGTAAGAACAGAGTATATGTTCTGAGAAAAGAATAATGATGAGAGCTTTTTTATCACTAGTATATTTTTTGTTTTTAGTTTCCTACTCATCTTTTAGATGGAATAGATAAATTTCAGAGGTACAACATATTTTAAACTAAGATTTACCTGCTGTGGTGCAATTATTATTAAAAGGTTAAAAATATTTAGTCATAGGCCTTGAAAAAGCTTTTCCCCACTATCTAATTCAGGAATGAAATTGGTAAAGAAATAGAGAACAAAGTTTATTCAGTGTTATCTGCAACCATTGGTATATCCTATACATAATTGTGTCAAGTAAGATCCATTACATGAACTAGAATTTTGCACTTTCTAAATTGCACTACTTTAATCTAAATTAACTTTCACATATTCTGGCAGATTTTGTCAATTGGATTCACAAGGTAAAGTGGTAGTTTCTCCTAGGCTTGCTAGCAATGATGATCAACATAAGAAAATACAGCTTCCGAAAATAGTCTGAAAGGCAGAGTCTAAATGATAACTTACAGTGACCTTTTTGGATGGACTAGGGTCTCTTCTATTGAAGCATTGTGAGGAGAATCCTATCTGGTGTCACTGGGCAATAAATCCGAATCTGAAAGGACCAAGTAAACATTACTGCTGCTTCTAGATGCATAGTGAGTCCTCTGCTGAGTAGCAGCATTCAGAACTCCCCTCTGTAACTGCAGAAAAACCAAGAGTGTGTTTAACAAAATTCTGGCAGGGCTGCAGGGAATCCCAGCTTACCCAGGAGACACACAGCTAGGTGAGTTACCCAGGGGACAGATAGCTAGCTTAGTAAGAGCCCATGGTCTAGCTCCTAGGCTTCCAAATCTAAAAAATCATATAATTCTCATCCTGGAATTGTTTAATAACATTTCAAGGCTGATAGTTATAACAGTGCACTTTACCTGCTGCAAAGGGCAATACAAGAGAGTCCACACTTACAAAGTTTATGTGTTGGTGTGTAAATTCCTATTTTCCTTTATTAACAACCGCTGAAGGCTAATTTCTCAGCAGAAATCATAATTTTATCTGTTTTTCATGCTGTGCTTTCATCAGGGCTGCATTTAGAGGTTGGAAAACCTCATCAGTGAAAGAGTGGCTGCTTTGATTGTTTTTGATAGAATGCTTTAATTAGGTCACCACAAAAATTGTGTTTTAATAACCTATGTCATTACTGAACAAGGGCGATTTAAATTCTGCTATAAGGAGGTTTCTACAGCATCAGACATCTGCACTAAAACTTACTGTGGCAATATAATCACTGGATTGCACGTACAAATTTGATTATCTGAAACTTCCAGAAATTATTTCCTGATTAACCCAGGGACCTTATCTTCAAGTATTGGTGTTGTATAAATTGACCAAAATCTTAACTAATGTCAGATATTACAGCCTATAATCACAAGCTAAGTGGAAGATGAAGGAACCTAATGGCAAACAGAAGACAGTATTTCTGATATTGTCTTAGTAAGCAATCATTTAATTCATGCTAAGATGGCATGAACTACAGATCTGAAATTTGCAGACTTCTATCCAGTTACACTTCTTTTATTTTATTTTAAGTGACCTTAGTAATAATTACTAATTACTACACTGTTAATGGCATGGAGTGTTGTTGTTTTTTTAATTGCCAAGGAAACATAAATAGTAAAATACATGGCATTTTAATGTATCCCTTTGCGATCCAGAATGGTAAGACCTTAATGTGTCATACAAATTTAAAGTGAGATCACTGGGTAATGGGGTACATATGGTGATCCTAAAAGAAAAGGTTACTGTGGAGAATAATTAGAAAATTATTTTTGCTGCTTAGGTATTAGTTTTAGATGTAAAGAAGGACTTACTTTTCATTACCAGATGTATTGTCACTTTAGACTCTGCAAATCTGTGATTTGGGAGACTATCAAAAAAATGTCTTGACTACTATATGGAAGCCTCAGCTTTGATAGGACTGTCCCATCCACAGCTGAATCTTTTTCCTCTGAGTAAATGATCTGTGGAAGAAAAAGGGAGACAATGAGATTAGCTATATACCTTCTGTAGTGCTTTGAGAATTAAAGGATAGTCAAGTGACTTAATATTTAGTACCCAATTTCATCCTTTCTTCCTATTGAAGCACCTAACTGCAGTTCAGGCCAGTTAAGGACTGTATCTCCTCTAGAAGAATCCAGTTCTCTGCTCTCTGTAATAACCGATTCCTGTTTTTAATTTAAATGTTATCAACATTTGATAGGGGTGAATCTCTGCCTCACTGCTTCAGTTTTTCATCTACTGGTGACAGCCTCAAATACAGATGTATGATGGTTAATTAACACATAGGATGTATGGAAACATACATTAAAAATTACCCAAATTTATTATTCAGAAATATCTGTATGCTCCTAAACATATGCAAAAGAATATAGACCTATAAGTAGAGTCTTTATTTCGAAAATGATTCTGAATTCTTCCCCCAAACATTCATATTTTTACAGCAGAAATCAATCAGTGATAGTCTGGTTTTATCATGGGATCAAAGCTAAACTATTAGAACCAAATTCTTGGTTGCTGACATCCCTCTCTCTCTCTCTCTCTCTNNNNGGTGTTTTCAGATCTCTCTCTCTCTCTCTCTCTCTCTCTCTCTCTCTCTCTCTCTCTCTCTCTCTCTATATATATATATATATATATATATATATAATTGAATAATTTATAATGTGGAGTATAAATGACAGGGGTTTTTTTGGCATTTTTTCTGGTGTGAGGACATAAGCTCCTTATAACAGGTGTAAAAAATTAAGAGTTCCATGAGCATGAAACTGGTCCTGTGAAGTAGCTGAATTTTAACTAAATTTGCATAACTATTATGATACAATGGGTAACCTCCAATACCATTCAAAGAAACTCCAGGGCCATCAAATGTGCTTCACAAATAATTGATTTCTACTGTTCAGTTTTGCCAGATAAATAACAATTATTCATAAAGTAAAGCAAAGGTTCATAGACAAGTTGAACAGAGCCATTTTTCTGAATTGGCTTTCAAGCAATTTCTTGAGTCTGATCTTTATACATTTTGGCAGAAAAAAAATCTCAAATTACGTTAAAAAAGGAAGTTTTCTGTGTTTCTGTTTTGACTTTTCTTCCTCTCTCAAAACTTCTTTGGTTGTTATTTTCATTAGAAATTACTCTTTCTGCCTAACAAGTGCAATGTTTGGTCTATTATTTTTTTCAATTTATTTCTTTTTTGGAATGGTCACCATATTCCAGAGTTAAGGAGAACAGCAGTTGAATGTAATACCCAATCATAAACTCACTTTCTAAAGTAAATATCACTGGGATTTTATGATGCACTACATTATTGTACTGTATTTGGCTGAGGCAGAGCTAATTTTCTTCACAGTAGCTAACATGAGGCCAGGTTTCAGATTTATGACCAAAGCACCACCAGTAATTCAGGGGTGCTTTAGTTACTGGTGAGCAGGGCTGGCACAGCTTCAAGACCTCTTCAGCTTCTCCCTCCACACCACCAGCAAGAAGGCTGAGGGTCTACAGGAAGCTGAGAGGGGAGAGAGCTGGGACTGATGGCTGCAGATGACCCAGAAATATTCCAAAATGTGTGGCATCATGCTCAGTATATAGAGCTGGGGAAAAACGATGAACAGTGGTGAAGTGGTGGTGTTTATGTGTGAGATGTCTGAACACCTGCCTGCACATGGGGAGTGGTGACTTAATTTCGTATTTTTCTTTGCTTGCATGTGCAGGCTTTGCTTTATTTATTAAGCCATCTTGATATCAACCCACAGGTTTTCTCACTTTTCTCTTCCAGTTCTCTCCCCCAGCCCTGCACGGGGGAGGTGAGTGAGCAGCTGTGGGGGCTTAGTTGTTGGCTGGAGTTAAACCACAACAATTCTTTACATGTGTTAGCTGGCCAATAATTTTTACACCTGCGTTATGTCTGGCAAAGAAACAGAATGCTCTATTTAATCTTCAATGAGTAGTTCATTTTTCTCTTTGAGTCCTGTGGCACCATACACTCTATCTAGGTGAGTGGGATGGCTAACTTGAAGGGGACTTTTGCTTCAGTTATGGCCCATGCAAAATCCTGTGGTACCAGTTCAGGTAAGATCTATAAAGCCCATTCTATCTAACATAATAAAACATAAGTCACACATATTGAACCACTGCATATTCACTTACAAAATATTTTCATTATTGTCTTAATTGGTAAGTAAAATAATTTCAAAATTTTCAAAACCACTATATTAAATATCACAGTACTGAAAAATGGCTTCAGGGAGAAGAGAACTTTTAAATCACCCACTTTAAAAAGGCTATGGATTTGTTCCTTCGTACAGGGTCTAGCTTATGAAATATTCTGAGATAAGCATACGATAGGGAAAAGATCTAGATAGAGGTTGCTCATTGCATAGTTTCCAATGAGGATCTTTCACCAAGAACATATTATAACATTTTCTTTTGATAGAATGGCAACATAAAGTATGCTTACTAACCCAAATGACAAGTGAAGTGCAAGGGCAGAAGCCTGGTGTAGTCATGTCACCACAACAGTACATCTGTTCTGTTTTATTCCCACTTTGAAATAAGAAGTAGTTGTGCTTAGCAGGTAGGCTAGAATGAATTTCTTACATCTGTGTATTCATATGTTTGGGCTTTTTGTGTTTATTTTGGTTTCTGTAAATTGCTTATTTAAGTCTTTATAAAGGCAAAAAAAAAGTTGATCATATCATACATATCATATGATCATATCATACATATCATATGATGACATCATACATATCATATGATCATGTAAAGGCTGATCATAAGGTCAACGTACAAAATCCCTCAATGTTGCTCCTTTGAAAGGAGAACCCATTTTCACATATTGACACTTTTAAGATAAGTAACCAAATGGCTTTCAAAACTTTCCAATTTATAAACGTCAATGACCTACACCATCCATAAAACAAGAATTATATTAATCACCTTTTCTACACTCCTTTGACAAATTAGGAGTTTTAGACTTTTATATCAGTCCTAAGATTTGTGAAACTTTATTAGATACATAAATAAGTAAACTGAGTAATTATTAAGGCTTTATCTGTATTCTCAATGAAAAATTTATTCTGCATTTACCAACATGAATAAAGAAAAACCCCAACACAGGTTATTCAGTTATTTTCCCATCAAAACTAAATGTCAGTTAAGGTTTTAAGACTTGTGCAAATATTCATCTCTACTTGCACAGATTTCCTTTTTTCTGATCTGCACAGCCCACACCTGAAATGAGATGGAGCCCAGGAGCCAGGCTGTGGATGGAGGCTCTGGGTGGGGCTTGTCAGGGCCATTACTGCTCATTAGCACCTGCAGGTACTGCTGCCACCTTCTTTTTCATAATAATTATGCCTCCAGCTGCAAAAAGAGCAAGAAAAATCACTAACAAGTATATCTATTTTATAAAAAATAAAGTATTACAGGAAAATATTGTGCTGGCTTAGTGTCAGGCAGCAGGAATATGGGCAAAATCTGACAGGTAGGGGCTGACCCTCTGATTTTTTTCTTATATGGGAATACTGATTTGGTTAAGAGAGCTTCGTCTGCCACACAGCAGATGAATGAAGACAAAATCTGATCTGTTTGACTAGTAGGGAAGCATTATACTGATTTTTGTCTGTCCTTTTCCAAGAAATGAATATGTGATCATGAGGAATCAGGTGCCCCTTATTTTGCTGGTTTTTTTCTTAAGGTAATCAAATAATTCAACGTCTTTCTTTTTTCCTCTGAAAGTAAACGTATTGATGAACCACTTCAAACAATGCTAATCAACAGTGTGAGAAGCCTGCAAGATAGGACATTGACAGGCAAGGTACTATTACTAATTTATTTGTCTCTTTATGGTTCAGTTAGAGGAATATCTTAGGGAGTGCAGCACATGTCAGTGTTGTCAGATGTTACAGCGTAGCTGTCATCGTTTTGACTGATGTACAAGCACTACCTGCTCATGTTTGCCCTTCCTTTCTGTGGAGTGCACACAGGTAAGACAGCTTGTTGGTAATTTTTATTTAATGCTTTCAGTATCTGCAGCTGCTCTTTTGTTGAAAGTTCTGACAATGAGAGATTCCACCCACCAAGATTTCCAAGATTTCCACTGCAAGGGTTTCATCATGTAAACAAGGTTTTCCTCTGGGATTAGAATACGACTCACATTTTTTTCTGATGCCTAGTGATCTAGGGTATAACTGTTTATGTTTTCATTTATTAGGAAATACCAAAAGAAATGAAATCACAGAAATCAAGGGTTCAAATGGTTTTGTATGGCTCAAGAAATTTTCTTTTCAAAAGTTTTCTTCTGAAATAGACATGTCGTAAACCTCACCTTACACAGACAAGCATAGCCTAATTTGAAGACTTCTATGCAAAAAATAACTGCAACTATGTGTCCAGGGAGGTCTGACATTCACAGGCTTTATTCTTCTCTCAGACACAACTGCTGGATAAAAAAGGAGGCATTACTGTTCAGCGTGCATCACCAGATGAAGCCTTTAAACATGGAAAACATTTATTTCTTAATACAATAGAGCAAGAATCGCGAACAAGAATGTTTGTGAAAGAAGGGTTCAAAAATAATCTTAGGCTGTGAAGCCAAATAAGCTTTATGAATGAAAGTTCAAGTTGTGGTGCAGTTGTTCCAGGAAACAAAAGGATGTTGCTCCTAGATGCAGAAGTGAAACCTTTTCAAAATGTAGTAAGTCGTTCCAGAAACTACAGAAAAAATTCAGCATACTGTCTTAAGCCTATTTCTCCAGTATGGTCCAGCCAGTGAATTCTAGGAATTAAAGGAAAAATCCATACCTTGAAAAATATTTTTAAATATTTTTCTCTAACTATGAAGTTTAATTTGGAACAGAAATTCCCTTTGGCTGTATTTGATCATGTCTTTCCCCCTGCCCATCTGAGCAACCAGCTCCACTCTTAGGTTAGCAAAGGCCAATGGAGCAGAGAGCAGATGGGCAGCATTTCTCATTCATCACTCATTTACTTATTGAAAAGTTATAAATGGCAGTGTTGTGCAAAATAAATTTTATTTCTTTTCCTCTAAGAGACTTGAAAATCAGTGTGTAGCATAACTTTTAGAAATAGTTTTCTGGGTTTTTATGTTTTTGTTCAGTTGGGGGTTTTGGTTTTTTTTCCTTTTTCTTTGTTTTTTTCTTTAAACTCTGTAATACTGGTTTTGTTATTCTTAGACCATATTTTTCTCACCAGGAGCCACTTTTCACTCAAAGAAATGTGGTTTGGCCACATCTCTTCAAGGAATCATAGCATCTCTGTGGTTTCTGTGAACTCTAATGTTTTCAGGATATCTGCTGTGAAAATCATGCTTCCACAAGAACTGAAGCTGTCTGGCAATCCCTGGAGGTAAGTAAGTCTGCATTTTGAAGTGTGAATAGGAACAGGGATGAAAACATGAGCATTTTTGTACCACGTGTATGTAACTCTATTGAAAAATCTATCCAGTCTCTGGGATGCTTCTAATAGCAACATAGGATGAAAATGTTATTGGAAACATTAATAAATTCATACTAATAAAGAATGAATAATATCTGGAGTAATGGCAAAATTTGGAGCCAAAGAAGAAGAGAAGACCAAGTTTCACCCAGAGTTATAGCTCTTGCAATGCAGAATGGATTTTTTTAATGCTACCTCAATAATCTTAATTTAATCCTGATTTATAAGTATTTACTTAGCAGTCTGAATTTTCTTCCTTTAGGTATGAAAAGCAGAGTAACATTATTACAATGTTTGAGGCAGAATTTGGCCTTGTTGTCTTTTATTGACTTTTATTTCTTGAAACATAGGTAAGGCCCTGATTCTAATCTCTCGCTAAGGCCAGCAGTGCCTTCACTGGATCTTTCTTCTACAGCAGCACCTCAACAAGTGCTTACATTTCACTGAAGGAAATGCAGCATAAGGATATGTTTACAGTTAAGCACAAAGTCACATATATGTGTGGAAGGAATGGATTTACATATATGCTTAAGTGCTTTGTTGAAATAAGGCCAGCACAGTAAATGGATGTGAAGATAACAGAATACAGGAGAAAATCCTCACCACACAGAAACTGAAGCAACATTCCCAAACCAAACGGAGCTTTACTGCAAGATTCAAGGCTAAAAACATAAACTGAGAAGCCATCCTTGGCAAATCTGAGTGAGCTTTATGTGTGTGTATCTCTTTTGGTGTCTTCGCTGTCGTAAGCTGCTAAGTACATATTGGTGTTCAGCTGAGTTGAAATTTAGAGTTGTGTATTTTGAAGAACCTTAATGAAGATGTCTTACTCTTTTAAACAACTTTTTATTAATAATGTAATGAAAAATACAAATGCAACATTTTAAGTTGAGAAACTCATATATTTCAAAATTAATTTTTCACATTAAAGAGGAAATAATAAAAAATTTTTCCTTAAGCCATTGCTATTACTCTCTTTAAATGTATTTTTTGCAATGTTCCTAGGAGATCCTGACTAGGAATAATTTTAGAATGAAACAGTGTCAGAGAAGCAAGACTCTGCTCAATGAAAAAAGACCAGAGACAATGATATGTGTTAAAACAGGACTTCTCCTTTAAAAATTATTATAAGTGACTTTATTACATCATTTTGCCCCCATTGCTTAGGTAAGAAACAGTTATTTTAAATCTTTGTTGATGAAATAAAACTACAGAAGAGCTGCCCAGCTGCACATGCATTATAATGTTCTTGGAAGTAAAACATTTCATGTCCAATTTTTTCATAATTCACAAGAGAAAGTTTTAGTGTTAAACATTTTCTCTGGAAGTTGTTGGACTATTTTCATTTAGTCACAATTAAATATTAGCTGAAAGCTAATGTTAATATTGGAAGGAGGAAGGTTATTTCTGTGGAGGAGGAGCAGCCCTGCAGTCTGTCAGTAAGGTGTGATAAAGACAAGATAAAAGCTATCAAAATTCTCCAAGAAAGGTGATACAGCAGGTGAAAGCCTGACTGTAGTAACTGAAGTCCAATTCTTCACAGTTTCTAATTGATCAGAAAGATTTCAGGTAGATTTCCCACCATGTTCTAGGGCACAAAACTTTTTGTCTGGCTATTTAGAGTGATTTCTATTACTGCTGGCAAACTCACGTCCACTTTAAAGACTAAGATGAATTTTAACGGCATAAATAATGAAAAAAGAGAGAATTCAAGACAGGGCTAACATAATAGACCATTCTTTATTTGTAAAGCTCTTACTAGATATGTCTTATGAAGGCCATCTTAACAGCAGCACATCCACATCTGTTCAAGGATTTAATTAATAACAATAATAATAGTAATAATAATAGTATTGAGGCCACTGTAGGGGAAGATCCTGCTAATTCTAGTGCATGTAGCTTTCTCTGAGCCTCTTCCTGCCTCATATTTAGGCATATTTCTGTTAAGATAAAGAGACTGTGAGCTCAGATCTTTGTTCTAAACCATCAGCTGCTATGATTAGTGTGGGTTTTGCATATCAACACCATCTTGTATTAGAGGTATTTTTTTATATAATTCTTTAGGTATATGTTCATTGGTAATATGTCCCTTGATTCCTTTTCCAAGAGCATACCATGGCAAGGGCTGCCAGGAATGCCACAGGCAAGGCAGCCACAGAGCTAGCAAATTCTGAGAACTGTATTAAGGCAATTCTCTTCCACTGGCACCAGGAAGCTAGAATTCAGACAAGGCCATCTAAAATAATCAAAGGATTGAGAAATGAGATCTGTAAGCAATGTGAAGAGAGATAAACATACGTGCTTTTCAGAGGAACTGGTTGAGTGGGAGGACAGGGAACATGAAAGCAATTTTACATAAAAACAGAGTGTAAAAATAGACATTCTAAAAGGAAAAAAATCTTGATTTAATTAACTGTAGCTCACAACAAAGGGAGGAAGAGTCCAAGGCCTGCAGGTCTACACAGGTGGTGCTATTAAAAGTAGAATTTGTTCACTCCAAACTGTATGGAAAACAATAATATATTATAAAACACAAAATAAAACCAAAAATGGGCATTACCTATGTAGACATAAACCAAACACAGGCACACATATATAAGATAGATATAGAAAATGTCATACTGTGGATTCTCAGGACTTCATTTGTTATTGTGTTTGGCATTGTAACAAATGAATTTCTCTAAAAATATTGTGCTGTATGTCTTCTCTCATTTCTGTTTACATAAAAACTTGTTGTGTATTTCTTTATCATTACTGAATAGTCTACAGGTTTCTTCTTCTATTCTGTTAGAATGGCCCATGGGGAAAAAAACCTTGAAATTAGTTAAAACTCATACAGTGTTTGGGCATATGAATACAATATGTGTAATAAACATTCAGTAATATTATTAATATAGAATGATGAAGCCTGTATAACTTAAACTCTGGCATTAACCTATCATTTTGCATTTGGAGGGCATTTTTTCTGCTACATTTCATGTGGTTTAATGTCTTCTTAATATATCAGATTATCATTTGACCAATAACCGATTTTCAATTGATACAGCTTTTATTAAAAGATGAAAAGGCAATTCTTATACATATTATTTTTATCTTTTATGTTACCTTTAACAATGTTTTATAATGTTCACATTTAAATTGCAGAATAAGCTTATCAGTTAAAAATTGAAACCTATTTTCTTTAGATTGTTTACTGTTTATTTTCAGTGAATTGTGATTACATGTGATTTTTATGACATTCATTCAACCAAGGAGCTATTGAACATTATCTGTGAAATTTCAGCATCAGTGGAAAACAGGTGAACTCATTTTTTTGCACATTACAATGAACAAAAGTTCTATCTCCTTAAGAGAGGTCCAGAATCTTTACACTCTCTGAATATCTCCCAGTGGTATCTGAAACATAGCTAGCACTCCCTACATGGAGATTAAATAAAATAAAATTTATCCTCAGATAAATATCAGATGGGGATCCTAAGACCCCCTTCAGGATCCATAAGCAGCAGTCAAGAAACTACCTTCTGTGTATTAGAATTAGAAATGTAAAGAGATGTAAATGCACAAGAAAGAAATTTGGTATTTTATGTAAGTAAAACTATATAAATCACATATAAGAATATACATGGAATTTTTAGAGATATTTACTTGGCCTGCTTCCAATATTTTAGTTGATGTTGCCTTAAAGAATTTGAATTGGTTTAGAAAAAAATATTCAAAGTTGGTTCTTTATGCAAATTTCTGGTTGGAAGAGAGCACAAAGTAGTGACAGCATTATTTGTCAATGTCCTCCAGTGATTGTTAGCAATGCATTCTTGCACATATTGTTTCAGACAAAAAAATTAGTATTTTGCATTAGCAGAGGATAATTAGGCAATAAGATACAAAAGAGAGTGGGGTTATCATGAGATAAACACACACATGGGGTGTTATGAGGCACAGCCAAGTATCTGCAATCCCTCCAGGGTATGATTATCTCGTGATAACCGCACACCCTGGAGTTGCCTTATTGCTATTATAAAATATCTTTATTATAGGAAGAAATGCACATTTTTGTGCTGAAAGAAGACGAAGGTGGCAATTTAGAATGCTGAACAGCAGTTTCAGCTGAGCTGTGTGGTTTACACAGATTAATCTATCCCATTGGAATGTTTCCTGAGCCAAAAAAATGTTCCCTAAATCCAAGCAGTCATAATCTGTAGTGATGTGCAGCTATTTGGAGTATTTGACAAATTCCCTCCTTGGTTCTTATGCTGTTCATTTGACTGCAACATATGCACACAACAATACAAAGAGATAGAGAGGTGTGAACAGGACAGTGAACATTCTGAATATTTAATAATATTCTAAAAGTATGGATTCTTCCGTTTTACTTTCATGCAAACTCTGTGTAAACTCTGGAAAGCTTCAGAGAGTTGAATAAAGCTAATTGAAAACTATTGGGAGATGGAAGTTCCAAAGTACAAAGGATGCCAATAGAGCTTTAAAAGCTGGGGAGCTGATGAGCCAGAGAGAAGTGAGAAGCCCCTTCCAAGTGTCATGGTTGTTTTTCTACCAGATATTAAGAGGTGATGCCAGAAGGGGAAAAGACAGCTGGATAAACACACACTGGCTTCTTTGTATGAAATTGGAGTTTTGCCCCTGTCAGCAGTGGACATAGGCCATGAGGACACAGCACCAGTCCTATGCACAGTAGCTTTGTCCATGTGAGTGGCCTCTCTGAATTTAGAGTCTTGCTCCCTGGCTTTTTGTAGATAGCGTTTGGGAGCGAAAATAACTTGGTCAGGCTCAAGATTGATGCCAACTGCTCTGATGACATGCTCAAAAGAAACAAACCTTGTCCCTGTATCTGCATTTCAACAAGTGGTAGGTTATTTGTATGTCCTGTTAGTCATAGATTCTCCATGACCAATCATGCCTAAGGATTTATTTCCATTCTGTCATTTAATTATTTATGAAAACCATCATCATATTCCAGTGCAACAGAAAGAACTTCAGGGAGCATTCTGTTTCTGTAAGTTTGTATTACTATTGAACAAATTTTAGGAAGAAATAAGCATTGAAATAGCTTATAAATTGTGTGTTAAAACATAATCAATATTTGTATTCATGTTTGGGCATAAAAACACACAAAGAAAGCCTTGTAGAATTTATTTCTGCTTAGAAACTTGTACTTTGGCCTTCAAAATGTGTCAGCTTTAATTTATAATTGGTGTTTAATATGGAATATGGAGATCAATGCAATTGATTTGATTGAATAAAAAAGTCCTTGAAAGGATATATGGTGCACATTTTTAAATGCAACAAGCCCAATAATTGGTTTAAATGTAAAAATAAATTGTATCTAGAGATATCTATCCCAGCCAGGGGTGATGTTTTATTGGTTTTTGCATTTCACCAACTGATGTGCTTTCATGTAAAATCAATATTGTGCAGTCAAATATATTTTGCTTTGTTGTGTAGTAGGATCAGTTAGCTAGAATATAATTTTAAACATGGCATAACTAACCTTTCTTTTACAGTAAACCTTTTGTGCAGAAATGAAGGGAAAATGTAAAGAGACACTTTTAGCTCCCTAAATATTCTATGGAGTCCCTTGCATAATGTATAGATTTTTCATGTGCTTCTGCAGCATTTTACTTTGCTAACTCTCAGCCTTTTTAATTAAGTCCCTAGCCATTCCTCTGCAAGTAATTGCCATCTGTGGAATATTAGACACCATTTCAAGTGATGCATACCTGCTTAGCAGACCTGTGTAAAACTGGGCATCATACTTTCTACCTGTACTGAAACTGAAAATGCATTTACATTCAATTTTTTTTAACCTATCATGAAGAGAAAATCTATTTCTCCATTTAGTCAATGTTGACACTTTTAACACAACTGAAGAGAAGCTCTTTTAGAAAAAGCCTACAACTCATACAATTCATCTTTTTTCTTTTTAATTATTATGTCTTCCTCACAACTGGGGAGAGCTGAACTCAAAAGGGAATCTGACATATCTCACTTTATAAGTATCTAAATGATCAGGGAAATTCCACTGCCACTACAGAAAATGTCAGCGAAGGCAGAATGTTATACAAGAGAATTCTAATGGATACAATTCTTCAGTTCAACAGGATACAGTCAGTACAATTTGTTTAAAATGGCCATTAAACATCTGCTGGTTTTCTTAAAGTTTGTACCTCTCTCATCATTAAGGAAAACAGATTATTTGAGAAAGCTGTTAGCGTTCAAAGGAGAAATTTATTTCAAAGATTTATTTCAATGTGGTTTCATGATGTACAGATTGAAGAAGACTATGAAGAAAAGGGATTTTTATATGTACTATTGTAGGGAAGCAGAATTTTATGGCTTTTTGTCCTCAAACTCCAAATTACAGTGCTCTGTTCAGCTTTTATTTTCCCTACTCCAGAATGCTGAATAGAGATAGGCTATTTTTCCTCATCTTTCCTCTCTCTCAGTGGTCTTGAGGAAGTAGGTAAAATTCTGTGGATTGCTTAGCAAAGCTGTAATTATTGTAGAGACCCACATTTCCACATTAAAAAAAGAAAAAAAAAAGGTGTTTCTGCACCATGAAATTTGCATACAGAAAATTGGTATTTCTAAGTACTTCTTCCAACCCTACAATTCTGAAACACTCAAAAGGTTTTAAAAAAAAGAAAACCTAATAGACAGAGAAAGTAAATATACACATTGCTTATTGAATTCAACAGAGCAGAGAATTTTTTCTGGACTAGCGATTTCATAGACCAGTTTTACACTTTTTAGTCATGCCTTAAAACAATTGAGCACATGCCATAAACATCAAGTTGCTGGAAAATGAAGAGTCGTGAACCATTCAGAACCCAACTGAACTAATATGTTGGAATGTTGTAGCTTCAGAATGTGTGAAGTGAATTCTAAAGCCACTTTGGTCAAGCAGTTTTTGAAAGATATTTGCATGAAGACATACATTCTTTCAAACAAAAGATTGCCAGGACATGGAATGCTGGTTTTTAGAGAGACTTTGCTAAAGAAAGAGAAATAGGCTTGAATCTGTTTAAATCAAACCTTTAGCAATATTTAGGACTATTTGGATAGGGACATAATATTATGCAATTAAATATGGTTGAGATGCTACATGTCTGTTACTGTCATCATAGACAAGATGTTATTTTTCCCTCTTGTCTTGGCTAAAAAGTAACAAACAGAGAAGCAGAGTAGGGAACAGATTAATGAGGGCAATGGTAATTAGAGAGAAGAATATTCTAATAGATGTTGTGAGAAAAAGAAAGCATTGCAAATTACACCACTTGCTTTAAAAAACAACCTATTCAAAGTGCTACAGCCTAGTATTCAAATGGAAGGAAGATGTCCCCAGAGTACAAAGACTTCTAGCCCAAATTCTTGAAACTGGAAAGAGCAATGAAATTTGTAAAGGTCTATGGAAAAACTGAGAACTAAGAGGAAGAACAATGAACCAAGGAAGAAGAAGTTTTAAAAGCGACCTTCTTTTTGATTTTATTTTTGTTTTCCTTTACCCATATGCCTTCCTTTTGGTTGAGGTTCATCAAGCCACAGGATTATCCAGTCCCTATTGTTATGGGGTCTTATTTGGGGTAGAGGGCAAAGCTTAAGGCAAAAGTATAATCCATCTAATAATAATATTAATAGTGTTTCACATGAGGCCCACACTGGATAACTTTCACATATCATAATGTCACAGTTACAGAAGCACAAAAAAAAAATCTATAAAAAAATCCTTCCATCTGAAATTGTTGAGATTCTTTAATTATTGCCCCCATTCATTGTCAATTATACCAGGAAAAGGATACCATGCTGAGGAATATCCAGAAGACAGACATTTTACATATGCTCTAGCACAAAACAATGGCACCTTCAACAATGACATACTGGTTAACTTTGGTCCAAGATTTTTACCTTTATAGAGGAAGAAGTCAGCTAAAGCTAAAGGCCAAGCAACACAACTAGGTCATATTTACTGTCCTACATAATCTGCTGGCTGGTGGATTAGCTCACAGTTCATTTCTAGAATCAGTAAAAAGCTCATGAAATGAGAATTTTTCATCACTAACAATAAAGCCAGGACAGCCCCAGTGACTGAAAACTATCGTGGTGGTAAATCTTGCATTGACCACAGCTTTGACCAACTGAAGTTCTATTTCCTACTTATGTAAGTGTAGATGCTATGGGAGAGATTTCAGTTACAAGAAATAATTTCTTCAGATACTTACATGGGTGTTTTTAGGGGGAATAACTGATTGAAAGAAAAGCCTTGAATTCAATGAGAAGTATCTAGAAAAGTTTCTAAAGTATGTGCGTGTGAAGGAATATTTAAAATTACAGTGGAAATAAGTAAGAGATATTTAAAAGTGAGGCTCATGTTTTTCACACAATTTCTTTCTCTTTCTCTTTTTCTTCAGAGACTATATCTATAAAGCTTCTAAGTCACTGGGTGGAGCCCTTTGCTTCTCCAGGGACTGCATTATTTAGCTCCTTTCAGAAATGTAAATACCTTCCCAGAAACCTATTCTCCTATGTTCTTCCATTGGTAGATAGACCCAGAAATTCTAACAGCTGGAAACCTTATCTAATTTTCTCCTTGAAATGGATTTTGCCATCAGTGGCTGTTCTTTAAATGCATCATATCTTTAGGTGACTCTTTTCCATCATTGGTATGTATACCATAATTTCTTTGTAGGCAGTGACCATATTTCCTTGCAGCCTCACAAGTCATGCTTGAAAGACTGCTCTCAAAAGACAAGGCTTTCCACTTCTTTGATAATCCTTGTTTGACAGATATCTTGCAATGTAGAATTATCTGAATTATCTAGGTTTTAATGAAAATTAAGTCTAGTGCATTTCTTTTATCTATGAGGTATGTTACCTTTTTATCTTGTTAAGTTATAGTTTTGGTAAACCTACACTGCATTTCAACCTTCTTACACTTTATATCTAAGTTTTTGGCTTTCCTTCATAAAGTCTTCCCTTCCTCATTTCATAATTAAATAGTATCCCGCTTGTTAGTTTTCTTCTAAAAATATCACCCTTTTAATTTCATATACAGCTCTTTCAGAAATCTGAGAGGGAGATGATCCTGTTCTCAGCAGACAAACACATTGGCTTCCAGGGAGAGCACCCCACAGATTCATGAGCAATGATGGCCTTTTTGGTACAAAGGTACTGCACACAGAAAAAGCCTGACCTGGTCAGGATACAGCCTCTGATCAATAAAACAGTATTAACAGTGAGAGTTTTTGTTCCCACATCAGATACATCAGAGTTTGATGTCACTAGCATGCTTACATAAAAATATGTTAAAGAGATGGAACAATGGCAGGAAAAAGTATTTTATAATGTATGAGGTTGAACTGTAGACCTGATACCCAGAAATGCAAATTGTGCCTCTTCATTATACTGAACTGATCAGATGTGCAATAATTCAGGAATTGTTCAGAAATAATTTAGTCCATTCGTTTATACTAAAGGACTTTTGTGCTGTGATATATGAAAGATAATGATTGATTTCCTGAACAAACCAGCAAACACCATCAACTTTCCACTTTCATCTTCTAACATTTAAAAGCAGAAAAAATGCAAGCAGGCATTGACTGGGCTAGAAGACTATGATACTAAAATGGCCTTTTTTCTTCTCATATAATTCTGCATATTTGTATTCTTGGGTATAATTGTGCAGTGGTTGTGCAGAGTTGAAGAATTTCTCATTTTTACAAAAGGAAATAGTTACCTCTGTAATGGCTCATTGATCAAGCCAGTGAATGGATGGATTCCTCAGCAGGGACTGTTGATCCAAGGAGAAGAGTTTCCTCTGCTTCTTGCTCTGTAGCCAGAAAAAAAAGCCACTAGTTTATATTCAGATCTCAATGGAAATATTGTTAAGAAACTTGAGAAATACCTAAAAGTTTGTAAATCAGGTTTTAAAATGTAAAAACACAGTTTTCAGTGGCAATGATTTCCTGTATATCCCTGGCAAAAGTATTGGTTTCAGTGGAAAAGCATCAGGGATTTAGTGCAGAAGGAAAAAGAAGTTGGACAGCAGTGCTTTCCTAACCATTGAAATGTAGTCTGACTCAATAAAGCGAGGAAGACTGCTGTGCTTCACAGCCCAGGTCACCCAGGTGATTAGGTCTTCATCTTTTCATATAATTTACCTGCATATTCCTTTAATAATTAATTTTTTCTAATATACCTAAGATTAAGAGATTTTCATGGACTGTGATGTCTTTATTGCAGTATTTTTAGCTGAAACTAGAGAAACTCGTCTGTAATTCTTAATACTATGCAATTGCAAATCACAGTTATTAGAAAATTGATTTCAAACAAACTTATAGATAGCAACTTCGGTAGCAAAGGAATTTATGGGATATGTTTTCTAACTAATAAGCTATTTTACATTTTATTTATATATGGTTTCCAACAGTCACCCTCTATATATGTATTCAGTATTAAAAAAATATTATTTCAAGCATTTTTCTGTATGTCACATGCTAAATTCCCAATTAATAAATGTAGTTGACAAAGGTAATAAATAAATGGCACAGGTGACTTGGCTCAAAATAAAATTAGCTCTGATGACACAATATTCTATTTGTTTATCTTACATATATAATGGTGGAGTTTTTTTGAAAGAATGGCAGAACAAAAACATGCAAGTAAACTACTTTAAGTACATGTATATTTGACTATATAAAGCTCCAGTCATAATTAGGATGGGGTTTTCCAGTTACACCGACAGGCAAAGGACAGAATGTTACTCAGCAGTTGGCCATTTTTTAGTTTTGAAACTTTCCTTCCCTCCAGCCGTGAGCTCTAATGTGTTCTGATGAATACAGCTAAATTAGTTGCTTCTTGTGAAAATTAAAGGGAACAAAAACTCCTCATTGCCATCACTGAAACAGCAAAATTAATAACAGAATTGACAGAAAATGAAACCTTTATTCAACATCTCTTCTTATCTTCTTTAATGGGGATATTTGCAGTAACATTGATAGTATGTAGAACACTATTTTCTTGATTTGCAGCTAGACTAGATATTGCTACACCTGGGACTCCTAAGATTGATCTACATCTGACTTAGATCAAGCAGATCCCCTGTGGTGCTTTGCCTGGTCTTGTTACCTCTGCTGCTAGATGGCAGGCAAGATTATTTCTTCTCTTTTCCCATCTTTGGGTTGCATGCTAGAAGTTGAAAGTGGGCAGGAAAGGCCCAGGTTTCAGCTCCAAACCTTTGCCATCCTTGTCCCTGCACTGCCTCTGCAGCTATTCACAGCTAATGGCTCTTAGAGCCTGGATGTGATTGCTCTGGTGCAGAGCAGCCCCTCAGCACTGGCTCAGCTCAGCTGCTGATTGCTCTGTCACACACTACCTTGACTCCCTCACTATGTGTCAAGAAGCTGCTGCAGAATGAATGCTCTAATTCACAATGAAAGTTACAATCACAAGACAAAATGGAAATGATAATTTGACACCGACTGATCCCCAAACTGGCATTGACTGTGCAGAATTTCCCCCGCCTCCTTTCTTCAGCTGTCTCCTTCTTGTTACAAGGACAAACTTTGGCATACCCAGTCACTGTTATTTACAAGTTACCTGTGCCTGATACAACAACAAGGCAGAAGGCAGAAGCCACTCCCTGTTTGGCGTTTCAGTGATTGTAACAAGAAAAATGATAGTGTTTGAATGCTGCTTCTATCAATGTCACAAACATGACAGTCATTTTTAGACCAGAATACAGAAATAATTTTTTAAAAAAAGATCTGTTCATATTAGTTTGAATTTTAGAAGGCTAAATGAGTACACTAATGTATTTTGAAGGTGCCATTGCAGTAATGCTGTCTGACTTGCACAGAAAGATTAGAGATTTCATTCCGTTTTCCCATAGCAGACAGTAACCCACAGAGGCATAACAGATTGTCTTTTGGAAACCCACCTATTTTGATTTAAAGTTTTCAAGTGATGAAAAAGATTACTGTATCTCTTGAAAAACTGTTGCAATAACTAATTGTCCTCACCATCAAAAATTACCTTTTATTTACAGGTTGGGCTGTACTGACTTCTACCTATCATTGGACATTATGTTTCTGTCTGCAAGATGAAACAATGCTCTAAAACAAGTTATTTTTCGATAATAACAGACCACAGAAAATTTTGTTCTCCTTTAACTTCTCTGACTATTCCAATAAGCAATTTTCCTAATAGAATGATGAAAAGAAAAGGTGAGTTGTGACCAAATACAATTAAATAAATTGTATTTCAGACTGCTACTTATAAAAATGTGCTTACTAAAGAAACAGCTCAAATAGTTAGCCAGGCAGCAACTCCAATCTTAACTTACGTTTGGGAGTAAATTATTTTCTTTAGCATCTTGTTGAATTATTTCCTTCAATATTATATCACCTTTATTTAACTGTTTGTCTATGGGTTGTTCAATGCTCAGAATTCATGTTTGATTTAGTATTATGTGCAGGAAAAAAAGACCTGAATTATTAGTTTGGGTTTGGGTTTTTTTAACTAGCAAGTACTTATCAGTTTGCAAATAAAGAATAAGTATATTAAAAAAATGTTTTTGTTGGTTGACTTGATGATTTATAATTAAAGGCTTTTTTATTCCCAAAGCATAATAACACCTTTAAATAATTTTTTTTGGTAGTGGAGGGAAGTATAGTGGTAGAGTGCTGGTATCTTTTATGCAGTGCCTTGTTAAGACAATGTCTGATCTAGGAGGGTTCCTAGATAATAAATCAAAAATGGTCTCCAAATGTATTCTTTGGTTTTATCACAGCTTAAATCTTCCACCACAAAAAAAATCCAATTCATTTGATAAAGTAAGAGTAGTGCCAAATGTATAAGAATATAACTAAATCTCTTTGAGACTAAACCTTTTCTTTCTGTTCTGTCGGTTTTAAACATGATGGGTTTCAGCAATATATGTTTAATTTCTCCACTTCTACTTATAATAGGATTGTTGAAGATTAATGTTTATCAGCTAAGAGGCTTGAAAGCATACAACCAACAGACCTGCACCCATAGCTGTAAAACTTATATGCATTCATCAGCCCTGAGTCTTCTTTCCAGATAGCAAGGTCTAATTTTGCATTCTAAAAATTTCCCCTTTAATATGCTGCAAGGTTCAGTAAATTTTCTCCCTTTTATTTACTGTAGTGTCAGTACTGGTCAGCTCACCTTGCAGTTGCTATTTACTACGCTGAGTAATATGATGTCACTTAGCCCCTCCAAATGGTCTTTTTTATACCATGAAGAAAGTAAGTTCTGGTAGAATCTGTATTAATATTTGTGTGTAAAAAGAAATTCGGAGGTGCTGTAGGGATAAGGAGGGGTTTGTGGAAGGAAATAGAACATCCATATTGAGGATATATCTCCTGCTGATATAAACATCAATTACAATGAGATCAAGAGAGCAAGATATATCCTAATGTAAACCTTATCTAGAATACAAATTACACATAAAATAAAATTTATTAGTGATATGGCAAAGATCTTTCTTTTTTAAAGTATCAATACATTATTTATTTGCATTTTAAATTATTTTCAATGTTTACTAAAAGCAGTAAGAAGCTTTTATGCAAAGATAGTGGAAGATGACCTGTAGCTGTTGTCCTAGATGTCACTGAATTTAGTAGTGTAAAAGCTCGAATTTAATTTCCTTTTATATGCTGCATTTTTTTTAAACAATTAGTTGGCATATAGTAGTACCCAAATCTCTGCCCAAACATGCTGCTGACAAATGGACAAACATCTTATTTGAGAATGAAAGAGGGATTTGGCTCTTTTTCAGAGCAGGACAAGACTGTGAACTCTGTGATATGCTTCAGATTTTTATAGAGAAAAGCCAAATAAGGGTAGTGTTTTTTTAGGTCTGAGATCTCCCTGTGAGTCTATGCTTTGGAGGTATTTTGCAGATTAGGTGGTCATGGGTCTGTTCTGCACATTGTGGTAGGAAACTCCTCTGCAATCTCCCTAGCTGCTGTGTACCAGCTGCTGCTGCCCCACGTGCTTCCTCCTCCTGCTGAGCTTTCAGTCTCCAGTCTTGAAAGCAGATTCACTCCTTAGCAGATATACCACATTAATTTCTGTTGCTCAGCTGAGTCATTGTGTAAAGTAATTGTTGGCCTTTAATAAATCAGCTTGGTTTTTTCCATATATTCACATTTTGATTCAATTTCCAGCAATTCCATCTAGATCAGTATATTAAACACATGCATGAAGCTAAAAAAATCTAAAGCCACATGGTGTCATAAATTTTCAAAATCAGGAGATGAACCTATCCATAGCAAAATAATTCGACAAGAACAATAGTACATGACACAAACTTTTAAAAGGTTTGTGTAATGAGATTGTATTGATTCAAAGTAAAGCCAAGGTTTGCTTTTAGAAGTAAACAATATGTAGCTGCCCATTTAATTTGTGAAAAGATGTTCCATTTTAATGTACAGCAATCAAAATACATACATAAGTATAATTTTACATATGCAGAATATTTATTACAAAAGCAAATGGTCATTTACACGTAAGACAACCACAGTTGTGGGTTTTTTTATAGTACAAAGTCTGCCACAACACAGGCAAGCATTACAGGCCAGAGAGAATAATTTAATGTGAGAGCTCCCTACTTTGTGAATAAATCAAGGACTTCAGTTCAGATAGAACTATTCAGCCAGGCTCAAAGGAGAGAAGGCACCAGGGATAAATCACACAGTATGCTGCAGTTTCTTGGCTTCTCAAAATTTTCATGAACAGAAAACACTCAGTACAACAATTGCCATTCAAAGTAATACACCATTCAATGCCAGAATTGTCACATAAAGTCGTGTTTTGCTTCATTTACTGCCAGATGCCATTGCTCTCAAGTGATGTCTTTCAAGAGACAATGCCTGACATTCTAGATCATTGTTGTTCCAGTGCAGCACAAAGTACAAGGCACAGAATCTCTCAGCTCTAGAAAAAGAATGTCTCATAACAATCAGGCAGAACCTTTAGAATTAGCTTCAGTGAAGACATTTTAACAAAAATATTACTGCTTGACATTCTAATTGGCAATTACAACTCAAAACTTCAACTTCCATATTTTGTTGGGTTCAACAAAGCATTTTACAATGGTGTTTTTCTCTTAGAAAAAGAAAATTTCAAGAGAACTAGACTTCCTTTGGTATTGCCATTATATTTCATTTTGAGGGGTTTTTAAAATATTTTTTATATAGAAAGGTCTTTTCCTGAAATATTTAAAATTATATACATTTTCTCCCCCTTCTTTTCTTCATATATGAAATTTAGAGGGGTCAGTTTCATGAACAAAAAATCCTGACAGTAAACTATACAAAGTTCTCCTACTGGGTGTTTTTGGTGGAAACAATAAGTTGTACAAAATAATCAGAACTGGGAGAGCATCCAAATTTCTTCTTGAAAAGAATTCAGCATTTTAACAGGTTCTTAGTTACATTTTGAACCAGTTAGAATTGTCCAGCAGGAATTTCAATGAGTTAATATGAATTCTGAACATTCTGGAAAAACCTTCATTAAACTAAATATGAGCATTCAAATAAATGTCTGGGAATCTGAGGAACAGCAGTTAAACCAACTGGGTAATACACTAGTTAAAACAAACATGAAGGAAGTAAAGATATCAGTTTGCTAAATAAATGTTTCAGGATATTAATCCCTTTGATTGATTTTTGCAGTGTTCTGCTTCTTATGTCCTGGATAAAATTTTCGGGAAAAAAATCAGGACTCAGCCTCCTCCTCCTTCTCCAGTTCCAAGTATTTTGTCTTTTGACCTGTGTATTTACGTAACACACTCAATTATCTTTTTTTCTTTTTTTTAAGATCAAAAAGTATTATGAAGGAAACTTGGAGAGAGAGTTCTGGAGTACAATTATGAAATCTGACATATTGCTAATGTTCATGACACAGGTCCCTTCCATCAATAATCATAGTCCTTCTGAAATTAATTTGTGTACTGTATTTTAGAAGATATTTTCAAACTTAGTTTTAACATCTTCTTATTGTTATACTTTTGTACTATGGACTATATTTCTGTTTCCTTAACTTTTTATAGCCTAGTTCTAGAAGGGCATTAAAGTGTATCCAAAGACTACATTAGTGTGACATTAATTTTTCATATTTTCTGTGTAATTTATAATACATTTCCAATTTTTTGATAAATAGCTTGCCAAAATTTTTTTTGGAAACTATTCTGTGTATTTGGCAGGAATTCATATATTTTGAAAGCATTTTTATCAGAGATACATAACTATGATACACAGGTAACTTTTATTATCTAGGATATACATTTCTCTTAGTTGAAGAGAAATGCTTGCACATCCCTATCCAAATGTTTATACAATATCATCTGAAATTATGGTTTCTGTTTACATTTAAGCTGCCAATCAAACATGATTCCACAGACAACAGTAATTAGCTGTTTTACCCAATTAGAAAAGAGAGGAAAATATCTTGTTGGCACTCACAGTATTACTTGACAGACAGCTTGAATATAACTTGTATTTAGAAAAGGTTTGTGTTGGAAAAAAAAAAGATTTTCAATAACTAATGAAGTACTGCAGAAATCTACTTTTTTAAGGTTGAAAAGTTAGCAAAAAGGGATTTAAAATATTCATTGTCAATCAGTCTTTGCAATCTGAATGCATACATGGCATTTTTACCATTATATTAACATTCTTGTCCATCTGTGACTTTACGTTTTTGCTGGTTTTGGCTGGGATAGAGTTAACTCCCTTCACAGTAGCTAGTGTGGGGCTGTATTTTTGATTTGTTCTGAACACAGGGTTGATATATAGAGATCTTTTGTTACTGCTGAGCAGGGCTTGCACAGAGCCAAGGCCTTTTCTGCTTCTTGTGCTGCCAGGCTGGTGAGGGGGATTGGGGTTCATGGGAGGCTGGGAGGTGACACAGCCAGGGCAGGTGACCCCAGCTGACCACAGGGACATTCCACAGTGTATGGCATCATGCTCAGTGATAAAGTGAGGGAAGAAGGAGGAATGAGGGGACATTTGGAGTGGTGGTGCTTGTAACAATCACCCCTGGTGGGTCCCTCTCTCCCAGGGATGGCTGAACACCTGCCTGCCCTTGGGAGTGGTGAATGAATTCCTTGTGGTGCTTTGCCTGTGTGCTTGGCTTTTGCTCTCCCTACTAAATACCTGCCTGCCCTTGTACTAAATTGCTCTCCCTACTAAATAGTCTGCATCTCAGCCCATGGCTTTTCTGGTTTTTACCCTTCTGATTCTCTGAGGTACCTAATTCTTGGTGGCTGGCTGGGGTTAAACATGACACCAGAAACAATGAAAACTCTATCCATATTGCAGAAAAACCTTTCTTAAAAATTGAATTTTTTGGCTTTTCCAAATGTTACATGTATGAGATTCTGGGACAAACTTGATTCAAATAAAAGGAAATGGCCAAATAATATGCTGACAGAATCTAATCTAAATATCTGTGAAGGATTTTATTAACTGATTTATTGTTATGAGAATTTTAGCCATAAGGAATTCAAATATAAGTATTTTGTAAAATTAAATTATGAATTTTTTTGTTTGTTTTGAAGGAAGACTTTTACCATCTTAGAAAAAACCTTCAAAATTAAAACCAGTATGCTGAAAAAATAAAAAGAAGGCTTTTTATATTTTAAAATGTCGTGTTAACAATTTTTGAGAATTTGAGAAAGATCAGGAACTTTTATTTTCAGAATGTTTGGTACCAACAATATTTAGTCATTTAGGAGACTTGATTGTGCACTGCTTTTTGGTGGAGACATCACAAGGGACGTCACTCTATTGTTTTTTATCCTGAGGGTTTTCTCAGGATAAGAATTTACTAAGATTTTCTTAGGCTCATTGGAAGGTAGCATGATATTTAATTTTAAACATATGAATCCTCATTTGAAACTTATGAATAATCTAAAAGCATATACTGGTCATACAGATGTGAAACCGATCATAGAAACCTATCATGCGAAACAGATCATGACACTTTTTTCCCCTATTAAAAATAATTTCTAATGTAAGGTTTAAACTTAGGCTGCACTTACCAGAAGGCTCTTAGTAAAGCTTAACTGAGTTGCCTAAGCATGTGAATGTAGGCCTAACTTTAGTGGTTTTGCATCCTGCAGAGAAACAAGGTGGTCTTACTGCTGAAAAGTTTGAAAAGGATTTTGGATTTCAGGGAGTGTATTCACACAGAACGGTAAAGCACTTTACATAACAAGCTTTACATTCACACCTTTCAGCTATTTTGGTTTTAACTTTCCCAAGTTCCCCAGGTTGACATGCCCCAAATTCATGCATGTCAGTCTAAGGTGTAAGTCTGTTGCTGGTTTTACATTGTGCTTTGACAAATCATGGAGAGACCAAATCTTCTTTAACAAATTCTTTAAGATTCTTATTTTAAAACCAGGTTTGAACCAGGAATCCAAACATATCCAAATCACTGATATTTTGATTTTCTTAGTATTTCATTGTTAGAAGTAGCTTTATCCTTTGTCATAATTGTTATAATTAGGAGGAAGATTTGGATCCTTTTTCAAAGGAAAAAGCTACTGCAACATTTTAGTTATTGCCTGGACAATGCACTATTAATTCCAATGAAGTCTTTTTGACATTAAAATGGATTTGCACTGAAGGGCAAACACCACCTCCATATACATCCAGACTGCATTACAATCTAATCCATCACATTATACATTTATAGGTGTCTACCATTGCTGGATTGCTAAAACACTCAGCCATAAAAAAATGTCCATATGAAAAGCAGGTTTAAATTTCATGCATTTTTACTTACAAAGTGTCTGGTTAGATGAGCATGAGCTTCTGTGAAAGAAATCCTTTTGGAACATGAATATGTAAGAAGCTATGAAAATTACATGAACAGCAGTTTCTCTATTACCTTCTCTGTATTCTTTGCTGCTAGGTGAGTTTTAGACCCAACTAATTTGCAAATATCATTAAAATTCTTTTCAAAGTTTTATGGCATTGCATATTAGTAAATAAGAACACTTTCTTTTTGATGTAAAAACATGTGCATAGCTGATTTCCCAGATGAGGAAAAAGATGGCTCAGTGGACAATAAAGCATCAGCTGTGAACTTACTATACATACTAAAATTATTCATCCTGGGGTATATTTTCAAAAACAATGTGAATGGATGCATACCCACAGCTTTGATTATTTGTTAATGGGATTTCTATGAGTGCCTTCCATTCATGCTCTAGAAAATTATCCCCTACTTGTCTGTCATAAAAATCTGCCTTATTTCCTTGTTTATTTGTTTATTTCCTAATATGAAAAGTAACAGCTTAGAGAGCATGATAGAATGGCTTGGGTTGAAATGTATCAAACCTCAAAGATCATCTACCTCCAATCCCTCTGCCATGGGCAGGGACACCAGATTGCTCAGAACTCCATCCAATCTGGCCTTATATGTTGAAATATACCCCAGTGAGAGAAAATAATCCTGAACTAGGTTTTTCACCCTTTGCAGCTGATTTTGAGGTAATATTTTCCATTTCCTGTTATTAGAATTAGTACCACTAACAAAATAATGAGTGACTGAAAAAATAAGGCATGACAGATAAAGTATTATGTATAAAGGGAAATTTTTAAAAAGTAATATTATTTATATGTCTGAGATTTAAAAAAAATAATGCTATGAAAAAATGTCCCATAATAGTATGTGGTATAATGTGATCTAGTGGTATAAAAAAATAATATATTCTAGTTTTAAATGTTGTGCTTGTGACAGGTAATGCACATATACCTGTCTTACAATGCTAATCTGCCCCAAAAAGTTAATAGAAAAGTATTGTATAAATAGAAAAGTATTGAATAAATTCAATATTCTTTATGGATAGACATGTTGTGAAGTTTCACTTCACAGAATGTATCTGGGTTTGACAGAGCCATTGTTTGTTCATGTGATAAAAAAATGCTGATTTAATACTGTTTCAACATGAACAACACTCTTAATGCTGAGGTCCTTCACAGAAAAGGACAAGCTCTGGTTGCTAAAATGCCTAAGAAAGTTTCCACATGGGGAGAATTAGCTTTTCCTTTTTTAATTTCCTGCTGATCTCCCTTTCTTTTGTTGTTCTTCTCAAAATGGCTAAGAATTTAGATCACTAAGCCAGCTGAGGTCTATGTAGAGTTGTACACAGAAAGTTCTTGTGGAGACACGCTGCCCCTGCTTGTCAGCCTCCCAGCTTCAGTGCATGAACATCACAGCTGGTATGTAAGGAAAGCCCAGGCAGAACAAAAATGTAGATGGATTAGCTGTTTGGCCACTTCTGGTTTTGTGGGACAGAATTATGGAAGAGTCCAGCTAGTGTTTCTAGTAATCTTCTCTTCCTCCTTCCCCCAGTGTGGCAAAACCTTACTCCCCAAAGAGCAGGAATGTCAGGGAGCCAGTGCCTCTCCCTGCAATTATAGCCTTCATTCTTTATGCATGATCACTGTGGGAAAAAGTATTGAGAATTACAGTATATAAATTCCAAATAATTGAATTTCTAATTCCAAACTAATGATAAGGGCATAATGGTGAAGATAAAAAGTCAGGACACTGGTAATGCATTCGTATTATAGCCAGCAATGTACCATTTCTAAATGCTACACATTTGGCCATTCTGCTTCCCATATCTCTCTAATGTGTTTAAGATTTCAGAGATTTTATCACATGTCTGGATTTTAGTAAGTAGATTATTTGGACTAATTTTTGTATTATTCAGGACATTCAAAATCATGTTTTGATAAGTTCCAGAAGTTCTTCACTTTGCACGGGTAGAACAGGTTTTCTGCATAGCAATGTAATTCAAACCTCACACATCTTTTAGTCTCCTTTATCAGCTCTTTTGGGAACTTGTTTGCAAGCATTTGAGGATGAAATGTGTTTGAATATTGGAGAAACTCATGATAAGATGAGTTGCAAAAACTTAGTCCAAAATGCATACTTAAAGATGCACAGCAAGGGAAGAGGAAAGGGAGGGTATAAGTCATACAATGCTCTTGGGAAATAACAAAGGAAAAACCCGTGAAAAACCCATGGTCTGTGCTTGTTCTGGACCACAGGACTAGTAATTGGGAAAAACTAGTGTGGGCACAAAACAATCAAAATTTCCTTTATGGATCTGTTTTGAACAAAAATTATTGACATACACTGGTTGAAGTAACAAAGTACGTTGTCATATTTATTTTGCAAATTGTTGAAGACTGCTGAAAGATTTTCTGTAACCAAAAAGCAAGCACCCTCCAATGCATATTTATTTTTCTTCATGTCATGTAACCCAATGGTAGCATAACCTAATGGTAAATTCTTTTTTTTTTAAACTGTTTTAGAAAAGGTAGCAGCAGTGAGTAAAAGTACACAGTATTTTAACTTTAAGCATGTGACCTTTTTTAAGACAAACCAGGGAAAGTATTTCCAGGGATGGTATGTGTATAGCTTCAAGTGAATGTCTTGGTACATATTAAAAGATATAAACTTGTAGAGAGCAGAAGAAATTCTGTTCAGCTCAGTCAGACAAAATACAACAGACTGAACAGGAAAGCACTAATATTTTTTAGATGCGTAATGTTTATACAAATGGCCCATGCTGTGCTAATAAAACTATTGTGACTGGGAGCTTTTGCAGTGAGAACTGACAGATGAAGGAGAGTTAAGTACTTTTTCAGACAAGCTACTACAGTAAATCATTAAAGCGCACAAACAGTCATCCTTCATCAGCCTGGGATTTGTTTTATAGCAATTGCAAATCGAAAACAATGTAAACAAACAAATCGACAACTAATGAACATTCCCCCACTGCTCACTGTAAATAGATCTACAACTTTAGAAGAACACTTTATCCAACACATTGTCAACTCATTGTAAACACATCTACAACTCATAAACAACTCATTACCCAGTATGTTGTCACCTCATTGCAATTAAAGTTGAATGCTAACTGTACTGCATTTCCTTGAACTGAATCAATTCAGAAGCATGGAAGAAAATGTCTACATGCATTATTCCATTAAGTTTCAGGATTTTTACAAATATCTTCACAGTGTGACTGTAGTTTCTTTTGCAGTTTTTAATGCAAAAACTGCACTAAATTGCATCACTTCCTATTCTAGCTTACATGTAGATTTAATCAGACTTCCAGCTTGACATATAATAGTTTCTATGGAAATTTTTTAAATGAGAAAATTATTCCCCCAAAGGTTGTAAAACTCACAAGTTCCCTTGGAATTGTTCTGCATGAACTATATTTGAGAGTCTTATTTGTTTATTTATTTACTTATTTATTATTTACTAATTTACTTTCCACACCACTAAAAATTTCTATCTTCTTTTTAAAGCATGATAGGTATGAATTGGATGTGCTTACTAATGAATGAACTTCAATACCTCTTAAAAATGGTTTTGCTATTGAAAAATCATTTTACCTTGAAGAAAACATAACTAAGAAGTTTTATGTGTAGTGATCAAAAATCTGAAGACATCTGGGTTTAAAAGCAAACTTCACATACATTAGACTGCTGATTGGGGCACAGCTTATGAGAACTGGAAGTATCTGAAATTGCTTCCACAAACTCTTCTTGTGGACTTCACATACACAATCTGCTGCTGCTTTACAAAAATGTCCTCTGGGGCAAGAGTTGTCTTTTTTATCCATATTTACATAGTGCTTAGTACAAAACCATCTAATGCTTTACAGGGCTGCAGTGCTACAGATATTAATGCATGCATGTAGTAGACAGATGCATTTAGTAATGGATCACTACATGATTATAATCATATTTTAAGAATAATTCAGTTGCTCATACGAAAGATTTCTACTGAGCTTCTCAATTTGTTTTAGAATTGCTGCATTTTGGTTACATGATGGACTGTGATGCCAAGATTGGAAAGTCTGGCTTACAGTGCTGTCACACACAAGATCACAAGCACAATCTTCTCCACCGTTTCACAAATAAGATGTTTTAAAATGTCATTTTGCAGAATGGATCTTATCACTATCTTGTGTTATACTGCTCTAGAGCTCTCTTACATGCACTGGTCTTACATGTCACGTTGGCACCCAAGTATACAGGTTTTAATCCAAGGACTTTTTTGTGGGATTTTTGTTAAAATGTTTGAGAAAAAGTCTGTGCCAAAGATTAAAACTTGGTGTCTGATGAAAAGTACTGCACTTGATTCAAAACTTTAAAATAGTTATCAGCAGCAAGAAGGAAGCCTTTAGGTTCCTCATAAGAGTTTGGTAAATATTAGGTGCTAAAGTAAGAGTGACTCTGAGTTCATGTGGATTTGGTGTTACTACATGTAGGTTTATTGTTGTATCTATTGTTGTATTATTAAGTATAATTTTATTTTCTAAATAGGAGGTCTAAAACAAAACCAGAAATCCTTAGGACAAGTGATTTCTATTTTCCTTAACATGTCTCTGAGTCATCTCTGTTGTTTTTGGCAAAATATTTGTATTCGTTTCCTCTATAAACCTGATACCATCAGAGACATTAATCTATCTTGAATGTGGTGTCTACATTCTATTTTGAAGGATCACAATTCAAAGATTATACTGGTATTTAGCAGATAGTTACCTTCTTTGTTTCCACTCACTTATGTGAACTGAAAGACAAATGTTTCTCTGCTCTTTAATGAATGTAACAATTTAAAGTCACTGATTTTTTTGTAGAGAAAAAATAGTGACTTTTTTTCTGATAGTGACAATTTTTAAAGAACTAAGATTATGCAGGATTGTATCAACAGATACAGGGCTGTTGAAGGTAAAATAAGTCTCCCATAACAGTGAATACTTTCCTGGGGTGGATTCTCAGTGATGCACATGATGCTCTGTAGCTTTTATGTCAAGGTTGAATACTTTCCTAAGAGATTTCAAAAGAAACGTTAGATTTGATCCAGAAATTACTGTGTGTCATATGAGTGACATTGTTTTAGACAAGAAATTACAGCTGAAGACCAAGATGTGCCTTCTGATTAAAGTCTTTGAGAATAAGCAATTTTCACTTTCTCATACATCAGCAACAATACTGAATGTTGTTGACCAAGAAGGCAGTACAAGGCAGCTGAGAGTTCAGATATTCCCCGGTCAGACAGCTGCACTCAGCTTATTCAGGATCTTGAGCAGATGCAGCAGATGCCCTCTTTATTGAAAGGTGTAAGGAAATGGTAGGTGACAGCAATCACTACGTAACATTGGAATTTCTATTTGCGACACACAAAAAAAAAAAAAAAATCAGGCCTGAAAATCAGCTTTATTCTTGCTCCAATAGGCTTAAGTCCCTGTGTGCTGTCCATGTAGTCACATTCTGAATTGTCTTTATTTTCATCTGAAGTAAATGCTAAGGAAGGAAAGCAAAATCTCCTTAAGAGTGGACCTGGTTGTCTTTCCTACTAATCTGTATCTGTTTGTTTTACAATAAAAGCCAGTGTTGTCAGAGAAGATACAGTGTATAGAAAAATATATTACTTTGCTTACATGGATTCACATTTAGTTTATCACCCATTTGGTCCAACTTGTATGCCATAGATCAGGCCCTGACGTTGTAAAGTCTCTCCTGCAGAACTGCCTGTGAATAGCAAATAAAAACAATCCAGCTGTGATGGACATATTGTTATAACTGCTGCCAGTGAAAATGAATAGATGACAGCTCTGCATACGCTGCTTAGCTACCCCAAACAAGAGAAAGAGCTGAGGAGACTATTCCACTACTTTATTACCTCCAAGAAGTTATTAAAAAAATATTCCCAAGAAATATTTACCTCCATCATTCTTCATAAAATTTCAATGTTTTCTCTCCCTTCCCAATATTTTTTTGCAGCTCAAATTACCTTTATCTCACTTCTTGCTCCTTAAATAACTTGTACAGTGGGGAGCAGTTTCCCCAGCTCAGTTCATGAGCTTCAATATCTACAACAGCGGATTGCTTTTGTTTGCACATGAAATTAGGGGCAGAAAGGTGAAGTGTGGTGTTTTTGTTAAAATGGCAAGTTCTTACTCAATATCTACATAATTTATGTTTTTTTCCCTTTAAAAGATTGAGAAAGAAAGTTAGTAAGACTTTTCAACAGTAAAAGATAATTCTGAAAAATACCATGGTTCAATACGCTGCAAATTTTTGAACTTGTTAGGAATAGTGTTGATCACCAAAAAGCTTTGTTTCCTCCTGGTGACAGTGCCTTACTATTACAGACAGAGAAATCCCCTCAAAACACTATTTAAAAAATAATGCTTTAATATTTCTTTCAAATAGGTCTGAAACAAAACTGCAGAGTACAATCTCCCAAAACCACTGATTTTTAGTTTCACACTTTCATTGCAGTCTATTACAAAAGGCATTCCTAAGAGTTACCAAAGTTTGAGTGTATCTTAATACAAATCTCAGTCTTGTTTTCCTGCACTGTTCACATGATCTGGATTTCTCTCATTTTCACCACTGTGTGTTTTCAGCATTTTGCAAGTCAAAAGAACAATATAAAACCCAACAAATAAGCACAACCAAGTAGTGCTTGCATCTCATTAACAGGAGTAAGTGTAGAGATAAAGATTCGATAATTGCATGGATAAGGATTCAATTCATTGTGAGGAACAAAATGTTTGAACCAAACAGGCAGCACCAGTGCTGTGGTGTGGGGTGCCATACTCAATAGTCATGGCTGCAGGGCTCCCCGCATTAAACTAGTGATGTTAAATTAGGGATGCATCCATGCTGACAGCAGGCACAGAAGGATTGAAGAGGGGGCCAGTGACTGCTCAAAGAACCAAGAAGAAGCTAATAAAAATGCAGGAGTAATTTAGGTTTTCTTGTAACCAGGAAACCTAGAAAATTTGTTTGCGTATACTAAAACACCACAGAAAGACATTAAATTTTGCAAGAAAATCCTAATTCCAGGGTTTCAGATAATGTTGAACCGAAAATTCTGCATGTAAGCTTTCTGTCATATTATTGCTCTTTCCTTTAAGAAAAAAAACCAAATACAACCAAAAACAAACAAACAAAAAAACCACCCAAAAAAACCCCCAAAACTAAAGCAAACAAAACAAACAAAGCAACCAACAAACCAGAAATAACCTAGTGCCTACTTTTTCTCTTAGCTTTATTTTGTGATGTTTTAAATTTTCCTGCTATGAACTTGGTTTTGTCTCTGTCATTATAATCTCATATTTATCCTTGAAGATATACAACTTCTGCTCCCTCCATTTTTATTACAAGTGCTCATAGCATCTGTCAGAAGTGAGGTTTCATTCAGCTAGACTTCATTTTAAGATTTTTGCCTGCAATGTCCTCTTGAGCATGTATTGTTCTGTAATTTAACCGGTTCTAAGTTCTTATCTTAATTTATCATTAATATAATAATCGAGCCAAGAAGCTAGCCATTTCCCATTGGAATTGTTTGGACTCATTTTGCAAGCAAGGACATGAGATAAGAATTTGTAGTATCTTTTTGTCCCAAATATGGATTCTTCCACTCGATCTGCAAGAGCCCTATCTGCACACATAGCCTACTGTCTATTTGAGGCTTGCCAAATATTTGGCCTTTCAAGTATTCTGAGTGAAATCCTGACCCATTGAAACGAATGGCTTAATTCCCCAAATTAAAATTTCACACTTTTGGGTTTTTTTTATTTCACAGTCAGAGGTTTTAAGCCATCTAAATTGTATCATAACAATGACTTTGTTGCATCAGTATTAAATTCCTTATGAGAAATTATGCTTTGCTTCCTTGCCACACAAAGTAGAATTTAATTCTGTTTAACACAGGTTTTTTTAAATTTTTAACAGGTTTTAGTAACTGGAAGAGAAATACAGATTAACAGATTAGAAGAGATGATTCAGGGGTCAAAATTACTGCAATACTAAAATTCCCCTCAGAATAGGTAGAAAAAAGCAGGTAGGTGAAGGAAGCAGGGTAATTTAACCCTAATCATTTTACCTATTTGTGAAGAGCTCTACAGTAGCAAGGCCACACTGAAAAGGTATCTCAAATATATTTTAACTGAGGTTTGGAGTCCAATAACAAAAGGTGAACACAGTGCTTATTTCCATGTTACCTGCTCAGAGTAAATTGCATACATATGACAGTGTTCCTTGTGTCTGAAGACTCAACATTAAAAAAACACTAACAAACATTGTGCTTTGAAATTTCAGATCAGACAACAGAAACGAAAGGCAGAAAATTACAGCTCTATGTGTAATAACTAAACCTCTTGTTATATGCTGCTGTAGCAAATATAAAACATTTTCATTTCCTTTGTATAGGAAATTCAATAGGAACTGAAAAAGGGGTCAACCAAGTACTGTGACTCCCACTATAAAATGTGAGTGGTGCTAATATTCCTTTTTCAACTCTCATGTGATTGCAAAGAACCAAACAGATAAAATATAGCTTTCATAAAACTGGAGGTTTGGTGGAGAATTAGCATGAGAGTTGTGCAGGCGACTTGCAAACGGAAGGCTGGCCGAGAGCTCAGATTTATGCTATGAAATAGAAATGCTTTTCTCCTGAGGTTTTCTTGAAAATATCACTGCATGTGGTCATGTTGGTTTACTGGCATATTTTCCTGAGTTTTTTCTCAAAGTGAAGGGGGGAGGAGGAAAGGGAAGAAGCCTGTTCCTTTAAGAGACACATAACTATCAGGGCATTGGGAAACCATATGAAAATGCATATTATAAATACACAAGCATAAATGGGAATTGTAAACATTTTAAACATAGCATATTCAAATTTGGACTGAGGAATTGTTAAGAAAATATGGGAAATGTTGTCAGAGCAGAACTGAAATTTTGTTTTTAATGGAGTGTTTATAGTGTCACATTCTTTATCTCTGTAGATTTCAGCTGTGACATACCAACATTAGAAAATTCTAAGGCCCAAAATTCAAATGTAATTTTACAGCGATTTTTCTTGCCTACTTAACTGAGATTCAGTCTGAATTCAGACACAGGTATTATAGTAGTCAAGCTACATTATTTGTGGTATACTCAGTACAATATTACTAACTCAGAAACAAGAGATCCCGGATGGAAAGCTTACAAGCAGTATAAGCCTATAAGCAATTCAAACAGAATTTAATTACACAAAGGGTAGCTGAATTATGGAACACATTGCTGAAGGCAGCAATAGATGCAAGAATTATAAATCAGTTCAAGAAAGAGCTCAGAGAAAGGAAATCAAAAAGTAAAACAAATCAGTTCCTTTAAAAACATCACAGGGTTAAATGGGGCAGGCCACAGCGGACTCAACAGTCAAGCCCTTTTTCTTTAAATGTTCCTGTGTTTCCTAAGAAAGAAACTAAATAATCACTCCATTGATTTCCATAATGGCTGTAGTTCCAAGTACCAGAAATACATGAGTGTGTCTTTTGTGCTTTACCTGTGCTTACAGAATTTTTTTGCATTTCCTTTTATTTCAAACTTCATTTACACTTGCACTGTTTTACATGACTCTGGCAGTATAAAGCAGCCATGAAGTAACTGTAAATATGATTTATGCTCCCTTTACACTAGCAAAGTGATGTATAGTATCCTTAGGGAATGTGGAATCATGCCCAGTGCCCGTGAAACAGACACATAAACTCTGTTTAATTTTATTTAACAAGCACATTTCTATTTTATGGGTTTTTTTATATCATTTTAAGACTCATATTCATTTCTTCTCCTTAAAGTAGACTGACAGAACTGAATTCAGTGTTCTCAGTGCATTAATATTTCATTAATTCTATGTATATAAAAAAAAAAAGAGACAGTTTATACCTACACATCTAAACAAACCCCTACTAATAGATCTCTGTTAATTTTTCTCATCTGTAATATTTGCAGTCTTAGGAATATTAAACATAGAAAGAGTGTATAAGTGAAGTAACAATTACTCAGGATGATTACAATGCCATCATTTTTATATCAAACAAGCATTTCACTGATGATTATTGCAGAATTGATTGAACACCTCACCAAATCCTTCATATAATTGCAGTGTTGATCTTAAGGTTGATTAAACAGAAACAAAGAATTTAAAATCTGCCCTATAAGGGAGAAAATTAACAAAATAGAATCTCTTGGAAACAATATATTCACCTAATTTGAACTTCCAATGATTTTATGGAAAAAATGGTAAATAATTAGGCAGATGTATTTTTCTGCAGGTATTTTCACATTTTTGTGAATGCTGTCTGTAGGAGACATTGTGGCTGAAAACAATATTAATTGATTCTCTGGGCCTTCATGACACATATTTTTTTCAGTTCTTTGAAGCTCAACACGGAAAGAAGCCTTTGTGAGGGGTGGCAGCAATATTGCCTCATGTCCATTTTTAAATGCACTGCACTGATGCCTGAACTCTTAAATAAAAAATGGAATTAGGTGCTTGAAAAGTTAAAACTTTAGGGTTTTTTCCCCAATGATTTAAAATTACTTCCGTAAAGATTTAAGATGCTGACACTACAATGACTGGAATATCCATTACGTGCTTAGTAACCTTGTACAGCACATTTGAGATGTTATTATCATCAGTACTGATCCCTGTAGTTTCTCTGGCATTCAGAAACTGGGGTGCTCAGTGACTCAGAAATCCAGGCTGTTGAACCTTTCCAGATATAGAATATATCGCTATGCATGTCTGCAATGTAACTGAAAACACAGAAGTGAAAAAATATATTGAGGAGCAGCTCTTTAGAAATTGGGTGAATTGTGCTATAGAGTATCAAACTGTAAAAATCAAATGTATTTTTTCTGATTTCTTTAGTTTAAAAAGCTTTTTATTACCATTTGATTTAATTTCGTTGTACTGAAAAATTCTAGGGTTTGTTTTTGGGGCTTGGTTTGTTTGTTTGTTTGGTTTTTTTTATATGGCAATTATTGACTCCAAAAATGAAATTGTTTGACCAAAACAAACAAAATCCTAATTTGTATTAAAGTTAAAATGGAAGGCCAGATTTAGAGAGCTTGTGCACAGCAGCAATATTTTGCTTTACAACTGTGAATGTGATTTTTTTTCACAGCAAATAGAGATAAAGGATTATCAAAAACCCAGAAGAATAAATAAAAGTAAAGAAAGTGCTGATGCAGCCATAGATGAAGAATAGCTTTATTTTTAGACTTATGCATGGCAGACAAAGAAATCTATATGAGCTTCTCCCTGTATCTTCCCTCCAAGAACTTATGTATAAAAACGAGAAACTTAAATGTAATTTTTTTGACATCATTTTACACAAGCATTTTTTTCATTTTGTCCTATTGATGTACTACTTCTCACTTTCCCTGCCCTTGCCAAAACTTCATGCATGCCTCCTAAGCACAGGAACAGAAATCAGCATTGTGTTGTTTTGACTGCCATGGCTTTGTGATCTTAAATGGTCCCTCAACCCTTTTGTCAATATTTATTGATGGGATCCACAGGCGCTCTGAGTGATCCCACTCTTGAGGGGCATAAACCAATGGCAAGCTGGGAAGGCAAGAAAAGGGGGGGCTGCTCCAGGCAAGAACTGGTTAGGAAATATCAGAAAGCTCAGGAGCCATTGACATAATGTCAAACATTTCAAATCCTTGATTGTTTCTCTGGCTAATGTCATGCTAAACAGAGCCATTATCACCCCTTAAAGTGGAAACAGACACATATATGCACAACACATGCATGTACACTCACCTCCAGGAACACACCAGAGTCTGCAGGGAAATTAAGCAATGCCAATGAGACCATGTACAGAGAAAGTTCTCGGATAAATTAACAGTGCAATTACATTACGTGACATGCCACAAGATGGATGAGGAAAACTTGGCTATATTACGTTCTGTTTTCAAATTGCAATTTATTTGAGGGTTTTAATGGATGCCTTATTAAAACATCTCAGCATTGGTCAGGTTTCAGCGCATGTCAGAGTAGCCCATGATTGATGACACCCTCTGCTGCTTCCCTTGCACATTTGCAGGGAATTTAAGCAAAGAGGGAATGAACAGAAGCTCAGATTCGTATTGATCGTGTGAAGGTGCACTGCCTGAGAGCACAGTCTAATAACATTCTCTTAGCTGAACTGCCTCACATGAAGGCATTTATTACAAGAACTAAAATGTTATATTGTTCAGGATAAAAGAACATTGTACAAACAAAAGACTAGGCAACGAACAAGGGAGAGAATGAGAGAAAAAGAGAAAGAAAGAAATACTAATGTGTAACTTTAAGCAATGAAGTGCTATTATCTCCTAAGAGCATATTTCAGGCAGCTAAAAAAATAGTGAGTTTAACCGTTTTCTATGTGTAGATATAAAAGAATGTTCTGAGGATAAACTAGAGACAACTTCCTTTTTTTTTTTCTTTAATTCATCCCATTTAGATGAGATCCTGTAATTATATTGGTAGCAATGAGGGTGGAGGTCAGAGCTAAACACAATTAGGATTTCGAACATCAAAATGGATAGCTTAACATTAATCATTTGACAATCCAATGTCTTTCTTCATCACTTTAAGTACTAGATACTGTAGTTAATCGATCTGACCATCACCCATTTTATAAGCGAAAAGCACTTGTATCTAACCAGTGTAAATCTTAAAGAGTCCTCCACACTTTCAGAGGGCAGCTTTTTGATAGATTTGGACTAGACTTGCATAATATAAGAAATACTTCTTCTTGGGCTGTAAGATTTGCAAGCTACCTGGTTGAAAAAGAGGAAATTTACATGATTTCAGACTGCAAAAGCACTGTTGGCTTTTACCTCCCAAAAGACCCTTTTAAAGAAATCCGTGCAAGTAGTTCATCACATCAGCAATGTTTGGTTAACTGATACTATTTTTTCTTCATTGTAAATGGAGTCTAGCTGAAGGTAAAATGAGATAATCAACTACAGATGAGGTAGAGTAGAAATACCCTTGCCCCTAGGTACCTGAAAACACAATACTGATCACAAATAAAAATTCAGGTTGGGCATTAGAGTCCAATTCTTTCAGATGCTGAGTACTTGTCAGTACCACTACTGTGGCTGTGTTCCATTTACTTTGTCTTTCCCGTGGCCTGCAGGAAGCAGTCAGTATCATCCATGATCAGATCTCCAAAACACTCCCCACATATCTATGCTTGGGGCTTGGTTAAGCACTGTCTCATATGTCAGCACTGCCTCTGGCTGTTTGCAACTTTAATACCATTCCAGTTTCAATTCCAGGTCTAAAAGATTATTTGTTTGACCTGCCTTGCTCGTCATTATCTGAGCTGCTAATTTTATTATTTTGTTAGCACCCTGGGCTGCATGGTATAAAGCAACACTATAAAAGTGTAGTTTGATTATATTGGAATCATTCAGCATCACAGAGCAAACAAAATGCAGCACTCCCACCCACACTGCTATGCTAGCAAAGAAGAGGGAGTAAAGAAGAGGGGGAAGGGAGGATAAAAGCTGTAAGAAGGATAAATAAGAGTAAAAAAGCTATTGTGGTTGAAGAGCTTTACAAATTCTCTCAGGCTAGAATTGGACACATTTTCCATGAGACTATCTGAATTACTTGGCACTCAAAATCTTTTTTAAAATAAATAGTGGTAAAAATAATGCCAAAACAATCAGAATCTGTGAAGTTTTGCTGACTAGAAACAATGAATGAAATCCCTAGGTCTCTAGTTCTGAAAATTAACTTTTATGGAAATTGTAGAAATTTGACTAGGATTTAGAAACCTTAGGTCAGTGCATCAGGTCTTGGTTCGAACGTAGACAAGTCACTGTGCTTCTACTATTCAATGTTCCCACTTCTTTCTGTCACAATTCCACCATATTTTTCCATCTGTTTTTTAAACATCTCCATCTAAATAAGCATTTTAGACAATCAAATTACAACTTACTTTTGTAAGTTTATTTTAAATATAGACAGGGTCCTTTAATAATCCCCATATTTAACATTAGTTATATGGTTGAAACATTGAATCAGAATAATTACTGTATTCTTTTACTGCTTTTTCTGAGGGTTTTTCTTCCCTTCACCCCCATGTTTTATTTTACAAGTAACTGACAAAGTTAACTTGAACTTCTAAAAGGAAAAGGGCTAAATTTTAATTCTCTACATTTGTAGTCCATGCTACTCTGGATACTGCAGACCTGACGCTTGTTCATTGTTGAAGAAGCATTAAAATGGCTGCCTCATATTGCAGGCATTTTATGGCATAAGAAAAAGGCTTTCTGAAACAGAGCAGTTCATATACTTCAACTAGAAAACTTACCTTTGTGATTAGCCTGCTGTGACTCTTTCAGATCAGTACACAACACCTGAGCAAGCCACCAACAGGTAACCTAGCCAAGTCATAGACCTGATCAGGATCCTTAAAACAATTTGGTATTGAAAGCCACAGCTATCAAATATTTCCTAGCTACCATCATTCAATTTCAACTTTATTTATGTAGATGAAACATAGTAAAGATTTAATGTTAATAAACATTGATTTTCTAATTAAAAAGACTTGAAAATCTCATACTAAGTGTATGTTAGAAGATGCAGCTCAAATAGTTCCAATTCATGCAAGTCACATTGTTCTCAGCTTCTTGATTATAAGCAGTAAGCATGTCTATTATAGCTAAGATAAATAAACAGATATTTTCTGGCAGTTTAGTGCACAAATGCAACCTCCTAACCCTCACCATCAAAAGGTCAAAAGCTGCAAAACCTAGTCCATTAACCTCTGTAAATGGTTGTGATATTAAAAACTGACTCTCAATATCCAAGGGTCATGATCTAGTGCAATAACTATCAGCAATAAAGAATTATGACTATAGTACATTATCCATCTATAAAATGGCCATTTATGACACCAGCACATGGGCTATCTGTAACAGGAATGAACCACCCCTTTCTAAGAATCATTGCACGCTTTCAATTATGGGGTTATAATATAACCTGTTAAAACTTATTAAGTTCTGAAGCAGAGAACAGAACTATAATCTGTATATTAGGAGAAACAACAAAAACTTATAGGCTAATACAGCTTAGTAGAAAACAGCAATTTAAAGTATCATTCTCAGTCTGATTTCTGAACTGCAACATAGAAATTTCAGATTTATCTAGATATCACCTCACTACAAGAGAGCCATGGATAGGTAGAAGTCTGTCAAGATGCAGAGGAAAGGGTCAGCTAATTTGTTCTTCTGGCAGACTTTTCTGGTAGTTAAACAGAGCTTTAGCACTCCAAGCAAAGCAAGGGTTTGCAAAAGTGGCTGAGAAAAAAACAAGCGGTCTGAAAAAAAATAGTACAGATCATACAGCAAAATCAATTTTAGTGGTGTCACCATAATTTTGATCACAAAAAGTCTATTCTCAGGGAAAGAAGGTAGAGGGTGACAATTTAAGAAATACGACGAATAAGTGCAAAAAAATGTTGTGAATTTTTTAGAACTTTAAAAAACTACTGTCAGAACAGGACAAAAATTAGTATCTTTCCTATAAGACATGCACATATCTATAAATATATAGAGATGGATAGAAGACTTCCTTAATTTGCATGACATCTGTTTAAATTGCTGAGATGTCTTGTATGTCAAAACTTAGATCAGTGAGTTATTTAATCAATCACTAAAACTCTGATGATGCATTAGCTTGGAAGGCCTGCAAAAACCTAACCCACACTCTCTTTTAGAAAGCAGCTGGTCTTAATAATTAAAATGGAAAAACTCCATCCATCTTCATTTGCAAAGAAGTCACCCAGACAGACAGAACTTCAGCACCCTATTGTAGTTTCACAGGATGTCTGAAAGGACCAGGGAGAAAGCAGAAAATATCCATTATTTTAATTTTGACAACAGATAGAGAGAAGCCTTTTATTTGTAATTAGATGTGAGAGGTTATCAAAGCTAAAAGCAAATAACACACCAATTTTGTTTACTCTTTCTTTTTGTTGGATTCAATGAAATCCAACCATGCAGTCAATAACTTTCAGGAATGGAATTAACTATACCCACATTGTCTTTAATTTCTAGTCACAGAAAAATAAGGAAAAACCCATGCTTGAAAATATGATAGAGATTTTAAATAAGACTGCTGAAGCCCCTTTAGAAAAATGAGGAAAAACCCATGCATGAAAATATTATATAGATTTTAAATAAGACTGCTGAAGCCCCTTTTTTACCCCTGTAATTTGTAGTGACAATGAAGTCTCTGCTAGAATAATGCTTATGTCCTCTTTACTGCTTCTGTTCTACCCATGAACTTGTCATTTGTTTTCTCCATTTATAAAACAAAAGAAATATGTAGAATTATGCAGGACTAGATTCAGGATGGTGCTGGGCATTGAACTGAACAGAAAAGTAGAGTATCTAGTCAAAAAGTAAACCATTAGTTTTTGTCCTAATTCAAGGACAGTCCTAAGAAAGGCATATGTAAATATAGTGACATGATACACATGCACAGGGTGGACAAACAAACTTCATTTGGGCATTGTCTGCAATACATGTGTAGATTATCTTGGAAGTTGGTACATTTAAAATATGTTTTTCTGTGATATATATGCTCATTTTCCCCAAATCATGCATTTTTGTCACTTCTTAATTTTCTTAGCACACTGAAATGTGGGGAAACAAATATATTTTATTCTAAAACATCAGGGTACAAAATACTATAAACAATATCTATAAATTATTAAACTGTAAGAAACAGATTTTCCTTGCATAATTTTCATTTATAGTTATAAATGACCAATGGATTTACTAGAAGGTTTTGTTCATTGCTTTTTACCACTTTTACAGGTAAAAACATAAAATCCTTTGTATGATCTTCCAAAAGTAGCAAGTGCTCAGTTGTTTAAGTTATGTGAATCATTTAAGTTTCTTACTCATCATAAGTTATCTGGTTCCACAGGAGAGATCATCTTCATTTTGATGGAATAGTTTTAGCAAAAAGTACAAAATAATATGAGATAGGTGTCCCGGCCTAAACAGACCCTGACATTGCTGTGTCAGTGGATATTTAGGGTGTATGTTTTCTAAATATATTCATATTGTTGGATTTACCTATAAAAGTGCATTCCAGGATTAAATTTACTTGCAGCTAATTCAATTGTACACACAGAAATATTTACAAGTATAAAGGAGTTCATGTTTTTGATTCAGTCCAAATATTTGTAGGAAGAGCTTCCTAGTTTATGAAATTCATCAAAATGACCACATCATGACCAGCTAGCATACTTCACTTGTCATGTGAATTATTTACTGAAAAGGCAGACATTTGTCTTTGTCCAGATCATTTGCATCATGTGATCCTGTACAAGACACTCTGCTCAGCAGTAAGGTGTTCAGGACTTACACTGACCTTTTCCTCCCTTTCTTTACTTGGGTGGAGAGATTATTTTTTGCTAATACTGCAAATTAGGAATAGTAATCCTCTAAACATAACTGAAGAAATGGAAACAGATTAGAACATCATCACCACCAAAAAACACACATGCTTAATTTTTAGTTAAAATATGATTTGGCAGGTGGAGCATTTCTGCATAATGGACCTTCAGCTAGTTACAATAATTATAATTATTATATATTATTATATAATTCCATGCCCCATTCTGTCAAGAAAGCTCTTCAGATTGTCTCCCAAAATGGCAAGGTTAGCCAATTCTTTCAGGAGGCACAAGTTTTCTGAGACTTACACCCTCAGACATGGTGCAAGCAACAGAGCTGATCCCCCAAAGAGGTTAAACACTTCTGTGAACTGCATAAATCTAGATGCTTTAAACAAAATGCCAAATTTCAAATTAACTCTATGAAGCTATTTTCCCAATTGCTGAAAAGGTTTAATTTCAGTAGCACCCTTCAGACTGAATTTAGAAAATAAATTATTTCCACTGTAGAGAGTTAAATGCATTAAAAAAACCCAGACATTCAAGTATGAAACGTAACTGAACAGGAAAAAAAGTATGATCCTTCAATTCAAAAAAATGCATACACCTCAGCAAAATCTATTGCAATTATAAATGTATTATATATTGTTAATGCTCATCATTAATAGTTTTAGGGTCCAATTTGGTGAGGTCAAAGTTTCACTTGCACTAAGTTGTTTGATGTACTGTTGGACTGTTTTGTTAGTTTTTTGCAAGACTGAGCGTAAAATATTCAGTTGAGATATCAGTATTATAGTTCTAAATTTCATAAGGCCTGCATAGCCCAAATCTTATGCACTTTCTGTTTTTTAATCTGTTTTTAATGTAGAAACCATGACCAAAAATAGTACCATAAAACATATTGCCATAGTAGGTAAATTAGAAATTATTAGGTGTGTTTTGGTTGGGGTTTTGTTTGTTTGTTTTTTTAAATACTGAACTCTGACTTTCCTCTCTGAGCAGGCAGTTTCAGGCATTTGTTTGCATTACATATCATATAGACCATGAGGCTCACAGAAAGAATTTTTATTCTGTTTAGACCTCTACAAAACTGGAAGAAAAATCTGCTTTGTGACCTTATGGGAACTTGATACCTGACTAAGCAGGAATATATATTAAATCTTATCCTTGACCATAGGTACTTGTGCAAAGTAACTGTTTCAAGATTCTTCTTCCTTCACACAAAGTCTAGATATGAAACAAACTTTAGAAAAAATACTAGAATCTTGCTCAGGGGAAAATTGCTGTAATATACCACAGAAGATGTACTCCAGAAATCTGGTATATCCCTAAAAAACTCTCTTTTCATCTCCTGTCTTGTAATCTGTAAATTGAACATTGCACTTTCTATTTTATTTTATTTCAATGTACCAAGAGTATCTTGAGCTTTTATGTGTCTCTTTATTTTATTGATCCTCTCTGTACTCTTAAAAATAATGGGCTTTTAGAATCCCAGAGCAACTAAAATTTATCTTTCTTACTTACTTGCTCGTTCCTTTTTAAAACACACACATTTAGTGGATAACCTTTTATATATTTAGAAATCATCAGGCAATTGCTAACACCAAAAAAAACCCAGTTCTTTCTAATTACTTTTTTAGAGAAAGGGCATATACATGGTTACACACTCCCTGTTGTTTGCCTGCTACCAGGCTACCATTAAATATTTTTCGTATGTCTTTGTTGGCATAATGCTGTGAGATAGGCATGTATGTCCTCCCTGTGCTGGTGAATTAAAAGTCCACTTTCAGTGAGTAAGATCAATTATCCATTTAACCAAACCTAGATTTATTCTCTTATTGGGGCAGGAAAGAGTGGAGAGTGGGATACTGGAAAGATGCAGGTGGGAAAAGAAAGGGGCAGAGTGCCAGCCAGGCTGCAGTATTCAGTTACATGTGAAATGATTTGTAATTCTGAGTAATCACTTAGGACAAGCCCTTGCACCATTTTATCTATACATGACTCTAGGCCAAAGTCAATACTCATAGTAAAATAATGAGATGAAGCTAACTGAGCCCCTTTATTAATGCTCCAAGGAGCAAATCTGATGCTTAAGCTTCTCCCATGGAAAGTATCCACTTCTTCCTAAAATGAACGAGTAGGTCATGATGGCCAGTAGTAACTAGGATCCTTACCTCCAAAAAACCATGGAAAATTTCCTTTCTTGTTTGTGCACCATGTCATGCTTTGCCCAGCTGCACATGAAACCATATAAATTTTGCATTACATGTAGACTCATTAGAGAAATCTCTCTGTCTTTCTTAGTCATTTTCCCTGACTTAGAGAGATGGAAAAGAAAACTCACACAATGAAAGTCCAATAAACCAGAAGGAAAAAAACACTACACTGTTTGAGATGTATTGTTTTATTCTTGCTACTGTCAACAATAAGAAGAAATTCAACTACCCAAGGAACTCGTTGGCAAGGAGTATTCCCGCACAGTTGGTTTGTTTTTTGGTTGTTTTTTTTTTTCTGAAGTGTAGTGTCCTGGTTTTGGCCAAGTCTTAATTTTTTGCAGGAGCCATGACGGGGTGGAGCAGTGTGGTGTGGCCAAGACCCTAATGTTATTTGAAAGCATCTTATGTCATTGTAGTGGGGCAGGGGACAGGGACTCTTGCTTCAGAAAAGGGTGTCTCTTTCCAGTGGAGCAAGAGTGGCAGACAGAGTAGCAGAATATTGCTGATCCTGACCAGAGGGAGTGGTTTGTGTGTGATTGGGTTGGGCTCCAGGCTCTCTTGTACACTTTTGTTATTAATACGGTTGCTGTTACTGTTTGTTTTCTTATCTCATTTTTTTTTTCCAGCAAATTGTTCTTATCTCAGCCTGTGATTGCCTTTTGTGTCCCCAGTTATTCTCTCCAGGCACCAGCACGGGAGGAGAAGCAAGTCAGCAGCATGTGGTTTTGGAGTCTTGGGGCAGGGGGCACTAAATTGCAGAGTATGATTCCTAAACCACATCATGTAGTCATGTTACCCCAGGCAGCTTTTCATACTGCAGCAACTGGCAATTTTAATTACAGCACCATAAATAAATATTCTTTGTCCTTGTTTCATTCCTCTGTGGTTTTTCATGATGAATCCTAGTGATCTCTTGCCCTGGGACAGCCGGTTGCTTATCCAGAGTTTTGTAACTTGAGATTCTCCCATTCTACTACAGCTTGCTGTGCAGTCTTTAGTGTTTCACATCCTGATAAGTCTTCAATTTTACAACAACAGGCATTGGAATATCCCAATCTCAACATATATTAGCATATATGAAGTGTTATGTGATTGTTTCATAAATATAACGGCCACAAAATTTTGCACAATTGTACTACATAAAATCAAAGTCTTTGAATAGAATATTGGATTTTAGACCCTTTAAGCATTTTTTTCAAGTGACCATAAGCAAATCAGTGAACTAAATTCTTTGGGATTTAAATCAAGCAGATCTGAAAATCTTGCTTGCTTTTAAGAACAAAAAGCAGTGTAACACAAGCTGATGCAAGATCAGCTTACAGATGCAAGATGACATTCCAGATTCAAACTCAAAACTGCCAGAACAGCACAACACTTTGAGCTTCACAAACTCAGATTAATCTAAACCTTTTAAAAAATGTTTCAAGGATCCTAATTAAAAGCAAATGTCTGATTTCTCACAGTATGTCAACAATTTTGGATAAGAGACAGAAACTCATGATAAGCCTCAGTTTACACCTTCCATTTCTAAAAAGGAAAAAGTTACAATTAGGAACCATAAATTTTGCATGAAACTGGTAGAATCTCTGGTGATTTCTTTCTGCTGGTCCAGGAGGAGCCTCACAGTTTGGAAGGCTAAATAAATTTTATTTTAAAAAATACTGGTTTTAACTAATAAGTATTTCTCAAAAGTCTATCCTCTTTAGCAAAAAGAGGTAAAAATTAATTAATTTGTGAAAGGAATGTTTCCTGTTGATTTCGTCATTGTTACATTTCACTGTTATTTCCTTTTATTTTAATTTAAAACATTTTGTTCAATCAATTAAAAGTCTTGACATGATTGTTATCTTTGAATACTGTATAATATAGTAGGTTTGATACACAGGCATTAATTGCATTTACAATTGGTTAAAATACGTGTAAGCCAATTTTTTTATTTGCGAAAATAATCAAATAACTTACTCTTCTATACCAAGTTGTTCTAGCTGTGCCCCAGCTACAAATATAACCACTTGTATCAGCTTTTCCAGATGATCCTCTTTGCAATATCATATTTCCCCATGGTGGCTGAACATGATTCAGTGTGTGCCCAGGTGGCTAAGAAGGCCAATGGCATCCTGGTCTGTATCAGAAAGGATGTGGCCAGCAGGACCAGGGCAGTGATTGTCCCTGTGTACTTGGGACTGGTGAAGTCACACCTTGAATCTTGTGTGATGTTGGTCCCTGGCACAAGGGGTTACCAGTTGTGTTGGTTGTTTCCATCATGCATAAAGACTTTGACTCCATGCATCAGAAGGCTTAAGATAGTTTTATTATATTTGATTCCATGTTCCAGACCTGAGGCTTAAGCCTTGTACAGTGCAGCCTGGTACAATGCTTCTTTACAAAGCTTTGGTGCAATCCTCATACAATGCTTTCTTCTCAGTGCCTAATACAAGCATGCACTTTATCATACTAAATTCATGGGCTGGTAACCAAGACCAGCTCTCTCTTACCATTGGTTAGAGAAAACCTCGTATCTCCCATGTCATGGGAACAGAATAGAAAACACCAGCTGTGTCCCTGAACAGAACACAGCTTAGAGAGATATGTTTACAAAATCTCTCTTTGAGAAAGTGATGTTTCTCTTGAGAATAAAACCTAGCAGGTGTACTGCTAGGAAATTCAGAAAACTTAAAATCATAATTACCATACTTGTGTTCAGTTTTGGGCCCCTCAGTTCAGGATGGGCATTGAGATGCTGCAGCTCACAGAAGGGCCACAGAGATGGGGAAGGGTCTGGGGCACAAGTCTGATGAGGAGCAGCTGAAGGAGCTGGGGTTGTTTTGCCTGGAGAAATGGAGGCTCTGGGGAGAACTTATTTCTCTCTACAACCACATGAAAGGAGGTTGACAAAATGAAATGGCCTCAGATTGCACCAGGGGAAGTTCAGATTGGCTCTTAGACAAAATTTATGCATCTAAAGTGTGGTCAGGCATTGGAACAGGCTGCCCAGGGACATGGTGGAATCACCATCCCCGGAAGTGTTCGAAAGACATGTGGATATGGCACTTGGTTTAGTGGAGAACACGATGGTGCTGGGTTAGCAGTTCTCAATGGTCTTAGAGGTCTTTGCCAACCTTCACAATTCTATGATATTATCACTAAGAATCATGCACCTCATGTGGCACCAGTGAGGACCGGATTTCCCTTCAGCACCATTACTGATTTTTTATCAAGAGTCCTTCTGTAGAATCATGATCTGTGCTGAGAAGGCAATTTTGTAAAGGATTTAAAAGTATATACAGATTAGTGAGGATCCAGTAAATCCAAGAGTAACAACCAATTCCGTAATTTGAATTTGAGAAAGTGAGGTAAAGAATTCTGATGAATACAACTTGTTTTGTAATTTAACGATAGTCTACTTCAATTCTAGTCAACTGCATGCTCATTAATTGGAATCAAAAATTAATCTGCACTTTTTTTGTGGCATTGCATGTTGTGGAAGGTTTTCATAATGTTATTTCATAGTGTAATAGTTTGGAACAAAAAGAAGGGTGGACTGTTCTGACAAACCTGATATACTCAGTAAATACACTGCAATTTTAGAAAACAAACAAGCATTGTTTAAAACCCAATCAGATTTTCCTTATCTTGTTAATAGGAATAAAACATGAAAACAGAGCAGAACAGTATGCTTTGTGTAATTTGGAGAGAACCAGGTTTACAGGAAAGAAGCCAACATGTATCACATAAATTTATCATGCAGCTTAAAATGAAGCTAAAAAAACCCAAAACAACACCCCACAAAAATAAACTGTGAAGTCTTGCATGACTTGCAGGGGAAACCACAACCTTTTGATTGAGTTGTCTCTCAAAGAGGAAGTAGTGCTTTATAAAACTTTATAAAGAAGAAGAAGAAGTGTTTAGGCCCTTTTACACAGGTAAAACACTTAAAATCAGATAAAAAGTTTGCACTTTAGACATGGCAAATCTATTTCTTCTTTGAAACCAGAAATTTACCAGCAAAATGCCTTTCTATCTATTTATCTTGGGGAATCTTCTTTCTTTTCCCAAGTGTGAAACACATAATTCCCTGGATATCTTCTACTGAGAAAGAAATTAGTAATTTGATTATTGGTATCTCTGAGGAGGAGCTAGTAAAAAAAAATGTTGTCTTTAAATGTTTTGTATCATGAACTAAAATGACTGAATGGTTGACTAGAAAATTACAGTTAACTTTGGGAAGCTATTGATATAGACCTGGCTTTAAAAAGCCTATTTGCAAAAAGCCTACTAACCATGAAGAGGAATCCTTCAACAAATGGGTTAAAATCCACAGAATGGCATAATCCAGGGCCTAAAAATTCATCTCTCAATTTCAGCTTCTTCCTGGTAAGAAACTAAGAAAAAACACTGTCTTGGTGTGAAAACATCTATGTGGGGCAAATGCATCTAGGTCATGCAGAAAACAGTATGTTGCCATAGCTATCATTAGTGTAATACACTTCACAGCAAGTCCTACTGTGAGCTAAATTCAGGCCCAGTGGGTGCTGCACTATTGACTTCAATGAAGCTGCACCTGCTTATGCCCTATCTGAATCAGGCCTCGTGTCACAATAAGAGTAGTATTTCAATCACTGCCATTCACTGAACACTATTTCAACAGCCTCTCTGCGTGAATTCCGGCTATAAGTATCTGATGTGCCGTGGCTCTTCCGTCCCACCTGTTTGCCCTCCCCTCCACTGCTCCTCAGAGCAGATCTCTTTCAGGCAGAGAGAAACAAAGTTTGGTTGCTTCTAAAGAGTGCCAAGGGCACACCTTGCCATTTTTTCAGTGTACAGTACCTGTTTGTCAAAATGTTCTCAAGTAGTTAATGATCTTAGTTTTGAGGGCAAAACGTGTTGCATATGTATTTTCTTTGTATACTTTTAAATTGCTAGAGTACATTAGAAGCATTAAATATCTTTCTAGCTAAGAACAATTAAATGGCATTTAAAGATGTCACCACCTGAGAACTAGGGTATGAGTGTGACTAATGGATGTTTCTCTATTTGCTCAGTATGTCATCCCACCACTGACACATTCCTCTCGTTGTATTTGATACCTGTAGCTACATTTCTGAGTATTTCCTTCTTCCTGTTTGCACTTCCTAACTTGTGTCTCTTAGTTTCTCTCTAGTCTTGCTTCATCTCACTCTGCACCCGATCTCTGCTTCTGAATGTGTTTTTTCACCTCGCCCTTCAAAATCTTATGGTGGATTTTTTTTCCTGTTGTCTTAGAGGTACAAAAGAAAATCTTAATCAAAACAAGTTTTTATCTCATTTTGAGCTGGCTTCCTTAAAAGAGTGTCAGAACACAGATACATGTAAGGGAAAAAAATGCAGAATCCCCTTTCTACACACATAAGTGGAAAGCTCCAACACTTCCTGATGGGCATAAGATACTCCCAAAGGAGAAGGACACAGGAAGGTGGACCATGCCTATACAAATCCTCATGAGTTGACTGCACCATGGTGCCACAAGGTAAATTCTGTGTTCCTCCTTCCTGAGAGGTGCGGAAGACTTCATTAACTATGCAGTCTCCTTTACATGGCATAACAGTTATGGTAACATTTGCCGAAGTGTGCAATCCAGTCCAGTGTAGCAGAGGTGGAGAAAAGAACGGGAGAGAAGAGCTGAGTTGTAGCCCCCATGAAACCTTCTGGATCAGACTTTGTTCCAACGTGCAGGAAAAGGATAATTTGTGTTTGAGAAACACTCAAAACTTTATTTTTCTGCTTCCCTGGTAAATGCCATAGCCAGCATTGAGAAGACAGAAATCTTGTTCTTTTCCATGCCACACAGGTCGTAAAAGGTAAGCATAAGTTAGCTTCCTGAATTCACATGATATCTTTGTGAGAACTTGATTGCCATGAATGCTCTGCCCATGCCCCAGGAGCAGTACTTAATAGCCCAGAAATTGCCAAAATAATTCAACCTAGTAACAGACTGTTATCTTGCCTGTGTTGCTGGCTGATCTATGTTAAGGAATCATATTTTTAAAAGAGCATACAGATATGAATGCATGTCACTACTGTGTGATTTTTGGAAACTACACTTTTCTGAATCTGAAAAACAAGAAAAGTAGTGATCCTTCTGTAGGGATTTTTAACTAAGTTTTTAATGTTTTTAAAATACTTATATGAGTATTTTGCCATTTTTAGGAAAAGAGAGAGAGCTGTAGAGCTCTTGTGCCAGAGCACTGCTCCTTTTCTGGAAGCTTCACATACTCTCTCTCAGTTACTAACCACTGAAACCTGGTCTTTTAACTGGGTTAAAAGCATTTGTAGTACAGCATATGAGGAACAAATACAATGACCTTGAGACTTTCAGCTGTGAAGTCTCCTTGGAGCTACATGTCTCAATTATGTCTTTTTGGAGAGTATTTTGTTTCCATAAAGCTGAAATCTAAAAAAATGGAAAAGTGTTTGAAAGAAAACCTTAGCCAGTGCTTGATGGCAGTTTAGCTGCTGACAGCCAGGTGAACTTCTGTAAAATTTGTACATTGAAGGTTATCAGCTAAAGACTGGTTGTCAGAGGCTGTCATCATAGTATGACATCACAGTAATTCTGAGTCTTACCTTGGATTTACTTTTTCTGAACAATTTGTTTCCTACAGCAGAATACTGCTGCATTGCAAGTTATGGGAGGAAAAATATATATTCAGTGGATTACTTTCTTGTGAGGCTATAACCTTAAAGGAAATGTAACTAAAAGCTGCAGGATCTTTCAGATACGATTACTTGTGTAAGTCTGACAGTTCTAATGTTACTCAGTAGACATTCTGAATTTGAAATATTCAGGGATATGGTTATTTACATTTTAAGCTGGTTTATCTCTGTATGGTCACCTCGGCAACATAGAAGGATGGAAAGAATGCATAAAAAGACTCTGCTTCTCAATAAATGTTTATCCTGCAATTGCTTGCATTTACAACTTGGTACAATACTTCGCTAAATCCAGACTGGAGGGCAATGCTGTTTAACTTAGCTGCAAATGTACAAAACATCCTTCTGAATATTATTTTGTATATGAGCAATGAAAGCAATACCACAACAGAAACATCAAAATGAGCACAAAATGTCCATAACTTGACAGTATTTCATAGAATCATAGAATTATCAAGGTTGGAAAAGATATTTAAAGAGCAGCAAGTCCAGCCATCAACCAGCACTACCACTGTAATCCATAAAACACTAAACCATCACCCAGAGCCAGATCCAGACACCTCTAAAACACCTCCAAGGATAGTGACTCCATCTCCTTGGGCAGCCTATTCCAAAGTCTGACCATATTAACAGTGAAATATTTTTTTCTAATATCTAATCTGAATCTCCTGTCTCAAAGCCATTTTCTCTGGTCCTCTCACTGCAGGCATAGCAGAAAACTGGGCCTTTTCTATTAGGTATTACAGACAAAATTTTTGCAATATTTGGATATCAGCTTTTATTTTCTGTACTGGGACTTTTCTCACTTAAAAGAAATTACTAATGGTAGTCTGGAAACTATTAACTTTGAAAGGAACAATTTAAGATGTTTGATCCTCCTTTGATGAAGTGTGAACACTAGATCTCTTTCCAGAGGTGTAATGGTGATTCTTCTCTGAAGGGAGAAAAGGGAGGGAGTGAGAAGGGAATGAGTCTCTGTAACTTTGTTAAAGATAAATTATTTCTGGTGATCAGTTTAATTAGCTGTTAGTAAATGTTACTCTTCATGTTTCCATGTTACATGAATGTTGCCAATACTGCACAATCTGTCAAAAATGTCAGATGTAAATCTCAGTGTTGTTCAATGGATCTACATTTTTCTTTAGTGAAACACAGCACAAATAAATGCAAATATCCAAAGGAGGCCTGGTGTACATACCAGGTACTAGGTACCAGGTCATTCCAGAAAACAAACAAACAAAACCCAAACCCACAGCTTCAGAGTGAGTTCTTACTGGAGGAGGGTTTCAAATCATGCAGGTATGATGAGTTTGATGCAGCACTTGGAGTCCTAGGGCTGATATTAGCATATGAAAATATAGCCTGCCATTTAATCTCTAAAAGTTTATATTCCACACAGAAAAGACAAGGGGAAAAAGAGAATCAAGACAGACAAAGGGAAGTGACTTTCTTAGACTACACAAGAAGAGATTAATGATAGAATATGTAATATAAGTCTTCTGCTTTCTGTGTTAGTGACTCATTAGCTCTTGAGTGCACTCTAATATCCTAGATTACAGCCTGTGACAAATATTATGGATCAGTTTAGGAAGAATTTTCCTTCACCTTTATCAATTTCTTTTGCATTTTAATATGTGGAGTTCTGGATAATCAGATCAAGTTTTGAATTGGCTCAGCTCACAGTATCTATAAAAGTACAAGAAATCTTTGGGTTTACCACATCCTTTTAGTTTTCTGAACAGAACAGAAAATGAATGCAGAATTGGGACAACTCCACACCCCTTAAGTTTCTCTCATGTGAATAAAATCTAGTTCTAAATTTTCAATAAAGTTTTAGGCTGCTTTAAAATGCAAGGATATTTCTTTTACAGGACTTCATATTCTCCTACCAGTCCTAGCAGGATTGAAAATGAGTGATGACCAATGATGCTAAAAATTCTTTTTGTGGAAAAATTGTCTCCTTTTTTTTGTCATGTACTAGTTCATGAAGAATGCATCGTTTTCTGTCAGTGTTTTGGATATCAAATTTGAATGCTAAAGTTTGCTCTGTATATGAAAGGTGCATCTGAGGCATTCTTGTGCTGAATTTTGTTATCAATTTTGTAGCAATACCCTATGACAAAGTTACTTTTTTTAACTTGTAGATGGAAAAATCTGTGAATCATCATTTCCAGTGGAGCTGGCTACACAAGTTTCCCAGGCTTTAAACTTATGGAACCAGGACTTTGCCTGCACAATTCTGTTGAGTTAATATATTAATGCTGTTATCTCTTGACATGAAAATTTTGCGTATGTTTTCTATATACAGATATATATACACACACATTTATACACACACAAACATATTACACATGTGATATATGTTATTTTTGATTAATTGCTTGCTGGATATTTTTGAAAATACAGAAGAAAATGCAATGGGCTTTTTCTGTATACATACCAGACATACTATTTTAATTTTAGTCATGTGGATTCTGAAGAGAAATGTGCTTCTAGGTTTACCCTAGCCTCTCTCTGGTGACAAATAATATAAGCTCCCAAATGTGTTTTGACCCTCATAGGCTAAAGGCCAAACCTTCAAAGAAGGGCTTCTAAAAATCTTCCAAAGGAGGCAGTTTACCACAGTGCCACAACTCATAGTTCAGGCCCGTTTGAACACCTTTGACAGCAGATGATAGCTAAACAAAACCAGAATATGAAAAAGATCCCTGTAAAAGATCCTTTTAGGCTACTCTTTTAAGAAAAATAAAGGAAATGCTCTAAAATAACTTCCTTCACACAATCAGATCAAGTTAATCTGTATAAATTTAGAAATTCCATCTTTGATTCAGCCTGCTCCCCTTCCCCCCAAACCCAAGACCAGGACAAAGTAAACAGTAATGCTTCTATCTGTGAAGCTTGGTAACATTGGTAACAAGTTCCAAGTACAGTCACAAAACGTGTGCTTTTCAGGCACTACCACGGAGTCACAGTACAAAGGGGCAGACTGATGGCAGAAGACACAAAAGCACCGTCTGTTCCTCAGGGTTCTGCCTCTGAATTAACTGCAAGCTGATGTCATTTTCTAGCACTGTGGGCTGAATGGACTAAACCCATGTTATTCAATAATTTTGTTCTAATTGGCCCTGGGGGTGAGAAGCCTTAATATGATGAGGTGCTAACAATTAAGGTGCTAATATAAGGGGTACCCTCAAGAATTTACAGTACACAGATAAGTATGTGCCTGGAATGGACATTGTAAATCATCTACTTCAACCACTTTCTGCCAAAAGGTTTGGGTACCAGACACCTATTCAAAAATACATTAAGCCAGAAAAGGGAATTCCCATTATGCATCTGAAGAACGAGAAACCAAATGCAACTTCTGAACTACATTTGAACCTCTGAAAGTGAATTTAATGTCTCAGACACAAAAAAAGATTTACTGATTTTACTATTATTTGCTAATAACTGAGTTCCGGCAAACAAAAATCAAGTGCTTGGCTAGAACTTCCATAAAGTTTCAGAAAGAAAAAGACATATACTAATAAAGAATCATTCTTTTAATACTCTTTGGAAACTGTAAAAAGGGATGCATTAGCACTAAGGCAACAATTTCTCATTCTCATGAAAATTGGATCAGTAACATCTGGAAGTTCTTTTGGTTCCGTCTGATAAGTACCTAATGGTCTCAAGGACTCTAGTGTTTGTAAAATTGAGTTTGACAGAGAGACATCTTGCAAGAACAGATTTTACATGGAAGTAGATAATTCCTACTGTCAGTTAGAATGGCTTTGCATTTCATAAGACTCCCATCTATTTAGTTCCAGAAAAGTTATTGAACTAAAACAATTAGACAATTTTAAGTTTGTTAAACCTTAAGAAATTATTCAATGACACAGTTTTTTTAACTTGTTTGATTTAGTTTCCAATTATTTAGGAAAAACATTCAAAAACAGTTTTCCTGTGACCTTAGTAATCAAAGCAAATTTAAGCCAATCTTTTTTATGTACCAGGGAGAAACCAGCATAATCTATAAGCATATTAGGGACTTTTAAAGTTTTGATTTAGCTGGACAATGAGATACGTTTAATTTGAATTTTGCTGACTGCAGCAATCCTTGTGCAGAACATTTTTGTTGATGGTGAAAGAAGGATGATAGGGAGGATGAGAGCTTGGAGACAAAATAGTGGAGGTTTGTATCTGTGTTTGATATTGCACAGTCACCTGTAGAAATGTCTTCTATATTTATTGAAAGTTTGTTTCATAACTGTGTACTCCAGGTCTACCATCTGTGTTCACAGTTTAAAAATACAAACTCTTTCTAGGCTGGACTGGATTTCAGCCCACTAGAAACTCCAATTTTTCATAAGCCTCAGTGTTAGTTCTTACCTTCTGCATCTGCCAGAGACAATCAGAAGAAAGCTTGTCCATTTTCAAATGACAAAATTGCCTACTTGGCAGTGGGAGCAAACTTAAGTTCTGCTATGGAAGTTCAGGAACAGTGCTCTACCACCTGAGACCATGACAAAAGCCAGCTCCTCAAGGCAAGACTTCTGTTGGACATGGAATAGCTTTGTGCTGGCAGGTCATTAAGATATTGTTTAGGAAAGAGGTGATTTGCACACAGCCAAATGAAGTGAACATCCTGTTCATTGCTTGCAACTGTTAAAATGAACTTTTGTCCCTCCATCTATGCCAATTTTCTCAACGGAGCAAGGACTCTATGTGTATAACAACCTCTGGTTTATTTTTGAAATGCCAGCAGGAAATGTAAACAGAATCCTAGGCTTACTGCTAAACTGCAGCCCTTAGTTTATTGGCTGAGGAATCAATCCTGAAGGATGCTGAACCTTCTGGCACTAGTCCAGACCAGCACTTCAGCATGTCAACTTTAACACAAGGGGCCTAGTCCTATGATTAGAGTTAAGCATGTGTTTATGTGTTTTCCTGGCCTTCAGCCAGGGTGCTCAGCACATTTCAAGATCATTTTTTCAAAAAGACATGGCAGTATCTGAACTTCAAAGTGAAGTGGGACCTATTGATCTTAAATCACTTTCCACACATGGTAGATAGTAATACAGACTAGCCAGCTCAGGCCATATCCTCCTCACACCTTCCTTTGCCTCATGTGCTCAAGAGAAAGAAAAATTATTAAACATACTGCAGGTTTTTTCTGCCCACATTGCACATCTTGACTCTCATGAAATATCATTCAGAATAAAAATGTGGTGATCAGGTGTGAAGACCCACCATTTAGGGGAAAAAAGCACTTACATCAGGCTAAACCCTGGTTTCTCTGAAACCTTTATGGTGAAATCTGCAGGTTTGAGAACAGACACAGAATGCTATGACCTGTCAGTCCTCCTACACTGAAGGTTGCTTTGAATATCAGAGTTCAGGTTTGTAGATCATTATGGATGGGGTTTTTTTGGCCAGATCAGTGGGATAGCACTAGTGTAAGGTTTATTACAAAATGTAAGATGCACTTTCAGGATTAGCAGGAAGGGTAAATCCTAACATCTGAAAGCAAAACCATAGTACTTAAGGTCAATTCTTACAATTTTCCAGGCGCAGGAATATATTCCATTTTCCAGCAAACATTCATTTTAGGATACAGCCTTTTAAGACCAAATTTTTTGAGTCTACTTACCTTTCAATGTATTCGAGATACAGAGAGAATATAATGATAGGTAGTGGTACCTATCTTACCTGAATATTGGCTTTAATTTAATCTCTTAAGCCTGGATAAGGTTTTATTTTTACCTGGAGCCTACTAAACTAAGAAACACAGTTGTCATGGTTTTCCTCCAGTTCTACTTTCCCTCTGAAGGCATTCCTAAACCCAAGACTAGTATTACATTCAACAGCTAAATAACTTCCAAAAATAAAAATGACAAGTGCAGCATTTCCAGACATAGACATTCATTTCTTAATACACATTGCCACCTGGGGAAACCTGAAGATACAGTATTTGCAATGAAATTTAACATGGTAACTCGACAATTCATAGTAGTTTCCAAAGTTTATTACACATGCTATCTCCAAGACATCCTTGATGTATATTATTACTGAGTTTCTTAATATTGTGACATTTAAAATTTTTACAGAAATTATGCACTTCTTAACTTAATGAAAGCAGTAAACATAATGAACAGCAGATAAATTAACTGAGCTAATTAGAAGAAAAATATTACAAATTTATTTTGCTTTTATTCACTAACTTATTTGCAGGTATATCTATATTTATAACAAACAGAGAAACTCATCTCTGCTAGCCATATGGAAATATTTAAGGACCTGTAAACTATAAATCTTTATTTGAGGAAAATATTCCAACACTCTTGACTGAGTTAGAGCAAGTTTCTCTGTAAATTGCTGTGAGATCCTAATGTCAGAAAAGGCTACTGAAAATTAAAGAGCTGCTGACACCTCACGGCAAGCTTTAAAAACCATTCTCAGCTCACACATCTCTACTATTCTATCATTTTCTCTACATTTGTTTAAAAACCATGTATTGGTTTAGTTGGTTTGCAGTAGCATATGGGTCAAAATAAATTTGATAGCAGTTCCAAGGAAACATTGTTCATTCAGTTTAGTAAAAAAACCCAAAAAAATGAGTAGAAATGAACTCTTAGGAAGAGGACAGATAAAAGGCTGGCTATTCCATCAATTGGTCTACACTAGCCATTAATAGAGAGGTGCTGCTGGTACAATACATACTTATGGTCCTTTCAGTATTATAATCCTCTCATTTGGGAGTTATTATCTCAGCTGTTTCAAATCACACAAAGCTGACATTCCATGTAAAAAGTTGTCAGCAAGTTACACTTTTTAATGGTTCAAAGCTGTTGAAAAGTTTCAAAGCTGTGGAACACAAAACAAAAAGGTATTTTTGCAATGCTTCTGATGTTTTCTCTCCTCCTACACCACACCTTTTTTTTTTGTGCAGTGTAGTATCTTGTGTTCTCTCAGATGATATTTCGTGACAGAGACACCTTTCAATCTGCCAAGGGCTAAATGCATGCTGGAATGTAAGACAAAAATTCAAAAAAAGAAAAAAAAAATTCCCAAAGAAGAAATTTAAATGCTGGAAAAGTCATTCTTCCAGCGCAAACAGCAGCTGAGAGTTTAAATGTGCCATTTTTCAAAACAAAGTCTCCAACAATCAGTTTGGGAGGCATAAAATGATTGCTGAATAATTCTGGAAATTAATTATTTTCTTTCTTCAATAATGCATACCTGAGAAGTCAGCAGATATCCCTGTGGTTGCTTGAGATTTCTACACCTGCAAAAGCATCCTGACCAATCAGATCTGTAATGGCTGTAAAACTGCATTCTGTACAGCACCAGGCCAACACCTGTTTTACCTTTACCATGGGTACAGCTGCAGGTATAAGGTGTTTAAGGTAACTATAGGGCATTTATTCCTTTCCATAAAATTCTCTCAGCATGTCCTTATACACTGTCTTTTCCTAAGGCTTCTCTCTCTTTGGCAAACCGATTGTGAATGAATCCTACCTGCAAAATTCTGGTAAAATACATGGAACAAATACATTAGATACAACCTAACTTTTGGAAAATAACTGAATTTGTTGGGAAAAGTTTAAGTGGGCTGTTGTATAAATTTCTTAGTATAAATTAGCTTAGCTTATCCTGATGTAATAAATTGTTACATCAGGAAAGGTTTCTGAAAGAGCTGCTGAGTTCAAATGTATTTGAGATAAATCAGTCTAATTGTGAAATATATATATAAAGAATATGTACTTAGAATCTGTAGAACACAGTTTGTACACATTGCAGGATGGTCCAGCTTGGGATTTCCTTGGGAGAAATCCAGGAGCTATTAACATGCTCTTGGATGTAATATGAATAAGAGACATCCATGGTAAGGACCCTACTATGCCAATTCCATGAGGATCCAGCACTTGATTAAAGTTCCACAGCACTATTTTCTTATTTTTTCACCTGAACATATTGAAAATCTCCATCCTTTTACAGTACTTTAAGTAGAGTAACCAACAAAGTCAGCTTTCACAAGCCACTAAGAGATTTGTCTGTACAGGGAGAGTACTTGGCAAAGTTGCAGCATTTGGTAGAGTCAGCTCAATTTTACAATTTTAAAAAATTTTCATTTTGCTAGTCTGAATGATGTTAATTTAAAAAAATATTCCCTTATTCCTTATTAGTGTTTTACTATGAGAATCTTCATTTGCTCCATTGAGTTCAACTGTGCATGGCCTTTGACAAACTTAAATTACTTATCTGCTGGTTAACTTTAGGAGCTGTTTCTGCTCAATAAAATCTGAGGCAGAAACTGTTGCCTCTTACATGTATGCTTAAACTTTGGAGGACTCAACACTTTACAGAACTACTGCATAAATCTTTGATCTCTAAGTTTATCAACGTTTGAGGATTTTGTTTTGCTTCTCCACTTTAGAGGTATCTCTGTTTAAGCTTACTATGCTCTCCTCATGGACTTTAGAGACATTTTCCTCTCATATTCAGGAAAGCTTTCTCAGCCCATGCATGAGTTGGCTTTTGTTGGCAGAACTCACAGGAGATTAAAGCTTAGACCCTAGACAATTGTCATTACCCTTTAATAGAAATTTCTATAATTTCTGAGTTAATCTAAAATATCTAGGTCTGTTGGTGGTTCTTACATGAACTCTATTTGTAGCTATAATTTAAATAATCAAACCCCTACATAATTTCATCCAGTTTTGAATCTGACAAACTATGCCATGTAGGAAAGGCTCCTTTGCAGAGATTGCAGTCTCAGAAGAACAGATGACCTGATTAGCAGCAAAGTGCTAGTGCTCTTTACTTTCTTATATGCTGTGGTCTGTCCCTGAGGGTGTTTTTTACCTGCACTGTATTTCCCAGCTTCAGTAGCTTCTTAGCTGTTATCATGAGCTATGGAATTATCACGAGCTGTGGAATTTCCAATTATTTCCTACTTCTCCTTTTAAAAAATACACTACTGGCCTGCATTAAAATTAACAAGAGTTCACTGTCTTTGGAAGAAAAGTGAAATAACCACAGCTTTTCAGTACAAGGATAATAATTTTCCATTGTTTGTCTACCATAAAAGGCACTTACAAAAGAGTTTAAGGCATGCTTGAAATATGTTGTGTAAAAGGGCTTGCCATCTCCTGTTGCTTTCACCATATTAATGCATTTGCCAGACATTATTAATCCTGGCACTAGGAAGTTAGAGGTAAACCAATGCTTAAACTGTTCCAGTAATGGATACAAGAAGAATATTTCACCTTGCAATCTGAATATTAGAGCACTCCTTGTCTCCTTTGTGTGGTGGTGGATAACATACTATGGATAAAAACAAAGTTAAATGAAGCAACAGATATACTGTTAGCAGAAAACGTGTGTGTACATTGGAGAGCATTAACCCCTTCTTTCCAGGCTGTTCCATTTTCTTCAAGGGATTCTGATTACAAAGCAGAAAAATAGGGCAGAATTACTTCATAATGTTATGAAGGTTTTGCTAAAATACATATTACTATCATCCATACCTCTGAAGTATTTTTTCCTAAACACCACATATTTGCCATTAATATTTTAGGCAGCTGTTGAAACTACTGGTAGAAGATGAATTTTTGATGATATTGTAAAATATCCAACTTGACTTTAAGGATTAAATCATATCCAACATGATTGCAAGGGTTTCATGATGTACAAAATAGATATAATTGGTGACCACACTGTCCAGTCAAAACTGCTTGTTTTCATATTACTGTACTCCCACAGACAAATAATTCTTGACAGAGATTCAGAACAAAAAATATTTCCAAGAACTCTTCTATAAATAATCCACAGATCACACTCATTCTCAAAATATTTGAAATGAAAAATACTAGGTACTCAATTAAATAGACAGCAGTGAGACAGCAGAAGGTTTAGCTGACATTCTTTCCTGGGAGTTCGGAACTTCCAAAAGCCATCATTCCACAACGTGTTTCACTTTTAAGTCTCCAGAGTCCCTATTACAAAGTCAAAATTAATAAAAAGAAAATAAAGGAAGCTATAATGTTGTTTAAAAAAACATGTGAAATCTAACACAAAAGCTGTTAAAATAACACTACTGTCCGACGCAAAGCTAAAAATACAAGGGGACTCCGAACTGGGGCAGATGCAATAACCCTGCCGCAACCCCGTTGTGCCGACCAATTGCATACATATGGTATGTAAACTAACCCGCTGTTCTGAGACCCTCTGCTGCAGGAACATATGTGCTGCACTTGGGAAAGCACAGAGGAGCTGTGTGAGGGGTGCTTTGTCACTGCTTATACTAACTTTCTTCTTGGGTCACATGCACACCTCCATTACACCATAACCTGTTTGCTTCCGCATTTCTGTCTTCTCCCTGACTTTGCATTCATTCTGCTAATTTTAGTTCTATCTGGTTTGATCGTTAAGACAAAAATCTTGTCAGTAAGATTTTCCTGCTGAGCACCATTTGACAAAATAATTGGATTAGTGAAGTTCCTGTCTCTTAATTGTAGGAATTTTCACCTCAATAAGTTTCTTGTGTCTTCTAAAATAAATGGCATATATCTTGTTTTGGTCCTGTCATCTCAGTGACAGTCAGTTTCACCGAAATTCAGATATGTTTGTTTGGCTCCTCCAAACTTCTTGATAAGTCTGAAAATAAATTTCTATTTGTTCTACCTGATTTAGCAACAACTCACTCTCCGGTACGGAACAGAATTGAGTTGAAATATTTCACCACATTATACTTTTGTACTTTTCACCACTTTGGCTATTCTCTAGGTAACTTAGTGCAGATTAACAACATCCATTTTCCTGTAAGCAGCAATGTAGACAAGATGTATCTTTTACTCCATTAAGTATTGATACTTATCATTTATTATTAAAAAGCCTACATGCCTTTTCCCACCATTTTGAATGCCTTTTGAAAATAATTTAATAGGTTTAACGTAATACCTTAGAAAGAAAATATTATCCTCCTGGGACACTACACATGCCTACAAGCTCTAACCAGCTTAGTAAATAAGTCTAGGTAAAGTATAGCATAAAACACAGAAAAAAACCTAATTAATCAATAATACACACGAAGTGTGCACATGGTAGCATGCACACAAAACCCATAAATGAACTGTGGGATAGCAGATGGCAGAACACCAAGTTCAAGGTATTTAGATGCTTTTGTGATTTTTGGGTTACATTATCATGTATAAAAATCATTAAAAGGCGAAAAAAGGGCAACAAAGAGTACTCTGGAATTCTGTTTTATTGTCTAGCTTCCAGAATCCTTCACTGAGTTTTGAGCGCTTAGTTCACCACTCACTGCAGGATGGAGACTGTACAAAGGTGGTTTTGTTTTTCTGTAGTCCAAGGACTTTCCTGGTGCTGGATTGGTCACACTGGAAATGGAAGCAGCCTCAGGCACTTGGCTCTAGGCTGCTCTAATTCAAGACAGTTACCAAAGGCCTCTGGGGACCAATTTATGAGTAAGGTGTCAACTAGAAGTATGAGCTGTATAGCCTCCCCTCATGGAGTGGGGCAGAGCTCTTGCAGTGCCTCCACATGAGGGAAAGTTTCCTTTTTCTTGGTGGGATCCTAAATGTTAATCAGGTCTGCATGTGCGCACTTCAAGGGAGTACTGGATCTTATCCAACTGTGTCTGGCCCAAGAGTGCAACCAGGACATTTCAGCAATCAAAACTAAGAAATGTAATTGTATAAAACCATAGGATTTTTTTCAGGACAGGAGAAGATGGAATATGTTCTATCTCTTTCAGATAGAGTTTCATAGTCCTTTCTATTTTTGGGAATAAAAAGGACGTACTGATCTCACAGAACATTATGCATATTTATGCGTATTTATGCAACTAAATGGATCTGTCACCATGTTCCAGAGAAGGCCAATGACAAACAGGGCTTCAGTTGAGCTTCTACAATAGGAAATTGCAAGGAAAAAAGTTTTCTCTGAATTTACATTATTTTAGACTCTGCACACACTTTTCACTCCAGTCATTCCCTTCTTTTGCTGATATAGTTTCATAGGGGCTACAAAGAGAGGAAGGATAGTCAGATCTTTAGCATAAAATCTATTAAAGGCCAAGTCAGATGAAGCCAGGGTCAGAATCATGTCTAGTAATAAATGAAGCATCTAAACAATGTAATACTTGTTTTCTTATTTCTTTGTGAGTAAATTTTCATTTTAAGAGTTGATGACTGTGCCTTTAGTACTAACATTTTTGATTGTTCTCTCAATATGATACGGTTGAATTGAACTCAATATATAAATCATTACACAGAAATGAGCATCTCAGAAGCTTAGTTTCAGTTTCTCTTTGACATTAAAAAGGATGAAGAATTCCTGGCCAGGTGCAAGCTGTCTAGGTCCCATCGACATGATGTTGAATTGAAGGAGACCCTAAGAGAAGGAGTGGTTTCAAAGAACAAAATGTCCTTCAAGAAATGCTTGGTTCTTATCCAGGTTACCCCTGAAGTAAGTTTGAAATTAATTTACATTCTTTTAATTTTTTAAATTTACATTCTTCTGTCTGCTTTTGAAGGCCTGAAGTAGACTACATCAGCAAAGAATTAATTTTTGGCTTTGGAAGCTAATTCACACAGGGTAAGATTTGGGAGGTTTTAGTTTTGTGTGTGCCATTTTATGCATGAAGCAGGTCACTACATCCAGGAGCAATAACCTTATGTTGTTTGTAATCTCAGGTATGAATATATGCTAATCCTGGATTAGCTTCCTAATTTCTTAAAAAAATATCCATATCTGATCATAAAGTACTGTAGGCAGTAACCTGACAGGCATTGTGCTAGACGAGATGCGCTTTTTAGTCAACTTCCTTTTTATTTTCAAACGTTTCTCCTTTCACTCTTGTGGCCTATAGCTGTGCAAGTGGATAAGTGGCTCTTTCAGATCTGATGCCAACATCAGTCTACAAATTGGCAGATGGTGCCATGAGGCGAGGCAGTTAGTTGGCAAGCCCCCCACCCCCTGCCCTGCAACCAATTTAGCTTCTTGTGTTGGCATGGATCCTGCCATCCTGAGCCAGTGCCCAAACTAGGCCTTCTAGTGTGTGACTCAATATGCTACTGCTTAGCCCTAGGACAGCTAATCATGTATTCTTTCAAAATTGATGTGAATTAATTAGGCACTGTGGGCAGGGTCTGAAGGGGAGAAAGTGCATGGTCCTACTAAGTAGAGCAAAGCAGAAATGCATTCCCTGGTAAAACAAAATGCCCTCCCCTTCTGCCAGCAGCTAAGCACTGCCATTTATTTACTCCTACATCACCTTTCTGTTAAGCAAGATCAGGTTTGATCTGCTGGGTACTCATTAAGTTGCAACATATTTGTTTTGTTAATTGGCACCAACATTCAGGATTTTTTTCCCCTGGCAAATATAGATCTTCTTGGCAATTGTGCGCCCCAATAAAAGAAGGAAGTGGAAAGCCCAGTGCCATATAAGTGTAATTAGCTTTAACTGGAGAAACAGAAGCTGGAGTTCAGACAAGCTTGCTGGCTGAGTTATAGGGGAAACTTTACCAGGAAGTGCCGCTGTGTCAGTGGGAAAGTACTGTAGCTATGGATACTGGGGATTGCTGAAATATAATTCAGCTACATAAAGGCCTAAGCAAAATGAAACAGATCACTTCCTTTCCAAAACTTTAGATATTAAACTCACAGCGTTGGGCCAAAAACGGAAACCCTTTCAACTGACAGAGTGACAGGCTCATAAATTTCACCACAAAACCTTGCAGTGGGAAGGAGTCTCTCCTGGAGCCGGGTTTCCCACCAGGGACCCTCTGTGCTCAATGGCATGTTTGCTCAGGCATTGGGAGCTGGGATGCAGACACTAAAGAAGGTCTGATTCTTTCCTAGTGTCTTGCAGTTTCATTCCAACTTGCCAGCAGATGCCATAAATACAACAAAAATTCAAGTAGTGGAGAAACAGAAATATTATTTTAAGGCTTTAAATACAGAGAAGGGAGAAAAATAGCCTTTTGGTTCATTGGGAATAACCCATTTAATGAACAGCAAAATTATTTTAAAGTTTCAGCTGAAATTTTTAGCTGAGTTTCTGCTTTGAAGGTTTCAACAGTTGCATTCACCATTGTGTTTGCTCATAGTTAGATTGGAAAAGCAAGCAATGACTCTTGTACAAGCAGTGCTTCTGACAATCATCAAAAGATTTTGTATGAGGCTTATAATATAACAATTGTTGTTGTGGCCCCAGTATAAGGCAGTTTCAGGATGCTGCACAAGTAAATTAACAATCACCATGTGATTCTGCTACTCTATCACTATGGAACCATTTTATATGGGCATACAAAATTGCAGATGGGGAAGAAAATATTTACATATTTTTTTAATGCAAGAAGTCTGTGGGTAAACAAAGCAAATTTGTTATTTCTTCTGGTGAGGCTCAGGGAAGGTTTTTCACAACTTAAGCTGACTTCCAAATAGAAAGATAAGGTTTTTATTTAAATAATAATTTGAAGTATTAGTATTCGTGGGATTTTTTGGCTCGGTGGGTTTGTTGTTTGGAGGCGTAGGGGATGAATCCTGGGATATAAAAAGCATTTACAGAGGGTAAAGAGAAAACAAGAAATACAGGAAAGTAACGCTGAACAATTGGAATTATTAGCACTTTTCTCATTTTCTTTTCTTTTCTTTTCTTTTCTTTTCTTTTCTTTTCTTTTCTTTTCTTTTCTTTTCTTTTCTTTTCTTTTCTTTTCTTTTCTTTTCTTTTCTTTTCTTTTCTTTTCATTTTTATTTTTATTTCTTCACTTTTATTCTTTTTTCCTTCCACTGGGGAATAGGCTGATCAGCAACATGAATTTAGTTACTTACCTATCTATGCCCTCCCTTCTGCAAATCATTCACTTAAAGAGCATGTAAAAAACCCCACTATTCTCCAGAGCAGCAAGAAAGTGGGATTAAAGACCCATGGGAGCTATTTCTAACATCTTACAAAAAAGAAGAAAAGTCACAGGAGTATTCAAAGGTGAAGGTCTTAGACATGACAGGGAACAGTAGGGAAATTGAAAATATCTCCAACAGAAAGCTGAATCCAAAATGTAGAGGTTGTACAGGTGCCACACACATAAAGTGAAATAGCAGAAGTTAAATACAAATCTAAGAGGGAGAGTGAGGGCAGAAAAGAAGAAAAATGCCATCATGTAAAGGCACTGAAAAACTCATCATTAGACCCGACACTGAATTTAAGGCTAAATCATTCTATGAGAGCACAACCTAAAGCAAGGGCATACTTCAAGAATCATAATTTTATCATAAAGTACCTAGATGCACAGATTCAAACAGAGGGAAAGAGATTAAAATCATAAGTATACCTTCTATAAGTAATAAAAATTTCTTCAAAATGGAAATGTTTTTAAAATATTTTATAAAACTAAATGTTACATTAGACGTCAAAATAGGTGTACAGTCGTAGACTTGTATGCCTATCAGAGACACAAAGTTTCAGCAGTAGTTTTTGAGCAGGGAGGAAAGGAAATTTCTGGGATTTAGAACATGTCCTATCAATATATTTATTTTTAAAAAATCAAAAATCAGTTTTATTCAGTCATCATTGAAATATCATCCTGTGGCCTAACCTTGGCCACCCAGACTTAACAGCTGTTGTTTGTGCTGGTGGGAGTGCAAAGCTGAACACACACCAGGCATTTGAAACTGCAGTTTTCACTGTAGACAAAGTGTCATTATTTCAAAAGGGACGTAACAAAGTGCCCTACTTCATCTGTAATGCTGATTTCAGCTGATTAACTAATTTTTAAATCTAGAATCAGAGCCTATGTTCTTGTTTTGGTCCTTTATCTCATTGTACCTTGAGGTAGGTACTTAGAAATATGTCTAGCACTTTTCAAGTGCTGTAAGTTTACACTAACAATATGCCCATGGAAGAGCAAATGTGAAGGGCAGTAAAACCAGTAAATCAGTATTACCTTGCCACGCCAAAATGTCAGTGCACTGACAATAATTAAGAAGATGTTGGGGACCAGATAAACTCTAAGGTGAACTGTACAGGTTTATGCTTAGCTTTAACATATTCAGCATTTATGGTGATTCATGTAGAATTGTCTATCTAGCTCTCACATTCCTGACCTGTGTTTCCAAGTGAGAAGTGAGTTGGTAGATTGATTTGGCAAAAAGATTTTGGCGTCTTAGTAGGAAGCAGAGGAATTAAAAACTATGCACTTGGAAAGCAATAAGCCCATAAAAAGCAAATATTTAATGCCAGCAAGTCCAATATTTTGCAGTACATAGTCTTTATTGTCCAACACTACTCTCCAGCAGAATTACAAACAAATTGGAGTAAGTGTTTGGTCAGTAAGTACAAAAGATTAAGATCTTTCTTCATTGAGCAATTATGATTTATGCTTTATCTTGTGAACAATTTTTTTTTCTGATAATCCCTGTTATTCTGAGTTTTTCTTTCTAATTAAGTGTATTGGGAGAAGAGTTTTGGAAATGAAAGCTTCCTTTTGCGCACACTGATGACCAAAGCAAAACAGATTACTTTCTAATGCCCAGGTGCTTTTGGGTTTTTTGCCCTTGGTTGGTTTGGTTTGGGATTTTTTTTTCTGATATTGTTACATTGCTTTTAGGAAAGACAAGTGGGGCATATTCTGTGACTGGCCAAGCAATTGTTCACTTCAAACTAAAGACCATCTGATAATGTCAGTTGTGTTGCCCTGTGCTTTTATGCTGTGTTTTCCAACAGAAAACAGAGTTTAACTCTGTTTTAAATATTTCATTAAATGAATAAAAAATACTGACTCTTAACAGCTTTTTAAATATAATTCATAATCCAAAAGTTATTTTAATATGTTGACTCCAAACTAACAGTCTGACAATAATTTTTTTTAATATATTAAAATTATTTGAATCCTAGATAAATGCAATGAAGAGGTACTAATTAAAAACAAACAAACAAACAAACAAACCAAACCCCAACTCACAGAAAATGGCTTAAAATATATAGAAAAATTAAATATCTTTGAATATCTATTTTACTTCTTGGTCCCTGGCAAACAATGGAACTATTAGCAAGAACACATTACTATTCTTGGCGATATTTCATATGGTATTTGACAATCCATAGGGGCTACTTCTCCTTCTCCATAAATAAGATATATAATTTAATGGGTCTCTTTTATCTTACACATCATAGCAAATCTACAAGAACATCACTTAACCTCCTCTAGCCATCTTTCACCTGCCATATTCTCACAGACATGAATAAACCAAAATTATAATACTTTAGATTTTCGTATTATGAATATGTATTTTCACATGTTAAACGTTGTCCCATCCACAGCAGATTTCAGACTGTCAAATACATTAAAACTACTGATTTGAAGAATGTATGAGACTTCCAAACATCTTGGGGATATGTAAAACACTATGAAATCAAGTGACTGTGAGCTATGACCCACATACTTCAGCTGTAAATTTCCAAAGTCAAATATGTACTGGAAATGTTATGCTAATAGTTTCTTGTTCCTTCTCATGTAACTGCCTCAGCAGATCAACATGACAGGTGTCACTTGCCACGTTTTGTGAGCCACAGCACTGCCGATAGCAAGAAAATGACAACTGGGCAATTGATCACCTATTCCTTATTGAAAACTATACAAAAACCCAACAGTACCACATCCTTAATTCTTTCCAAACTTTCACATCAGTTAGTCTCAGAAATAATGCAAGCCCTTCCCTCTTTCTTAGGAATTTGGAAAGCATAAGAAAAGCTCCTAAGTGGGTGTAGTTTGGCATAGGTTTTGAAAATGACATTTTTACAAATGGCATCCATGTCAAGTTATATTACTTGAGAACCTGGTTCTCATTTTAAAAAATGCAGAATGCTTAGATAGATTACAGCCATTTGCTTAGCTGATATTTTTTCTGACATTGTATGATTATTTGTGACTTTTTGAAAGAATCAATCCTCTTTGTTATACTAGGCAAAAAATGATGAATGCTTTAAAAATATGAACTTGTATAAAGCCATGAAAACTGGGGAAAAACTGAATAGTTGTATTCTGCTTTCAAGGCTATTTTAAAGCAAGACTTCACTTGAAATCTTACAAAAAAGACTTTTCCCTATGATTTCTTTTCTTCACAACCTTCAGACACACACTTGAAGTTGTGGATGGTTGCTCAGACAAGCCTCAAAAATCTAAATCTTGTGATTTTACTTACTTGGTAAAGTACTTATTTTATGATTTATTGCTATTCACTTTCAAAAAGTGCAGCATTTTATGTGTGATTTCTATTGTGATAATGGTGAAAACACCAGCCAAGATGCTATGTGAATGCAGAACAAGGAAGTTGGTCTCAAGCAGTAGACATCTGTACAAAATAATTTCTCTTCCCATTGCAGCTGTTCAGTATCATGCAGATGCCAATTCTAAGACACTGAGAATTGTGATGATCACGTTTTGCAGGTGCTCAAAATGGACACAGCTGCTTTTAAAAGACATGGATGTTTTCAAATTATCTGTGTTTCCTAGTATGTTTTACAGCTCTCCAGTCTCCCACATCTGTGCTATCCACTTAAATTGCAAACTATTTGGTGCTGTTGCAAAAGAGCACTGCATATGTGCCCAGCATGTGGGTTCTTGGATTGTCCCTTAACGCTTCTGTAGTAACCAAAAAGAAATTTTGGCTTAATGGTGTTATAACAGAGAAAGGTTTGTCAAGATCCAGTAGGTTCAATGATCCTTATCAGTGTGTCATAGGAACATCAAAAAATCAGAAAATTCTCTCCCCACATTCTCTTCCCATAAGAGAACCAGATAAACCTGTGTTATTCCTGAGATGTGTGCCTAGTGTGCTCCTGAAAACTTCCATTCACAGAGAAGCTGCTATCTTTCCCAGTGATATGTTCTACTTTAGAAATTTTGCTCATAATACCCAATCTGAGTCTCCTTTGCTGTGATTTTAGTGAATTGCCTTCCTCCAGCTGACAGCAGAGAGTAAATTCTTCCTTTTAAGGAAAGTTCCAGTGAGTGTCTTTCAGCAAAATCAAAGAGAACCTCTCAGGCCCTGTGTCATTAGTACATTGACACAAAAGAGACTGGTCCTGGCAGAGTGCTGCTCTTGCTTGAGCAATCCCAAACTGAGACTGAAAAACAACCAACCTTGTCAACAAACAAAGTCGTAGCGGCAGATTTACCCATGAGCTCTGAGTCGTGCTGTGTAAGGAAATATGCTGTTGCCCAAAATTTGCTCTCTGTTTCTGGAGAATGTTTCTCCTTGCAATGTGGCTATATTTTAATGCCTTCAGTCCTGACTTGCCACTTTCCTCTTTACACAGGATTTGATGGCAATTCCTAATTTTCATGGCCTTTGATAGAGTCACTGTAGGTGAAATGCCTTGTGGCTAAAAGGTCTCCTTCCCAACTTCTTGACTCCTTGTTCTCACATCAGGGTGATTTATAAAACAAGCAGTATGCACTGCTTGTACTGTCTTGCTGCCTGCAATGGGGCTTTTGAACAATATGCTCAAGTACTTCTTATTCTCTGTTCTCACAAGTAAACAACCTTAAATCTCAGAGTATTTTGAAGCCTTAGGAAACATAATATGCATAGTATAACTGGCAGTGCAGATTCAAGTATTTGAGGTACTTTTAACTTCAAAATTTGTTCATATAGAAGAGCAACACTAATTTTTTTGGGGTTTTTTTTTATTCTAACACAGAGGACAAACATGATAGTTTGCATTTAATTTACCAAGATTTTCCATTTGATGCAAGAGTAGACCCGTGTTCAAAAATAAGCTGAAAGATTTATGGCATTTTCCTCTGAATTCAGAAGCCAGCCTATAGATAGTTTCAGATGGATTTTTCTGCCTCAGATGATTAAGGGTTTTCTGCATTTATAAAAAACATATATATATATACACATATATATTTACACATGCATATATATATGCTTCATAAAATAGCCAGCTGAAACAAAAACATGAATAAATCATTCATTAAAGCTTAAAGGCTATACATATATAATCGAAAGGCACCAAAATACATTCACTGAGGAACAATAAACTGTAATAGGAAAGGATTTGTAAAATATTAAATGGGCATAATGAGCCATAGACTATCGCTTCTCTAAGTGTAACACAGATATATAACTTTCCAGGATGTCTTCAGTATGAGCAGGAAGATAATGGATAGTTGGAAAGCCATGATACTATTCTAAGTTGGAGGATAGGATGATGTTCACTCAGAGGGAAGAAGCCATGTCTCTAAAAGAATAGCAGTTACTAGAGCAGGAGAAAAATGCTCAGATGAGCAACGAATACTGGATAGAAAAGTATAAATCTGTATTTATAGCCCACTACAGTTAGCTTTGAATATGGTTAATTAAAAAAAAAAAAAAAAAGAGGAATGTAGGCACAAAACTATCAACAAAATTTCCAGTTCCTAACCATCAAACTGGGTAGGATTTCATCAAAGTCCCCACTTCCATATTAAAAAATGTTTATCTCTGTTATGGCTTGAAAATAAGAGATATGACCTTGCAAACAACCTGAAATAATAACTAATTGTGATTTGTGTTGCCCCCCAACATTTAACTTAACTTTGCACCTGACATGAAAATGGTCATTGGAAAAACACTTTGGAAAAGCACTTTGTATATGACACAAGAAGAAACCCATAATGTGTCAGTCTCCAGCTCTGTGCTCTCTTGCTGGGCTTCCTGTTCTACACGTGTGACAAAGGACTTTGCTTTTTGCCACTGATGGGCCAGGGTGGAACAGGGAGCAGGGGCTCGAGATATGCCACCCATGATGTCTCTTCCCAAGGGCAGAGGTAAGCTAGTACTGAACTGAAGATAAGGCTGGGGCCAAGTATTAGCATGGGGATGACATGGGCATAATCACAACGAATTAACTGTAGAAAAAAACAATTACTTTAATTCTGCATTATAGAATATCAACAGATGTACCATGAGTCATATTGCAGTAGTTAAATATGAGTTTTTATGTATCTGTGCTTAGCAAATCATTTTCACTGGTTTTTATATCTAGGTTTTATAAAATGCCTGTTGACATGCAGTTAGCTGTTAGGTCCATGTGACAAGTCATAACCTGAAAGTCTAAAGGGAAATAGACATGCAACAAAAAATATCAAAATGTTTTTACACAGCATATACACCTGAAACCATTTGGAAAAGCAAAAATCCACTGATTTGTGCAAATAAATGGAAATGCATTGATATGAACAGTCCCACTATTTTTAATTGCTCGTTCTTTGTGTGCATATCTATGCCATAACTGTAAATGTATATCTTTATACACATAATACATCATGCAGAGAAATTTATGAAATGTTGACTGCTCTTTGAAAAACTGAGCTGGGATATCTACTCAGTCTGATTTTTTCCTTCTGTTCTTTATTTTTATTTGCTCCTCTGTATGCATGTCAGTAAAGGCATTTCTAAAGAATAAGCTAATTTTTCTAGCATCTATAAAGGGATCCCACTTACTACATGATTCATTAAAAAAACCCACAGAATGGTTTATACTACATTTTTAACTAATTTCCTAATGTAATATCCACATCCTACAATTTCAGTTTATCTTCATTAGGAAAGAAATGAAAATATATAAAATTCCCCATGATTTTGTTTTACTGAGGGCATGGAATTGCAGCATGTATGAGACTTGCCCATGCTGCATCAAGGTACAATAACTGAAAGAGCAATACCCATCTTGAACATTGCCACACTGACTTACAGAATTGTGCCCTTGAGAAAAAGACTGTGAGAAAAATGGGAAGGCATGCAGTGACAAAAATGAAATAGAACTGTCATCTGGCAGTTCTTCATAGTCCATCATGTAAACTATTACAGATATAAGAAGAGCCACAGAGTGCTTGGGCAAAGGTTGTTAAACCACTACTCCAAGGTCAGGTCACTGCATATTGCTAAGATTGTTAGTAAAAGATAAACCAGTTTTCACTATGAAACTTGACATTGCCAGTTTTCAGCCTCACCTATAATACTATATGCTTGCAGCTAGGGACACAGCTGGATAAACTAATAATACAAGCATTTACAAGAACAGTGCTCATTGATGTTAAGAGCATTTAATAGTGAAGAATCATAGTTTTCCTATCAAATAATGTGAATGTGATTTTCATGTTAATTTACCTACATTTTTATTTCATTAATATATTTTGTGCAAATTCCATGCCTATCTTTAAAAAAAGAGTCTCTTTCACAGTGAAATTATTTCTTTGCAAGGTACAAACTTAAAGGTCAGCCCAAGATGTAATTGACCCCCCAATTACCAAAGTTTAGGTCCAGATCAAGAGGTTATCTTGAAAAATTTGTACCTTTAAAAATTTAGTATATTGAGTTCTTTTTATTTGCCATCTTATTTTTCAAACATTTTGGGTAACCTTAATAATGATTCTCACTTTTCTTAGTAAGGATAGGGATTGGAAGCTTATTTAAACAAAGATGAAAGTTGTTTTTCTCCTGTACTCCCCTGTCTCGAAGAGCTAGTCATTTCAGTAAATATGAGCCAATATGAGACACATGATTAAATCATGAGAGATAGCAACACAGACAATGTGCAGATGCCTCTGATCTCAGTGAAGGAGAGATGCTGGTCAGCCTTTTCCTGACACAAGTAAAATTCAACAAATACAAAACAGAGATGCAGAAAGTCTTGCCTTTAAGCCATACATGAATCAGAATAGCCAAATGCAGACAGAACCCTAATTTTCAGAAATCCAGTGCTCTTCTTGTTACAAATGAAGCTATTGATTTTCGGGAGCTCTAAAAATTCAATCCCTTAGAATTTTACAGGGGCATTGATGGATGTTAATGTAAAGCAAAATACTTGGTCTATTGCCATAACAGAAAATGAAGTGCTGAAAACTATGTCTGGTTACTAAATACCTAAATACATTCTCAAAATATTGGTTAATTTAACCACTGTCCTGGCTCAACATAAATGTGCTTGTGGTTGCTTACCAGTTATTCCTGGCTAGTGCTTTGATACTCAGGCATAGTTGAAGAAACCAAAGAAGGATTATAGTGGTTTCAGCTCATTTTTTATCATTAAATAGATAGGAATAAAGCATACTGCTAATCTGACTACAGAAATTGGTATGTCCCTGTGTACTAAACCCCCAGAGAGCAAGTGTGAGATAAACAGATATGAAGAGAGGTGCACAGCAGAGGCTGCTTACATGCATACAGCAAGTCTCTGCTTTCCAGTTCATTTGGGGTTTTCTTTGTTGCTTTTGATTTTGGGTTTTTTTTTTTCCTCCAAGAGAATAGAATAAAGTTATTGACCAAGAATTCTGCCGTACACAATCTGTAATGTTTATCAGAAAAAAATATTATCTAACCAAAGCAAGAAGCAAGGGATTCAAATATCTGATCAATCTGGTCATCCTCTGTAGTGCTCAAATGCCAGTGTGCTAACTAGTTATGGTGTGATTAGTATTTCACACACATACTTAGAACCAAAAAGATAAATATCCCTGGATTATTGTCTGTAAGGGAGATTTTCAGCTGCTTAGCAATGCTCTTTTTTGCTATCCTATCTTTGAGTCTTCACCTTATCATTCATAGCGAGTGGGTCACACCACCATTAGTGTTTCAACATTGTCTGAATTAAATCAGGTAAGTGGTTTAGCTAGATTGTAACTGTTGCCTTCTGCAGAGTACATGAACCTTAATAAAGCTGCTAGCTATCATAATTCTTTTACCTCACCTGTTAGAGGAGAAATTCTCAGAAGCTGGTACAGTTGAGGTCTATTTTTCCCTTCCCCAAATACTTTAATTTACAGCCACTCTCTATATATGTGTTGAGTTGCTCTCTTTTTCAAAATTACACTTGTGCAATTGTTCAGAAGTTTCAGGTAAAATCATATCCCATTCAGGTAAAATCATATCCTATATCCATACTACAGCACAATAAAGCATGCATTTAAGTTGCCATAAAAGCTTTATTTTCATACTATGAAATTTCAGAAATAGTTAATATAAAATGTTTACCTGAGGACACTGTAAATATTAACAGACTGAGTCTCTATGTCCTTACACTGCTTTTGTTACCAGCATGGTATCATGATAAAAAGCAGAAAAGACAACTCAGTCTCTGAGAAAGCAATCTTCTCTTGATGCTGGACAACTCAGACCTATTCTGCTTCTACAGTGGGCATTAACATTGGCAGCTTGATATTCAGTGTATTCTATTGAGCAAGGAAGTTTTTGAAAGAAATGTGCATAAAGTGAAGTGTATAAGCAGCCCAGAGCACAGAGTCTGAAATATGTGTGAGCACCCTCAAAAAAAAAAAGTTAAAGGTCCTATGGTAGGTCACCTTTTTGCTTTCTCCATTTCCAAGGCTTAGTAACTATTGAGTTATTCCAGACAACAGATCCGATTAATTATTAATGGGAACTCTTCAACTTGCACTAATCCATAAACTTGCAGTGGAACCAGCTATGAATGATAAATGAAAGGGTGGGTAAAATATTTTTGTTATATTCCACTTAAAGTTCTATTAAGCATTTAAGTAAACTCAATATTACCACAATTAGAATTAGGTAAATTTCCCGTAGTGAGGACCTTAAGTCTCAGAATCAAAACTGTTTGACCATGGTATTAAAAGAAAATACCATTTCCTCCTTATCTAGCTGAAGATCAATGTCTATGTTATACTATTTTTAAAAAGCATGGAAAAGTAGTGAAAAAGGTACTGGACTGAGCATTCCAAGAAGATGGAATGTGTCTTCTCATCCGGTCTGAGAAAGGGATACTCACAGAGCATGGCAATTTCAGGAGCATCAGGGTCGTGGACTTTTCCTGTTGGCCAGCTCCAAGAGATGATATGCAGAGGACTTTGGGCGACACCAGTTCTACTCTGAGGGTCTTAAATTTTATAGTGTTGTATATAGGTAAAGCCTTATAAAATAAGGGCCTTGTTACCCTTGTAAAATCAGGGCTCAGGACTGCTACTTGGGCTAAGGAGAAAAGGGCTGTGGGAAAGTGACTCAGCTGAATGGGAGGTAGAAAAACAAGTTATATAACCATTACATGCTCTCATCGTGGCCTATGGTGGTTGTTATACTTAAATGGAATGTAACTGATAATGGGCTAACTGCTTAAAAAGGCCTGGTTTTTGCAATAAAGATGCTCTCCATTGCACCTACCTGGGGATTCTGCATCACATTGCTTTGGACATTCCAGCACATTGCAGAATAATTTACCAAAAAAAAAGCCTATTCTGTAATCTGAAGATTATCTAAAGTTACAAACAGCAGTATTTTCATTATATTTAAAATGAAAATTGCATTTACTCTGGCTTATGTTTGGAATCTTCCTGTTGCTGGCTCTGCTATATTTAGAATTTCTTGCATCAACACACCAGCCAAAACACAGGTCAGGGGGAAAAGATTCAACATAAAGTTTGCACATGATGCTTATTCTGGGTATGTGGGCAACTATGTGCTAATTTCCATCAGAAGTCACCCACTCATAGTCCTGGGGTCAGTCCCTGGATATCACGTGATCTCTCCTTTTATTCAAAGACTTAATTTGATTTTTAAACTTTTTGGTTTATTTTATATTATTGCTTCTAGTTTCATACAAATTTTATTTTTAAGAGTGCTTGGATCGTTTCTTTCTATTTTAAATTAAAAAATTATGAGGCAAATCACTAAGCCTCCAAGGAAAACTAGGACAAAAATTTCGTATTTATAGGCAATTTTTTTGAACAATTAAAGGTACATTCTTAAATGAACTGGACTAATGGTTTGAAACTTTATGACATAAATTGTCAGTAGCTCTTCAATTTATTTGCCTTCATCTAGCTGGGGAAAACATAGGCCTTGCACTTACACTGTTCTTTTTTCTTCCTTGAACCTTGTATTTTGGTCTTTAGTAATGTATTATAGTGTTATGTTGCTTTTGTATGCTGCCTATAGGTGGAATAATTTAATATTTTCTTTTCTTAAACATTTCCCTACTATTTACACAAGTAGCTTTGGCTCTGTCATGTAAAAACAACCACTGTGGCTTTGCATCCTTTTATAGTTCCCATAGCTTCATCATCTGCATCATCTCTGCCTGTATCTTGACCTTTACATACCTATTTGACAGTGATTGAGTATTCCAGTAGGGGATGAGTTTTTTGGATTACCTAAAGATGAGATTTTATCTGATCTTTTAAGGGTTTTACCAACACCTATTTCTAATGGTCTTGCTCAATTTCCTTGTATTAGGTAAAGTAATGTAAGGTGCAAGTCATTCAAGCCATCTTTATTCAATAGAGTAATCATTCCACTAATGAGGAATCACAGTGCTTCTCAGCCATAATGTGTTCCATCTACTCTCAGCCCATGCACCTTCCCAAAAAAGCAGTCATCCACAAAGAGAGCAAGAAGCCAGAGCTGGATGTTTAAGTTTAGCTGTTTAAGGGTTGTTATTCTCCCCATTTGCACTGTGGGAATGAAGCTGGCTGCCAGTGGCTCCTTCAGCCAACAAAAAGCACAAGCTTTCCTGGAGAAACACCAGTCCAGCCTCTTGCTATTATCCAGGTTATCTCACTCAGGGCATCAAGTGTTTAAATTTGGTTTTGTCATTGTATTCTTCTAAGGCTAGCCAGAGGATATGTTGATAGTATCTTAAGGAAAGCATTTACCCAGGCCAGAGCCGAACCTTAATCTTCTTGGATCTTTCTAGGGGACAAGCGAAGAGTTTAGGAGCCAACAAGTGTATTTCCTCTGGCTAAAAGCATAAAAGAAGTTCCCAAGATGTAATCACTTCTTGTCAGATACTCAAATGTCTGTGTCTGAGTTTTGCAGTGCAGTATTAATTGTGCAAACGCTCATGTGTGGTTTGTTTCTATATACATAAATGGTAAGAGGCCAATTAAGATCTTCCCACATTTGCGTTGCAGTTTAAAATAATATAATTTATCCAAACAAGTTTTCACACTAAAAAAGTAAAAAGCTAGGCTATTTATTTAAGGAATGGTAAGGATGAAGAAAAGAAAGTTTACCTTTGAAATAATTTTGCTCCTTTAGTAACATATATAATATGACCACTTTTTTTGGCACAATCAGTTACTGCACAGTTAACTACATTATCTTGTTAGGACAGTTATATTCTCTCATATGACAATGACTTGCAGTATGTAGTCACTGCCTTCTGGGGAAAGGAAAAAAACTCAGCAATTACTGTGCAGTACTCGAATCTGCCTGCCAACAGCAGAACAGTGATTTGTGAGACACATCAAGAGCTTCTGGCAAGATCAATCTAGTGAGATCCCTCTGATAGAGGAATAATGAGTTGACAAAGACCAATGTTCAGTTGGGCCCAAGTCCAATAAGATTACTGTACAGCATCATCAATATTGTCTGTGTTTGGAACTGACACAATCAGAATGGAATCAATTGTATTTTCCACAGCACTGTCACACATGATTTTTAACTTTGGCTCACAACACTGCAGAGAAGCTTGCAGATGTTGGCAGATTTTTGCTAACTTATGGGATGTCATTATTAAGTAGGAACTGTGCAGTACAGTAATTTGTGGTTCTGTGTGTTCCATCATATGGTGTCTGTGTTTAGGAGGGAGGAGAAGGAAAAGATGCAGTAGCCAGAGGGATTTGTCTGTTATCATCCTCATTTTACTGTGATTGTTGAAAAAAAAACATGTGATCCTAAAGGTGTAGATTCTTTTTCAGAGAAGGACTAATTTGGGCTGTTTAGCAAAGTGATTTTGCTCAAGCATGAGCAAATGTCTCCCTCTGAAAAAAAAAAAAAAAGTGGAAATGTTTTGATTATCTGACAAGAGATTTAGGATAGAGATGACCCCAATTGTGAATAATAGATGCTATCCAAGGCCATGTAATCTATATTTAAAAAAAAAATTTCTGGAAACAATTTTGTTTGGTCTTGTGGCTACTAGAGTTAAACATTCTGTCACAGAAAGCTGTCATCTATACTTGCTGAGTAACCACTCACAGTAGACACATATCTAGGCATTTCTGCATATAATATAGCTTAGCATACTCCACAATAGGTAATAATACAGTGGCATGTGAATTAGTTTAAATTAGGTTTTTAGTTATGAACTTAAGGTATTAATCTTATTGGTTATTTGCCATATACCAAATTTCAATTTAATATTTTTGAAAAATGAAGAGACAACTAAAAGGTCAAGTTTCTTCTTCAAATGTGTAGGTTTCTCTGGGTGCTAAAATCTTTCTTTTTTCCCTTTTTTTATGTCATTATCTTCATTACTTGTTTCTTCTTTTTGAGGATGGGATTTTAATTTTCATGAAAAGTAAATTTGAAATCCCTGGAGACAGAAGTCACATTTTGATTTGTAAAATACAGTAACACAGACATCGCAAGAATAATTTCCATATAAGTCTGCACAGTAGAATTTATTGATGTTCACATAAAGTTGGTTTGATACACTTCGGTGTTTGTCTAATAAGAAATACTACTTCAGACAGAAGACTGGATTAGTGTTAATGAATATTGTATTTGATTTCACTGTAGTCAAGAGTTTGATTTTGAAGACAAGAGATTAATGGCTTTGTATTACACTTACTAGAAGCTAAAGGACAGCAAACTATTCTAGAGATATCATTCAAGAGCAATCAAATAATAGTAAGCTTTAACCATCATCAATTTGGTCAGAACTTGACTCAGTACATTGAAAATGAACTTTGGGACACCCATTGTGCCAAATACTTTCTCTTGAATCTGTCTGGTTTGATAACATTGCTTATCATATCAGACACAATTTTGTTAGTGGCATTGCTTCTGTGAGTTATACTGGTTTTTATGAATATAAGGGAATTCCCTCCTGGGGAAATTCCAGATAAACATTTAGTGTCCCCAACAAAATGAGAAACTTCCCACCCAAGTCAATTACAAAATTGGGCTAAAATGCATTTATACTTAGTAGTGTAGTAACTTTTAATGTAAATACTTCTTTATCTGAAACCTCAGACATTCACAGGGATATGTCCAAAAGAAGAGGGAGGCAGCTGGAGATACACAGCTGCACCACTTACATGCTTTCTTACCGCATAATTTTTACCACATAATTTTTTTCTGACTTCCGTTCCCCTCTTTTTACAAGGCTTAACTGAAAGATTTTTTTAGAGGATCAGATACTTAAAAGACACATTGTGTTTTCTGAAAAGTGTAATATAGCACATAACCTACTCAGCTAAATGTAAACATATTTAAGAAATACATAAAAATAAAATATATAAAATATACAAAGCAAATATTATTTTAAAACAACTTGCTTTTGCCAGAACATTGCCAAAATCATTATGCATGAGAAACAGATAAGCAAACTCACTAGAAATCTGGACTAAACTCCCTTATTTCCTATCACACCAAATCTTTTCTATGTTCACTTCTTTTTGGTTAATTAAATTTTATTCTATTAAATTTAGTTCTACTGAAGTTAGTCAAAACAGAATTCACACAACTTTATATATGTTGTATTGTGCAACTTATTAATTATAGCATTAATATATTCTGTACTTAATTCACTCATTAAGTACACAATGCACTCATTGATATCTGTTTATTTCTCAGGAGCTGTAAATGAAGTTTTGTCACAGACTGAAACTTCCTGATACAGAAAACCACCACAATTATAGGTTATTCAAACTTTCAACATACCTGAAGGAATAAAGACTTCACTTATATCTATCTGACTGAAACACAGGCCAAAGTAAACAGTAAAGTGACGAAAATAGTATCTGCCCTTTGGGAAACACTTGCTCAAAGTTCCTTGAGAATGAGAGGGGGTTTATTTGTGTGGGGGTTTTACTGGGCTTTTTTTCCTTTTCTTCCGTATCTTGTGACCATTCCTTTTAGCCAAAGGTGTTTCATGCCTTATGGTTGGTATTCACCCCCTGGCTAGGTTATTAAAAGCAGCTCCTGTGCTACCTCAGAAGATTACTTTTGATAAGACACAAATCACCAAGTGTTTAAGCAGTCCATCTAATTTAAAGGACTACTGCTCATGCTGGGGATGGTTAGGGATGTTGATGTCAGTTGCTGAATTGGGACCTAATTGTGATTTTAAATGACAATAATTTATTAAGTTTATTTTTTATAGGCTGCACATGGCCCTAAATAACAATAAATTTGTGAATAGTGATTGCGTGCCACAAATAACTCTTTTCTGTTGTCAGACAATGTGTGATTAATAATGTCTTTTCTATCATTGCCTGGACTTTAAACAATAAATAAAAACGTGCAATCATAGATATACATATTAGGTCATGCTATTCAGAGGGTTTTATTGAGAATTCAACCATTGGTTTTTCCTTCTTTTTTTCATATTCCATGATATCACAGCATACCCCATTTTTGTTGTGTACACAGAATGTCTCTTTATATTGTTATGGTGTGCATATCCTTTATTCTCTTTTGCTGTTCATCTGTCTCTCCCTTTTCCCCCTTTTTTTTTAATGTGACACCTCTGAGCTGGTACCCATGGCAACACCCACTAGTCAGGGTGAGCCTATGAAGCCGCTGCAGTTCCCCATCACTCAGTTCTGACAATGCCAGTCATTAATCTCGCACTGTCTGCTTACCCACATCTCTACAGGTCCTCTTCTGGTCTTGTTTCCTTCCAGCAGTTGCTGCCCTGTGCACGAAGATTCAAAAGATTACTGTTAATGATTTTCCATTTGTTTAAAACAGCTCAGGCTGGCAGCTCTGTCTAATCCACTCTTAATGGCACTGAATGTTAAATTATAGGGCAATCACTGTGTGAAGTAGTTTCCCAAATTTCAAAATTCAGCTCTCAGTTTTTTCTAGTACCTTAGTTTTAGTTATAAAATAATAGGAAAATCAAATAAAAATTACAATTACTTAGGTCTCTACTGTATTCATGAAGGTAGATTGCAACCCATAAAAATGTGCCCAAACACTTCCAATGAAATTTATCCTGGTTTTCAGTCTATAAAGCACTGTTGTTGTAGGTTTTTTAACTAATGAATGGCATGTTGTAGTTTAGCATGTAGAAGGGAGCTCAACTTCCATTCTAGCAGAGGTCTTGACCTGTCCAGGTATGCAAAAGATACATTTCATTCTGAGATTAATCTTTGACTGAGAATTTAAATGAGGCTAAAGAGGTTATGGACACAAATCCCACTGAAATACAATAGAAATTCTCTCCCCAGATCCCTTAGGTCTTTCTGAAATTACTGCTTCAATTTTAAGAGTCAAATCCAGGATGGGAGAATTAAACTTTGCTTTCTGTGGGTTACAATTTATGCATTTAAATTCTGTGAAATTAAGCCTTGGACATTTGTCTAATGTCACATATGTCATGTAAAAAAAGAGTATTTAATTCAATGAATGAAATTTTTTTTTATTATTTCTACCTTTTAGTGCATATCATAATCCGTGCATGATTAGGTAGATGCAAAATTTTGGTACAAATCAATTAATTTTGCATTATTTGTAATCAGTTTAAACCATTTCCAAGGGACCATGCACAAGCTTCTCTTTGCCACCGTGGGATTTAGTGAGGCCCTTCTGCTATGGTGTGTGTCTGTGGTCATAATTTGGAGTTGTATCCATTGAGATCAAAACTGCAGACATGCTGAAAAGTCCTGGGAATGGCTGAGGGGTTTAAACCCACACACAACCTACCAGGTATTTTAAAAATCTGATAAATGCCATTTTAAAACATGGCCTTGCACTGGGCCTCTATTTGAACTCCAAAGACATACTGATTTTAGACAACATAGTAAGGAAGCCTTTGTTAAATTCTTCTATTCCAACTTATCAGAAAATTTGTGTCTTTGTACTGAATTGTTCTTTCAAAATGTTCAAAATATTCCAGAATATCTTTTTATCAACAAAAGTTTACAAAATATTTCTTTCAGGTGATATTGCCAGGCAAATATGAAGGACACTTCTTGAAATTCAAGGTAAGTGCCTATCTTGACAGTTTCGAGGTAGCTTCAAATCACATTGGGGGAAATCTCTGACTTGATGATTTGATTGGCTGGTATGATTCAGACATTTTGATAAGTGACTAGGAAGTGAATGACAAAAATGAAAGTGATATTGGGTTAAACTCATCAACCCATTTGTTGGGGGTCAATTTGTTGGAATGGTAAAGACCAGAAATGTATATAATCAAAAAATAGCAGACACTGAAATAAAAATTCCCAGTTGCATTTGTTGTAAACAGAAGAGGAAATTTAAATATGGCAAGTGCAGTTAAAAGTTTATCTTAGTCAGAGTGAATGTTAATGTGTGTTTAGTTTTTATGTTAAAGACGGATTTATCATTGAAATTTGGGGCACTCTTATTAGATCATTGTAAATACAATCTCCTATGCTGAAAAAAAGAAAACTCTGAGTGTTTTAGAAAATTATTCCACTCTTCTGTGAGCTCTGGGGACATGCAACAAGAAAAAGTGTTCAGATTTTTTTGTTATGAAAATAGCATAATTTCACACAAAGTGGATCTTTGTACTTGTTTTATTTTTTAATTTTTAAATAGGAAAAGGTGGATAAAAGCCTTACTGAATAATTTATCAGCTAAATATTTTTACCACTACTTGTGGTATAGATCTAGCATATGTATTATCCATTATATGTCTGCTAGATATAAACTTTTCAATTGCTTGAATGTGCCACCTGAATTGTACATTCAAACTTCAATATCCTAGAAGTAAAGAGCCACATTTTCAGCTCAGCTGTAGATGTGAATTTTGGGTTGACTATAAATTAGATTGCTCAATTTAGGGTAGAGATGGGAGCATGCAACTTTAACTTAATCGTAAAACAGTCAGAAATTTGGGAAGGACTTTTCACACTTCACACACGTGAAGCTATGAGAAAAATGTCATGTGATGGTCAATCCAGCAGTTATGCACTGGAGCTTTTTGGTGTGTTACCTCTCAGGTATTAGCTGAGCACTGAGATTTGTCCTGGGAAAGGAGCTGCCATCTCTTTCTACATATGGAGAATATCCAAGGCTGATATGGGACTTGAGTTAGAGGATTTTTAGCACAATTATCTAAGGTCACTTATGTGTTTGAAGGGTGAAAAAGCTGTTTTATTTATGAAATACTGACTAGAACTTTCTTAAAATAATCCCCAGCAAGTATCATGAAGGCAGATTCTGCTAACTAATTCTATAAATATGATGGACAAATAATAAATGACACTTCTTATTTAAAGATTTTTTTTTCTCAGTGCCTGCATCAATTTAGAAAAACACTGTTCCTTGCATATGGTTTTTATTTTAAAGGCAGGGAACCAATTTTTAATTTTTTTTTGTAATGAAATTGAATTGGACATCCCTCATAAATCTTGTAACTTTAGTGGGCATTACTCATTTCACCCAAAAGCATGGATGGATGTTTTAGAGTTTCTCAGTCATTAAAATGAAAGCAATCTCAATATTACTTTCCTAGTAGCCAGACCCTTACTCATGGTGAGCAGTGCCTTCATCTGTAATAGGGTCTATTGATTTCAGTGAAACTCTTTGATTCCTAGAGCATTGCTGAACAAAAGCCAAAGTGGTAAAGTCTGTCCCTCATCCCTTTCAACATGTTTTCATAAACACATTACAAAACCTCATCCTTAACATCCCTAATGTATATGTTTCCATTAAAATCAGTTCTTCTAAACACGTGTAGACCAATGAAAAATCTTTGATGGAAACCCCACACTCAGAGATTTAAAATATATGTATAACATCCCCAGGTTTTCTGGCTGAACAAAAAGGGATTTTGGACAAGATAAAAATAAATAATTTTACCCTTGTTACTAATCCCCTGTGAAAAATCTACTCAGACTCAGTATTAAGGGAGCCCAGAGCCTTACAGAGTACTGGAACTTGCATAATTCAGGTGGTGCTGGATCAGGAAGTGTATTACAGACAATAGTTTTGCTAGTTCACAGATTCTATAATACACAGAGTGGTAAATTATGTTCAAGAGTAACTTCAAAAGCAAAGGAGGCTCTTTGTATAATAAATAACTCTTTATACTAGGTGGAAACTAATTTGTTCCAAATTCTGATCAAATCATGAGATTACATCCACATTAATACAAATTAATTTGTCATAATGAATGTTAATAGAATTAATTATAATTAGACACTGTTGCACTGGGTGAAATATTTCATAATGGTCCCTTTCACATTAGTAGTAGATTATGTGCATATTTCAAAAATATATAAAAGCAAGAATTATATTTAACATTTTTTATGGTGGAGGCATGTCAAAGAACAATGACATGAAATTTTGAGTCTAGTTAATGGTCCAAATGAACATTTTTCTTGTTCAAAGCTAGCCTGCTATACTCTTTTGAACATTCAAAACATGTTTACTTTTTTCTAGGAGGTCAGACATCCAAATATTGTCCAACATTGACATCCTCTTCACTTTTATTCATATACTCTGACTTACAGCCCCCCATGTTGCTTGATGCTAAATCATGATATAATGAGTACTGAATTACTTAGGCCTTTTCCAATTTCCATAGAAAATGGACTTTAATTCACAACTATGCCTGGTTAATTAAACTTTCCATGATCTAATTTGGTCTAATTATTTCTATAAATTGAGATGTAACCAGAGTTATATCCTAAGGTAGAATTAGGCTATGGTTACCCATTTTTACTTAGATGGAGGGAATAGTGATGTTCTCTCTTATTAACCCTTACCTTGCTGGCCACTTAAATTAACACAGTTCTGCAACCCAAATAGTGAAGAAAAACTGTATTTTCAAAATGTCTGTTGGGGGTGGTGGATGGTATTTTTTTAGAGATTGATTTTCCCAAGTGCCTGTGAAAACTAATGTTTCTCCTTGCATCCATCATGAATGCTAATAGCACAAGAAAATATTTGATGCAGTCCCGGTTTCTTATTGACAGCCCAGTACATATTTTCTCTATTTTTCATTTCTGTTCAGATGTGCTAAATTTTTGCTTAAATTAATTTTTCTCTAAAGACCTCTTTTTATTTAGATCTGCTCTTCTAAATAATGTACAATATGATCTGGACCATTTACAATTTTATTACATTCTTAAAAAAAGGACTAAGCTAAGTAATTTTATTTTGCCAAAAATAAAATAAAATATCAAAACCAAAGCTTGTATCTACTTTTTCATGCTAGCAATAGTTTTTACCTTGTGAAAATAACTGCTGGTCCTTCTCTGTGTACTTTCCTTGAGTGAGTTATCATTGTTGCTCACCAAAATCTTGTCCCATTCAGTCAGGTGGCGTACACCTGGCTGTTTCTTGCATTTACCATAAAATAATTTATTTCTGAAATCTTTGGTGACAGAGAAGCAGAGTGCAGAGGCTTGCTTTGCAAACAAACAAGGCAATCTGATGAAGTATTCAAAGCTTCTGGCTGCACTGGCTGGGTTTGTTTAGACGTTAACAAAATCAGCTCCCTGCTATGCGTTAAAAATAAGTAATTAATTTGGGGATATCTGTTAGAACTAGAATATTATGCCTGGAAAGTAAGGGTCAAAGGCAGTCTGCTTACTGGAAATGCCTCCTTGAGGCATATCCTCAGAGCTAATTTAGATGCCCATTTTCAGAGTGGCAGACAATCCAGACCACCTTATGTAGCTGCCAAAGCTCTCTACGGACAGTGAAGAGAAAAAGAAAGAGGATTCTGAAAAGTTGAAGGCTGTCTGAATTGAGTTACTTTCTTGCCAGTACACATTGGAAAGATGACCCCATCAGAAAATCAAGTCCACACAGGTGAGGTGTTTAGTTCTTTATTACACCATTTCAAAATGAACAGCAGGAAATCTTAGGCATTTCCATATTTCTATAATGCAATCTGGTGGTTTTGGTCAGTCAGTAACACGTGACACAGGGCCCAGAAAGCAGCCTGACTCTTTCCTTGTGCTTGACTTCCAGATCAAGGTCTCTGGAAATGTGTACAGGCTCTACATTATAACATTATTAGACTAAACAAGAAAATAAAAAACAGTTCAGAAGTGGGGATGAGAATTTTAATTCATTACCTACCTATCAACAAAACTATTAAACCAAAAGTTACACTTTCCTTGTCTACTCTTCCCTAGCCCAAAAATCAAGCAATCAAGGCATAACTTTGCTAAATAGCTCAGTAAAAGATCATGAATTAAGTCTTTTACTCTAAACTCTGATTTTAAGAAAAGTTATATTGAATAGAAAATATTATATGGTCCTTCTCGAATTTGTCAATTGTTGGATCATTGGTTGATGTATTTCAAATTTTTTTCATTAAAACCAATAATAAAATCTTTTTACATCCCTAATTATAGTTTTATAAGAATATTTTATTGTTGTACAATAGAACATAGAGTGAGAATGTAAAGTTCATTTTCTTTCACTGTCATTTCTTTGCATCTCCTCAAGTTGCTCAGCAATTCTGGTAAGATATTTAGCATCATCTACGTACTCTGGTGTCATGGTTTGTAACAATATTCTTTGCTAACTCATCCATTAAGATTAGTTTAGCAAATAACATGTATGAAGCATTAATATGCTCTAATATGACAGAGATTTTGCTGGAAGAGATAACAAACACGTTTGACAGAGTTAAAAGCTAGAATAAAATCTATACAATTAATTTTGTCCATTAAAAAAAAAAAAGAAAAAAAAAAAAAAAGATGTAATTTGATGTGGCAATAGCAGCTACAACATGAGCTACCTGACCTTGCCCTTGAAATGACCTCGACCTTGACCTGCAGGGACACTCTCTCTAGGGATGAGAGGTATGTTATTACATGTTATTTCATTACAAGGCCCCTGCTGAGCAGCAACTGCCAAATGGACTCAATTAAGTGTTTCTTGTGATGTGGATTACTGTCTACTGGGGTGAGTTGATACTAGCAAACATATTTCATTCTCTTTAAGTTTGACTGGATATGAAAAGCATGTGAGTTACTCACTTGGTGACACTTCAGTGTATGATTTATATCTGTTTAGAGAAACCATAACATCCATACTTCAGTTGTGCACTGCAACCTTTTCTCCCTCCTTGTCCTTCAGCAACCAGACCCTGTTATCACACTCAAGGATTACAGAACCAGACCCAACCTTCATAAAAGCAACCTTCCAGAAAGAAAAATTACATCAAACAACAGTTGAATTCTGATAGACCAACTCTTGTTTAACAGGGAAAATAAAGTTCCAAAATGTCACGGACGCAACTCTGTATGCTCTCTGATTTTTATGTCAGCAATGTTGTATCAGGGATAAAATACTGAACACTTATGAGGGCTAATTTATTGCTTCTTAAAAATCAATTTTCTACATTGAGAAGTTATGGAAAAACAGCTGGTTCTATTCAGTTGTATTAATCTCTGAAATTTAAGTAATTTGAAAGATGTCAATGTGTCTAACAGCAAAAACTCTCTTTTGGAAAGATTTTCATCGTATGTTTAAATATTTGCAACTGGAATTAAACATGCAGGAGCTTGCTTACAGTTACAGTTTGGCATTTTCTGTATATTAAATACATGGAGCAAATTATTACTTTTTAAAAGCTTACTTAAACCAACTGAAAAGTAGAATTGTAGCTTTCTCTGCAGAATGCTATTTTTCAGTGATTCTTCATTTGAAAATGGTTATTAATTTGAAATAGAATTTAATTATCAGAGCATCAATTACTTTCCAATAATCTGCAAGGTACCAAGCTTAGCCAGTAGTACATCTCCCTATAAGGCTACCAAACCCTGAAAAGAGCGAATCCCTCAGAACAAGAAAAATATTTTCTGTTCAAACTTCACAGAGAATTTTACAATCTTGCTATTTTTCTGTCTCTGTTAAATTAATTAATTTCCTATGCTCTTTTCTTACGTCATTGATTACAGATCCCTTCCCTTCCCTTCCCTTCCCTTCCCTTCCCTTCCCTTCCCTT
>VWZP01010904.1:5406453-5444666 GCA_013396995.1 Dicaeum eximium | reverse complement strand
TGATTACAGATCCCTTCCCTTCCCTTCCCTTCCCTTCCCTTCCCATGTTGAAATCAACTGAGACTAAATTAGGTCATTAAAATGATCAGAGTATAAACAATAAAATGAAAAAAAAAGTCTCATTACTTTGCTATATGTGACTTTCTTTTAAGTCTAAGGCTACCAAGAGAAGAATGATTTCATGAAAACAAAGAGGACTCATTTAGGAAAGGTGAAACACGTCTTGGAATAATGTTGGTGTTAATAGAGAAAATGTTAGCATCAGAAAAGGTTATTTATTTTTTCATGCATCTAACTTCTTTTTGCTTTTTCTGAAATACCCCTAGCAGCTGCTACAATTGCTGTTGTCATTATATCTGCTGTAGAAGAAGCAAGTAATTGCTCTGCCTAGGCTTGTGCAATCTCAAACAAATCCTTTGCAAGCATGAGGACAGATTAACCCTAGTGTGCATTTTAGATATCTATGCTTGTAATAAAAACTACTTGAAAAACCAAATGTGCACTCAAAAGGGAAATTAGTATAACTGCTGTTAAGGGAAACAAGTGTTTAGACTCTTCACAGCTTCAGGATAACTAAAAAAGAGAAATACTGAACACTTATGAAGAGAGAGATATTAAGATCATCTGATTTTTCCTCCTGCATAATATGGGATTTAGGACCTTCCTGAATTAATTACTGCATAAATTAGGATGAAATATATAGAAAAACATCTTACCATGGCTGAAATACTTTATTACTGTGATAACGATTCCTCTTATACATTTGACAAACAATTCCCTGATTTGGATGACTTTTTCTTTCTAAGTAAGTTCTCAAGTCATTTTATGTTAGACAATTATATAAGGTACAGGACAATGTAATTGTTTCTAATACTGCACATGGAATTTCTAATAATGCAGTACAGTAATGCAGTAAAAATATGCATTTCATCATCTTGCACACTTGAAGATAATAAGACAAATGAAATTACTGATCAAGATTCTGGTCAGTGATTGGCCTGGTTCTTTATTAATTAGGCTATGCTGCCTTCCAAAGAGCAACTATTACCAGCTGAAATCAGAACAGAACAAAAAGAAAAGCTAATTTCAGTTTTTATCAGAATACTGACAAATCCTTGTGCTTGCAAAGCACAATAAAACAGGTATATTAGAGGAATATAGTGATTTTCTTTTGGTAAAGTCGTGATTGATAATCCTTAGATCCAAAAACTCCCTTTAATTGACTGTATAAATATAAAGAAATTATGTTTAAATGTGGGAAGATGAAACTCTAACCCTGACTTGTTTGCCACAAAGTGCCTTATTTATTTAGCTCTGAACTTGTAGTTAGTATTATGAATTACTCTTTTAATGAGCTTTCTTTGTTTACTAAAACATTGTTTGTTTTCAAATTTTTGTAAGGTAAATTTCTGTAACTATTTTTAAAAATTTTTATTTAGAAAAATACTACCTAGGTTGAATAAAAAATATTTATTATATTACATTCAGTGTGATACATTTCTTAAATTTCCTTTGTTAGCTGCAAAGACAACTGTATATAAGTATGAACTATCTCACTGTTAATTATTCTTGGGGCCTTTTTCTTAGTATATTTGTGGCACCTGCTGTCTGGACAGTTATGATGAGTTCCATTATAAATTGCTTCTAGTTTTCTGGACACTCACTATATTTTCTTTGTGAAATTTGAAACTTAAATATTTGCTAGTTCAGAGAAAAGAGGACTTATTTTCATTCTGTTAACTCCTGGAGTATCGTGGAAAAACTGAGATTGAGCAACTCTCACTAGTTTCAATTTTCACTTGGCAGTAGTCACCACCTTGCAAAACGTTACAAAATCAACAAATGAAGGGGCTTGTTTTATGTCATTGTGGAAGGATCTTTAGATTAATCAAGGACAAGACTGAAATCTAGATTTTCCTATACTTAAAGATTAAGTGAACTGCATGATGTGTATCCCTTAGTTGTATTTTTTGCTATATAACATTAAGTTCATAAACATAGATCAGTGTTGATAATATAACTACGTTTAATGTGGTAAGGCATTATTTTAAGACAGAGACATAGGAAATAATGATTGCATTTTCCTGGAATTATATTTATGAGGCATGAAATATGGCCTGTTAAATCTCACTATTCTTTTGTCACCAGATATTCTTCCATGTTTCCATATTCAATTTAAGTGAATATATTAATTAAAGTTTGACTACTTCAAGAAATGAAATAAGGGTACTTTACTACTGGTAATGACAATTAAGTGCAAACATTAGACTGTGTTATGAAGTTGCCCACTTCAGGGAGAAAGTCAGAAAGTGCAATGTGTGACAGGTACAGGGAGCTGAGGGCAAGGGCAAGCAAAATACAAAGCAGAGTGCCCAAGTGTGAAAGGAAACTGTGAGTAACTGCTAGGTATAGGCATATCTGTAAGAAAGGAGAAGTATGCAAAAGCCATACTGCTTTCTCTAGAAAAAGAGAAAGAATTAGTGGAGTCCAAGAGGTAATGGGCAAACACCAAGTAGGATAAATATTGTGTATGTTACGTGAAACTTACAACTTCTTCAAAACAATCAAATTTTTAATGTGTATACGCGTAACACAGATCGGCCGAAAACCATTACATGGTTTTTATAAAATTCTGCAATTCCCAAAAGTTTGGAAATTTACTGGTGATTTCTGAAAACCTGAGGTTACGGATGGTGCTCAATTTTTTCCCTGCTACAATGTCTCTTTGGATGGGTAGTGGCAAAACTAGCAGTATCACCCCAGACACTGCTTTCTTTACAACCCAAGTAAGCATACAGCCTGGATGGTAGATGGTATATTTTTAGGAAATGAAAGGAGCATTCTTACAAGGTTCTTGTTGATCTCATTTATCAAAGGATCACCAAAAATACATAATATATGTCTTGGTTGTTGTTGGTTTGTTTTTTTTTTTTAATGCACTTGCCTTCAATTACGTAGTAATTGCACAGTTGTTAACAATGAATAAAAATTGATGTTGGTAAATGCCAGTAGAGAAGTGCTTTCTTTTGCCTAATAAAGCAATTGAGAATTAATATAGGTTATAACACCACCACTGAACATTTTAATTATACTCCCTAACCCTTAATTTTTTTTTTATGTGGACAGCTTATTTGCCAACAAAGTGGGAAAAGTTGCAACATATTGGCAACTACAAATTGAGTGCAATACTCTGATATGATCTGTTTCAATTTTTTGCTTCTTAAAAAATAACCTTATGAAATTTCTATTATAACATAGTTTATTCTAGCAGCTAGAGTTTGCAGATTATGCATCAAAAATGACACAAATAGGATAGATCTCCTCCTCCCACAAAATACCATTGCCCTTTTGGCTGAGGAAGAGGTGGCAGTGATAGCAACACACCTTAGCAACAAATGACACCATACATATTTAATGAAAACATATTAATTAAAATCTGACATGTAAAAAGAGTTGGCTATTATCTGTTCCTCTGTTACTTTTAAGTTCTCTTAAAACTTTGTTGAAAAAATTTCACTTCATGATTCCTTGTATTTGATGAGTTTTTATATTGAGTCCACTCTCAGGAAATACCATGAATTTCAAAGAATCAGTGTTGTTGCATTTATGGAGCTTTGAGAATATAAATCTACTGAGAATTAAATTCAGTCAAAAAATTATCAAAATGGCTGAAGGAGAAACATTTTGTTTCATTTTAGAAGGTCACCTATATAGCTTTCCTGCAAGCTGAAACAGGCAGCCCAGCCAGCCAATGAAAAAATGATGAAAGCATTCCTTGCACAGTCATCCCAGAGACTGGATGCTGTTGCCTAGCAATTCTGACAGATGATTTACACTTGCCTGGACGTCACACACACCATGAGGTCCAATAAACAACATCAGGATGGTATATTTCCTAATGTCAGAATGGTATATTTTCCAGCCACACTGTACTGTTGCTTGGAAGGGCTCATGTATAATTTTGCAAGCGAAGTTGTTTTCCTCTTGGGCAAGCCCTTTCGTCTTTTTTACTTCATCCAGTCTGCCTTAAATAATAACATTTTGCAGTTTTTCCCTGATACCCTCATCTTGCTGGTGTTTGAAAGAAAAGAAAGCTTCTTTTGGTGTACCTCTTAGAATTACATTGACCAGTAACACCATGTTATGAATTATGAAAATAATGTCAGCCAGAATTGGTTGCATTTACCAATTTAAAACAAATTCCATTTCAAAGCACTTTGCCTGCCATCCAAGGTAATTGGAAAGCCAGTTTGAAAAATCTTCTAATGCGCTTTTTAAAATTGACCAAGTTTGCAGACGCAGCTTCTTAAACAAAATATAATTAATTTCTACCTGTCTACACTGATCAGTGCAGGCTGACAGTCCTTCTACATTCTTTGTTTTAAAACATGTGAATTTTTTTCAATAGACTATACCTCCCTTTCATCTTCCTCTTTTCCCTGTATAAATTGGCACTTTCTGTCTTCTAGGAATCTCATTACCATGCACCAATTCTCCATTGCTTCATACTAAAGGTGCCCAACTGATGTACCAAAAGAACTGTAAATATCTATTTTTATCTACCAAAGATTTTTTCCTTATAAACTTATGGTTACAACAGCTCTAACATGTCAGTACTTTTCTGAATTATCCTAACTCATGATATCTATTAAATTCATTTTAATTCTACATCTGTACTCTTTGGTGCTATATAGTGACTAAGATGCTCCAAGGTCATATAGGTAACATTTGATTAATTTCTAGAGCAGCAGTTAATTAAAAAAGATCCTGAGAGAACTGAATTGTGTCATCTGAAACTCTAAGTCAAAAAAAAAACCAAAAAAAAACCCAAACAAACCACAAATATGAGTCTTGGGATGTACTACTATCCTTACACACAATTTCCGTGTCATCTTCAGGAGTTTCCATCTATATATGTAGGATCAGACTCCCTGAAAACAAAGCCTCAAAATCTAACTGACATTCAAACATGATTGTTTCTTGATCTGAAACATGAAAATTTTTTTTCAGACTCCTAGAATGATTACAAATCGACTGTTTTTATAAAATACATGGGAAATGTCAACAGGAAAATAATTTCTCCTTTTCATCTTAGAATATGGTAACACTAATGTAAGAAATGTCTGGAGGGCTGATAACTATCTGGATTTACTCTTTACTGCTTTGATGGTCATTGGATCATACCAACCAGTTATTAGTTTCCAGAAAATGTCTCAGTTCCTCTGATTTCATTGCTTAACTAAACTTTCTTTCAGACCAAGTGATTGCACCAATCTAATCCCAGCTACAGCAGCATGTCAATAGCATGTGTCCACTTAATCTCAAACTTCCCTCTGATTGCATACATATTTTAAAATTTTACAAGAATAGTTCCTTCTGTTTGCCTCGGGCTCTTTTTTCTTTTTTTCTTGATGAGATTCTTATTTTTGCAAGTGAAAATTAGCTGCTGGTGTAGGACTTCCATAGGGACAAACACATCCCTTTCTTCTCCCCAGTATCCTCTGCTTCATACCATTGTTTATGACTGCTCTTTTATCCACTAAAGCAGATCTGAAGAAAATAAAATTAACAGAAACAGCATAGTGTATAGAAAGGACTAGGACTTTCTAGAGTCATTGCAGGATTTGAGAGTTTCTTATGAACGTATGTTTTTCTTTCCTTTTTTCATTAAGTTGAAATTGATTCTAAGTATTTTGAGGTGCATCTTTTGATTTTAAAGAAAAGCTAAAAGCAGCATTTCCTATGCGACTTTGGAGCTGAATAACAGCCATAAAAAACCCCTAAAACCAGCTGTACACTACTGGGTTTGAAACACTTTTTCAGGGTTGGCTTTTTTATCCTCATGGTTCAATAAAGCAGTTTTGTTTTTATGATAGTCTACAACATGCTTCAGGTTAATATCAGGACATAGGAAAAATGTCATGAGCCAACAAAGGCAAAAGAGGAAACTGCACCAAACTATGGAGGATCTAAATGCAGAGAGAGACAGAGAGTGAGAGAGAGATATATATTAATTTAAAAATATTAACTTTGCCACTAAATTATGTAATGGTGTTTTAAAGTATTTTGTATTAAGTCCTTTTATCAGGACTCAAACTGTTGGTCTACAGAAGTGAGAAAGCTTTGTTGATACTGATTACTTTTCTAAATTTTCTACTATCATAGGGGAAAGATGGTATGCATGAGAACTTTTACATATCATCCCATAATAGCTCTGTTCATCACTGCTAGCTTGAGCCTTGATAAAGTATGCCTTGTAACATTTGCATACCTGTCACAAAGTGACTAAACAGCTCAGTGAATGTATTTACAGGATGAAGGGGTAAAATACAACAAATATTTTGCAACATACCTTCTTTTACAAGAGTGTTTTTTTGCTGACAAAAAAAAATTAAGATTTCTATTTTTATCTGGAGTTCTGTGAACTTCAAGACATTTTATTCAGGCTGCAGTACATCCTGTTGTATGAAGGTGAAAAGTGGCAGTGATCAAGTTTTAGACAATGAATGTTGCAAGAAAATCAATAGTCTGATTAAAAAAAGAAAGCTCAAGAGGCTTCTAACCCTAAAAAGTTGATTTGTTACTTCACTATATCTCATTGAAAGAGCAAACTATATTAGTCTTTAGATTTACCAGGCACATTATTCCTTGTGTAGTTTCAAACGTATCAGCAGTAATGAGAAAGAACATCTTTAGGTTAGCCCCTGTTTTCTCCTAACATATATCAGTTAGATCTGTAGGGAGAAATACTCTATACTCTATCAGGCAGGTGAGCTATAAAATCTGCCAGAACAAGGGACTTCTTTGCACTATTTCTGACCCTGAATATTAGACTGAAAAAATCTTGGTATCAGACATTTTAAAAATTTGCTGTTCCCAAAAAGACAATGAGAGTGAAAAAGATATTATACACAGAGCAGAAGGGACTATCATAAGTACAAGTATGTGTGAAGGAAAATTATGTTAAATGCTAAATACTAAATTAAAATACAAAAGGTTTAAATTTTTTATTTAAAGTACTATAATGAATGACAAAGGAAAAAATGGTTTAAAACTTGAAAGATCAAAAGTAAGATGTCATCTATAACTGGCTAGAGTTTCTAATAAAAGGGGTTAGAGTGGTAGGACATTTAAGGCAATATTATCTGAGAAATTACTGAAAAAAAAATATTTTGGGAGAGTTTCCAAATGGTGAAGCAGAATACAGTATATCAAGGACAAAGTAAGCAGAGTTTCACTACAAAATACAGGCAACTTCTGTACTAGCAGTGAACTTTTGCTGATGAACCTCTGTGGACTCTTTCAACGAGGCAGATTTCTGGGACTCAGTCCAACAAAGCACTTATTTTCAACTTTGAACATGCAAGTCAACATGCTAGACTTAATTCCTGTAAAAAGCATTGAGTGAATATAGCATTTATCAGGACTTAGCCAGCCTGATAGCTTTTGGTTTCAATAAGATCCTCCTTTGTCTTCAAGTTCTTAATAAATTTAAACTGCTGCAAATCATTAAGCTCTTGACTCTGTTGTCTTAATACACAATGAGTAAGTGTATATGGGCTACAGCCTAAAACCTCAGAGTATTTAAACACCTACCTCACTTGGACAGTGTGGGCAGCCCTGGTCCCCGGTATCAAGAGAAATACATTTCTATTAGAAGAAAATAAATGACATTAAAGATCAGTACACTTGATGAGAGGTATGTTTTTACACAGGGGGAAGCTAGGCAGATGAGGAGGTTGCATTTTGGAAAAGATATGACAGAAGAGTATCATAGATGTTTATAGAATCAAGAAAAGGATGGTGATTCTCATATCTACATCTGCCTATATATATATATGTGCATCTATATCTATCTATATCTATATCTATATCTATATCTATATCTATATCTATATCTATATCTATATCTATATACATATAAAATGGAAGAGTTACAAGACACCAATTAAATTACCAGCAGCATGTTTAAAACAAGTATTATGAAATGTGTGCACAATATATTTTATTAAACAGTAGTGCTTTTGAATGATAGGATCTACTAAATTTTATTGATCTGAATACAGCCTTTGGCTTGTTGATCCTTATTGCAAGAAATTGAGAAGTACCACACTGTACTTGCCTGAGCATACAGTCTTTTCAAATTACTGCCTCTTGGCTGCTGTCTGAGACTGTTCACAGCTGGATTGGTCTGATCTTAGGTTGGATTTTTACTCTATAATCCATAGAACACATGTACACAAGTAATTCAGGGCCCAGTAATGTGAAACCAGGAAAGCACAACAATGCTGAAAGCAGAAAAAATCTGAATGCATCAATAATAATAAAACTCAACATACATTTTAACAATTAACATCTCATTCATTTATGCCAAAATGAATCGAGAGGATGTTTGTAAATTCATTGTTATTCATTTGAGTTAACTTGCTTTCAGGAAGAAATAGCACAATTGGCTGAAATTGTAAAATAGTTTTGGTATCTTATCTTCTGCTCACTGCAAAAAATATAAGATCTTTTTTTATTTGTTTCTTTGTTCGTTTGTTTGGGGTTTTTTGTAAGCAAGAATCAATAGTCTTAAACCTTGGAGTACAGTGATTGAGAAACACTTCAGTGAAAAGTAATGAATAACACACTGGAGAAAGTTGTTTAGGACAGCTTTAAGACCAGCTTAGACACTTGTTTTTACAAACAGGTTAGTATCTAACTGAGTCCAATAGTTGCTTTTCTTGTAGGTAAATAAGGATTATATATTGTTCATCAAAAAAGGTCAAACCACATAGTAAACCATAATTCTTGCAGAGAATATGTGCTATAATAAGATAAATGAAATGAAGTTAAAAATCTTAAGATAAAAATTCCTCATTTTGATGGAAAAAGTGTATATTTTGAATCACCTTGGAAAATCTGGGATTGTGATATCATTTGAATAATGGTTGATGGATGTTAATGTCTGTCTGAGACAACTACATGCAAGGATTCCTTTCAGTGAAGCAAAACCAGGCCTTTGCACAACCATTTAAAAAATTATATTAATTTTTTTCTTTTTTGTAATGACTTCATATTAATTTATAATTTTATTTGTAATCTTGGATTATGATGCTGAAAATAAAGGTTATTTTTTTCACTGTTTACTAGCTATGGAAAAGATAGAGCACAGATTTCTTTCTCATTTATAAAACTAAATTATGCCTAAGTAGCACAGTGTTTTAGTCCAGATTACTATAATAAGGACTGGAAATTGATATTAATAATATGAGGCAATTCACTATTAATGAGTTGTGATGCCTACAAAGCAGTTGTTCTCTAAAGAAAGAAAATATTTAATTTTAAACTAATAAATTAATTGAAAATTAATCAAATCAACTGAGAAGGGACACATTAGTAAAAAACCTAACCGAACTAAAAAAAAAGCCCCAAAAACCTACAAAACCGAATAAAAACTTTAAGCACTTTAAACAATTCATCAAGACCAGAGAAAATTAAACTATAGAACAAAACAGAATACGTATTGTGATTGAAAAAGCTGAAAAAGCAAAACTATTACAATGTGTATGATAAACAAGATTAACAAGAAAAGTGAAAAATACGCAATTCAAAAAATATGTCATATACCTTAAAATCCTATACATTATTCTTTAAAGCTGTGTGCTTAATAATAAAAAATTGCCGGTATTTTATTTCTCATATGTGTTAGCTTAGCTTGGAAGCAAACTCACTCAGGATTTGAGAGGCATGATTCTAGATGTGCTGCTTTGAGAAAAAAGTACCCATTTTTCATGAAGGATAATCTCTGTTGATGAAATTAATAGAGTAAACTGTATTACAGTGTATTGAATTGAGCTTTTGAGCAAGTGGAAACCTAACTTAAAGATGGCTCAATGAGAAATAATTTTTAAAATTACATCTGAAATGGAATTTGTTATAGTCTACGGGGTGATTTGGCTGAAATGGAGTCATTAATATGACCCACCACATAACCTAAGCAATGAATTTCTTCATGTACTTTAGTCTCTGAAGAGAAACAATTCAAGGAAGATGTCTTATCTACCTAAAGGTTCCCTAGAAACAGCAATCTCTTTGCACGCAAGCACTACTGTTTGCCATGGAATTGCCCAGGAAGCTCCAGTTGAAGACTGTAATAAATTACAGGGCCATTTCAGAAAGACAATCCCATTTTTGTTTCATTTTAATTAGCTGGAAAAAAAATTAAATCCTCTTGGGAAAATCAGAGTAAAGGGAAAGGGCAAGGCAAAAAGCTGGTCAAGATTAGCTTTTAGAGCAACAGAAATATGAAGTAAAATGAGAAGCCTAGTCAGATAGCTAGGGAATGTTTTCACCATCAAAAGTAGCTGCTAAGATGAAAATTAAGCATTGCTGTCTTTAAAATATGGAAGGTTCTGCAGTCTCTGCAAAGACATATCATTAAAGAAACAGATTAAAATCTCCTGAATAACTTCTGGGACATCAGGAAACTGTTTCCTATGAGCTTCAAAGAAAGCCAGAAGTCATCATCTACTACTTAGCAGTGTAAAAACACATTAGCAATGTATAGGTTTTGGGTGGTATTGCTGCCATTGGTAGAGTATATTTAGAAGATTCAAGAATGAAATATCAAGCAGAGAGAACATAACTGTTATAGTTAACTAACAGCTCTAATGCCTTTCCATTCAAATTATCAGTTAATTCACAACCCAATAGCATCAGCACTCAGCTTTGTTTTCCAGACTTTTTAGGGATTTGATTTTATGCCACTACCTTCATAAAGTCTGTACTGGATCAGCCCTCTAGTAAAGCCTGATAGGGTGCTGTGCTTTTCAGAAATTTCAGTTAATCTGCTAAGACTTGAAATGACAGGTTAGTAAAAAATCCCCATGGCAATTTTATCAAGATTCCCTGTAGACAAATTCCAGTTGGACATTTGCATTCAGGTGATATAAGACTCCAGTAAAGTTCAGTCAGACATGTAACTTATTTTCTGTTTAGAACTGTAAGTGAGCCACTTTTTGAATGATACTTCAAACTCAAATTCATCTATTTGAAATCCTCTCATATTATTGAGATGGAGAAAACAAATAGATTAACTATATTTTTGCTAATTGGGAAGTCTAATTTTTTATCATCCCATTTAAAGGATTGCTGCAACTTAAGTTTGCTGCAACTAGAAGTTATAAGACTCCTATAAAAAAAGACTTCACACAGAATATACAGTCCTTAAAAATCATGTTTGGATGGACTCAAACCTGAAATGCAAATGTGCAGCAAATTATACTTCAGTATGAATGTGTTCAAAGCAGTGCAATATCAGTTTGGAGAACTGTGTCTGATTTAGTCCAGCAGAGGAACATTGTGGTAAAAAGACTACCTAGACACAAGATAAAGCAGGAATCTGCATAACCCAGTGATCCCAAAGTTGGGTAATGCAACCCAAGAATTGGGAAAGGTTAAGCATGGACCTCTCTCTTCACAAGGTTCTGCCCCACTGAAATCCAAATCATCCCACCTACTACACCAGCCTTGGCAAGAGTAATAGCTCTATCACTTTCTGCTGGCTCCAAGAAAAGCAAGCTTTCATATGTCTATTTTATCTCATTTGTAATTTGCATTTCCCTTTGTCAAAGTGAGCGGATTAAGTCCCACACGTGCTAATTTTAATATCTTTGTTCTTTTCTTCTTTGTGTAAGCAATGAAGAGCTCCTCTGGGCATTAGAGTTGAAAATCAATTCCTCTGAAATAATTTTAATTTCTCTGCATCTATCATGAAATAAATGAAACAGAATTTGTCTCATTTGTCTCATATACACAGCAGTCAGAAGATCATGAAAGTGCATTTATGAGATTTTTCCAAATTGAATCCCAATACAAATAAGTCATATCTAGGTATAACTGTATATACCTAGACCTGTATATTTTCCAAACTTAACCATGGAGATATAAGGTTATTCTACTGGCTAATATCTACACAAAGCATAGTAATATCCAAATGTATTTCTTCAGTCTTTATTCATAATGTCACAATTTTTTCAGTTATGTTAATTTTTAAAACATCAATAATTGCAAACCATTTATCTTATATTATGCCTTTCAGTACAGTGGACAGTCATTTCTGTTCCTAAAGAGATCCTGATTCCACAGGGAAATATCAGAGATAATTAAGAAGACTTCTACATATCAGTGATAGAGAAGAAATCTATCTTCTGAAAGGTGAAACACAATGAAAAACCAGGTGACAGCTTACTTAATATTTACAGTTGAGTATGACATCAGACAGAAGGGTAGCACTGATTGATTTTAATGGCAAGCAGCTGAGCATGCTTATTGATTTAAGAGATCGGTTACTTCACAAATGGCAAAGACCATTAATGTACCAAAATCATAACAGTGATGATATGAAGAATAGAAAGTGACCTTGCATTTAAACCCTCTCCTTCCAGGTAAAATGCAGGGCTCTCTGGATGGGAATGTACTGCCAGGTGAAACCTTTTAAGCATCATTATTATTTGTTTTTATTTATTACAAGGCAAAATCTCAAGAGTCATCAAGAATACAGGAGTCTTCATTAAGATCTCATAAATTAATTTTTTAAGTGAGAGTTTAAAAGGTAAGTAAGAAAAAAAAATTTGGGATTTTTTATAGACTTTTATATTTTAGGTTTAATGAAATGAATTATATGATGGAAATCATAATTAAATTAATTTTCACCTAGAGTTACTGAAGTCTTTCTTATACGATCCCAGAAATTCTTCCCTTTCACTTTTTACTAATCAGATTAAAAAAAAAAAATTAGGAAGCAGATAAAAGGAAAGCAGGCAGGAAAAATACAGCAAAGAAAGGTAAGTAAATGTAGATTATTAGAAACAGAGATGAAGAATGAAGAGTGCCCTTTTTTGATTCCTCACCTTCCTTCTTATCAGTGCTGTTTAGATCACTTTCTTTTTAACTCAAAGTATAGTGAAGAACTTCTGGAATTTGTATTTCTTTAGAAGATGCCAGTGATATTTTGTCATTGATTTAATTTCATTATATTTTCCATGTTACAAAAGGCTACATGTAAAAACCTGAAAATTATTTTTTCTGCGTCTTTTCAAGTATTCCATGTACAATATTTTTGAATTCTCAATAATTAGTGTGTTTGTGTAGGGCTGACCAAAATTCTGTCCCTTACTAGTACCAGCAGACCACATCACGGAATTAAGTCCATACATCCATAAAGTCAGAATAAGTATATGCAGTTTCCTTCACTAAGTCATATGTAAGACTATTTGAGAATACATGAATGTGACAGCTTTTCACTCAGGAGAACTCAGTCAATCCTGAATTTTTAAACTAACTCTTGTATTATCAAATGAATAACATATTTCACTTACTGCATGAAGCAAAAATGACCACCAATTTGAGAAGCAGTATTCTTTGACAGAACCTCTGACCAGATAACAAATATACTTTTCTATCAGCTGAAGAAGACAAATTCACCTTTTGCAGTTAAACAAGTTGTTATTATCTATAGAATTTTCTGTAAATGGAAATAGAAATGTCTCCAAGTTTTATCAGCTGTAGTAAGGCTTATAAAACAAAACATCATGACTTAAGAACATAGAGAACTCCGGTTTCAGAGTTAGAAATGTTAATAACAACAATATCTCCAGGAAAACATCACACAATTTAGGGAGTGACTAAACTGCGACTTTATATTGAGACAGGAAATATTCTCAGTCTGCCATCAGCTCCTGTGGAGTGAAGCAGGAGTTGCTCTTCCATCAGATCCAGGAGCCCCACAGACTAATACTAAATGTTGTTTTATACAGCTGGCATTCTCAAGCAGCACTGAACCTGCTTGGTAAGGGTGTGAGCAGAACCTTTGCTGGCACACGGGGAATCCCTGGCTGCAGGCCAGGAGCAGAGGAATGGGATCCATTGTGCCTGTGGAGCCAGCGCTGCCAGCACGCCCAGCAGGCAGCAGTGCTGCGGCCAGCCCAGGAAAGCTTTCAGTCATCCATCAAATCATGAGCAGATACATGATAACAGCTGTCAGAGTTGCAATTTAAGGTACAGAGAACTGTAACTTGTGTTGTAATTGTAGCCATAAAAAACATAGAACCACTGGCTCCAGTGGTTTGGTTTTTATGCCAGTTTGAAGTATCAAAGTATATGTTCCACAATTACTGTATCATATCAACACATTGATATGTATATTAAGGTAGCTACATATAAATATAAATTTTATGTGTTAGGCCACTCAAGAGAGAGGTGGTTAATTCAGTGATTTCAGAATCCTTAACCCATCAGGCCATAATATTAAACTGAATAGCACTTTTTATCAATAATTAGAAAAATACATATTGTTGTCAGAGCGTATGTATGTTTGTGTGTTTCCTCCAGCACCAAGTTTAATGAAGCCAAAGCTCTTAAATCAGCACACAGCATCCTGCAGTTGGGAGAGGTCAGAGCTCCTCCTGAATTTTACAAGAAGGCAGCATGTGTGCTGTTACCTCTTGTCCTCTGTGGCAAGTTCAAGTTCTAGCAGGATCTGAAAACCCTGAACCAATATTGGTCACAGAGGTATTTTGGTAACTGCAGGAAGTTCTGGCTGTTGCCCTCTATGACACATCTTTGAAGAACCATGTGTTGCTCACAGACAGTTAATGTTCAGGTGTCAGGAAATGCCCATTCTGGGAGCAGCCTCTAAATGTAGAGTCACCTTTTCCAGAAAAAGTTAGATATTTAGAAAAAGTTTTGTGCAAGGCACAAAGTATAACATCAGACAGACTCAGGGGACCTAAAAAATAAGCAAGATGGTAACAAAGAAGACAGCAGTTTAACCTACATTAAAGAGAAAACTTGAACATCATGGGTGCTTTATAGTCTTCCCAGTGGCCATGAATATATTAGAAAATACAGCTGGAAAAAGAATTTTCTCTTTCACTCAAAGGGTTTTTATGGCAAGAGAAATAAGATAGAAATACCTTTAATCACAACAAAGAAAGAAAAACAATGACCTTAGTAAGAAACAAAGGGCCAGATTCTGCCCTGGTATAAATCAGATGTTAGATGCCTGCCCTGGGGCACCCTGTGTCATGTGGGAGAGCTTGAACAGTACCCAGCTCTCTCCCTGTGTTTGCATGTAACCTCACCTGTAGCTCTGTGGAGCACTTTATTCCAGATTTCAAGCCTTTAAATACTGAAAAAATGCTATGTAGAAGCAAATCTGGTTTCATAAGGTTTTGTATGATAAGAACAGGCTGTATTCTATAATGTAACTGACCAAAACAATACCTGTTTTCTACCTACTACCAATGTGACTATTACTCCCTGCCAACACAGCATTATGCAAAGTAAAAGCCAAAAAAATCTGTGGGGATAGAAGAAGTAGAAGTCTTATGTCAGAAACCTGCTTTTTTTGATTTATTTGATTTGACCTTCACAAAAACAGCAAGCAAGAGAAATATTTTTTTACATCAAGTCATTGTAGACTGATTGCAGTAGTCTAAAAGAAACAATAATTGATTTCAATAATTAATTCCTTCTGACTAAAGCAATGTTGCTGTTTATGCACTCTTCCTAAGGCCAAGTAAAAAAGAACTTTTAGCCAGGAGTGCATAAGCAGTAATGTTACTTTAGGGAACAGAAGTCCCCTAACATACTGTTGATTTGGGAAAGGCTTTTTTTTACCCCCAGGCTATAAAATTTTTTTTATATTCTCTCATGTTGCCTCAGGATGACCCTGAGATTCTCTCAGATTCATAAAACACAGGAAACAAAGTAGTATGCTATTTTGACAGCATAAAAAGAGACACAAAATTTTAAAATATAGTTTCTAGCAAGTTGAAAACATTGAAATATACTTCTAAAAATATGTGGAGGTACTGTAAGATTCAAGTGAGACCAGAAATGAAAACATTCATGAGGAATTTTTTTTCAATTTTTTCTTTGTTTTTTTTTTTCATGAGACCTGAGTTGTTTTACCTATTTTTATCTAAGCAGATTAAGTACAAAATAAAAAGCAACTTCCCATTTTAAATGTTATATGTTTTTTCCTCAATTTTCATGGTAGTCACACCAATATTCATGATGCATTGTTTACCAGGAGTCTACCAAGCAAAATTCTTGCAGGGATTACTTTTTTAAAAGACTATTTGTTTATAACATAAACTCTGCCAAATCCATACAAGGGGTTAGCCAATTTAATACCAAAATGATTTTGCTCAGCTTTCTTTTATATTGACTGTATTGTAGTCCTGGTTTCTTTACTTGTCTGGAATTTATTGCCTAAATCTGCTGAAATATCAAAGTTTTATTATTGGTGTTACTCCTATAAAAATGACATACCATAATATAAAGCAGTACCTTATTATTCACATAGATTCTGCTTTAACTCCGTGCAGGTAAAGAACTTGACCTGGTGTGACTCCACTGGTCCCTTGCCGATCAGATTCCTGCTATATAGATCAGAATTAAAGCAAAACTAGACCAGATGGTTTTTAACTATTAGATAGATTAGCCCAAAACTAAAATTAGGAAAACATACTGGATCTGATTTACAATCAGGATATGATCTGTTGCTGCAGAGGGAGCAATGGATAGTAGAGCAGAGGAAAATGGCAATTTATTAATGCAGGCAAGGGAGTCTCATACCCTCACCCCTGACTGCTCTAAAAATGCTGAACAGAAGGCCCCAGTCTGCTGATGAAAGCTGGTTTTTGACAGTAAAGGCTGAGTAAAAACAACAGAAAATCATTTCAAAAATGGTGCACGAGAAAGTTCTGGTGGAAATACTTATCACTACAAAAATTGTTTGTCTACAGATATATAAACACATATAATTTCAAACTTTGCCTTGAGTGTTCCCTTGAAAAGATTAATATACCTGAAGCATTGTGATGAGCCACCAGAAAGCAACATCCGTGAGAGTCTGTTCTTGAGTAACAAGACCTTTCTTTTTACTAGGCAAACTAGCTTTGTTAAAACTTTGGATAAAAAAAGACTTTCCACAGTCTTTCCATAGAGTATTCCCACTTGGCATAACTAAATTACAGCATGAAAAGTTCATGCTCTGAGGCAGACTATTGTAAAATTTCAGGAATGTAAGAGATTTTGTCACAACCTGCATATCAAAAAATCCTTACATTCATATAGCAACTGAAACAAGAGACTCTCAAGGTGTGTTCATAAGCCTTAATCAAGCTCCCCAGAATTCTGTGAGAAGGACAAAGATGATCATTAGAGCTTTTCAAAGCTTTTCATTCAAATATTTTATTCACCAGAAATGTAAATTTAGGTAAACTGACAGTTTGTGGATTCAATTGCACATGCTGGAAACTGAATGTTTATGGGAAATTGTGTATTGTGAGACCGTTTTCAAAAATTTGGAATTAAAAGAAAAAAATACAAAATTAAATGAAGCTGCTGTTGGTTTTCAAAAAAATTAATCTGGAGAATTCCTATTCATCAGGAAAATGACAGAGAAGTTAATGGTTGTAAAAGCTTATTTTATTTTTTCACTTCGATGACTGATGTAAAAAGAAAACCAACCATGTGCTCTATTAATATCTCTGCTTTGTGCATGACTGAAGTGAAGCCTTACATATGGTTTTATGACATGACCAGTCAGGAGCAAAGTGATGGGTGAAATTAAGTTTTCTTTCAGTAATCTGCTGGTTGGTTTCCTGGTTGGTTTCCTATTGACTCAGAAAGTACTTTATCCTTCACAGTAGCAAGTATTGGATCCTGAATATTTAGCTTTTTTTTTTTTTTCTCCTTTAGGGCACACCAATATCAAAGTCATTTTCTGTCAGTGTTAGGTGGCTGCAGAATCATATTTTCGATTATAGCAGTGGCATGAACTGTCCACATACCATCCCAGGAACATTACTCCTTTATTAATCATTTCTCCAGTATGGAGGTATCACAGAGCCATTTAACCAGAGAGTCTTATTTCTCAGGAATCTGGGTTAAACAGCTGGCCACAATAAGAGTTGCCAGATAGAAGAATGATTATAGCAAATACTGCAAGGTAACTTCAAAACATACTCTTAAGGACTCTGCAGCTCTTGTTTAAAATCTGTCCTGGAGCAGATGGGGAATACTCTCTCAGGAGTATGTGTTCACTTCTGAAAGTATGACAGGCACTCCCAAGTGCTGCTCCTTCTGGGACTCTGCCTTAGAACAAGAAAACCCCTAAAGTAAATGGACTCTATTGCTCTCCAGTTATGCCTCCACTTTGTGGTCATCTGCCTACACACATCTGTGTCTTTGCAGCAGTTCAGCACATCTGGCATGGCTGTGCTCTGCCCTGTGCACTGACATCAGCCCTGCTGCTCCAGCTGAAATGGGGCATGTCCAAAGAGGTGCAGCAGTCACCATGCCAGCCCTGGCGAGCTGTCGGTTTCGAGCCACTTTTGCAAACAAGATTTTTTATTTCTTTTATGTGATATAATGTTCTGTTGCTGTTTTCTTTCACACATGCTTCCACTGGAAAGTGGAGAAGTAGCTTTTGAGGGAATTATGGTAAGAAAGAAGCTAGTGAATCCATTTTCCGTTTGCCTCCATCAGTATTCCTCACATATTCTCTGGCCCACCACACCTGCAAATGAGCAGTAATAACACTGCAACTGCCAGCTTGCTGACTGTCACCTAATCTATCCCTTTGTCTCTTCATCTACAATTCATCACACCTCACCTTATTTTTTATTTCAGGTTCACTGAAAAATTTGAAGTGTGTTATATCTCTATAAGAACATGTCCAAATTTTTCCCATGTTTAATGTAACATAAATATGCACATTTATGACTGTACATAAATGCAATGTGCATTTTTGTTGCAACACATAATGCATTAAGAACATTCTACATCTGGTTAAATCTAAAGAATTCAGAGAGTTATAATATTAGATGTTAGCAATATAGTAGCATAAATATTAGAAAGTTTTTTTTCCATTTGCAAAACCAGAGAGGTAAGTGTTTCAAAAATACAGATTAGTACATTGGAGGCTTGAGGAATCCGAGAAGCTACTTAAGGAGCAATGAGTGATGCTGTTTCTTCCTGTGCAACCCAACAGTTCTGTAGCCTTGCTTTGCATATCTTTGGAAGTTTAAACAAAGATTAGACAGAGAACTAGAGAAGGGCTTTCTGCCATTATTGCTGGCTGCTGGTATTTTAAGTAAAGATTCCGACTGATATTTCCCAACTAAGAGACTCAAATTAAAGAGATTTGCTGACTGTTACTTCCATTTCCACATCAGAGGGAGAAGCAGTGTGACAGGCTCTGCATCACAGCAGCACAGCTTTGGCCAAGTTCCAATTGAGCAGGGGCTGACTTAGATCTCAGTGGGTGGTGGCCATTACACGTTTTGGGGAGACTATTTAAAACTGGCATGTGAACTAGTTCTATCAGAGAGGAGAAAGTACAGGTAGTAAAGTCACCCTGTGACATCTGCCCTCCTGCTGTGGGTTAACACAGAGAAATGAAGCTATATCTGAAGCACAGAACCGTTCACAAGAGGGAAATAAACTGAAACAAATTGGAGATAATTTGATGTTTTTAAAATCGGAAAATTCCTATGTAGTAGGATTTGTAAAGGGCTTCTGCTGTGACTAAGCACTTGGCAAAACAATAAGATCCATGTAGATTATGCCAGAAAGATTACTGCTACCCTTAAAACTGATTGAGGATATCAAGTAAGTTTTTTGACAGGCAGTCCTGAAAATTACGATCATTTCTAGTTAAAAGGAATTCTGGAAATCAAATTTGCCCTAGTTTTCTAGTTCATGAGCAAAATAGTCTGACTCAACTCGTAGCAGGTGAATATTTTTAAAATATGCATGTTCCTCAGTGTATAATGCCCAGAATCATCATCCAATGCAGACCCTCTCTGCTATCTACAACAAGCTGCAGGGCCAGAAGAGTACTGCTGCTTCACTGGTAGTAGTCAAAATCAAATGTTTTTTAGTCCAGTTGCCATATAACATTTCAAATGACACAGAACACTATGATGAAGTTGCAGAACCATAAAATAAGCTTTTTTCAATTTGTTGAAAAAATGTTCACTAACATGTACTCCACATTTTTTTGAACTTACTGTGAACTCACTGTGAACGGTGGCTACGCAGTAAGAAAAGTACTATTGTAAGACAAATTACTGATGATTGCTGTTATTAACCATTAAGGGGAAATATTCTGTTATAGTTTTACATTGTTCAACTAGCAACAGAAACATCATTTTCTTATCAGCACATTATTACTTATAAATTGTACACAAATTTGTCACAGAAGTCTGTGCTAAAATGAAACCAACTGTACTCTTTTATCTTACAGGAATCCAAACTCTAGAACTGTAGGTGACAACTGCAACATTTACAGTTAGCAAGTATTACCTCAAAGCACTTGGAGATGAGGAAAGCAGCTCTGGGGCAAAACAACTTAATAATAGACTATTGGTAGGGACTACAGTGAAAGAACAAAAAAAATATAGGATATTACAAAAAAATCAACAAAAAATTCAATTACATATAGATATATATACATACATGTATAGATACACATACATATATACATACATATTAGAAAGGCGCTTTTTAAAGAGGAAAACACATATTTTTTCTATGAAGATAGCAGGTACCAGGTGAGGCTATTGATAGTACTACTAATAAAAATGTAACTAAATAGGAATTTGGCTATCTAGCAAGTGGACTAACAGATACCATAACATTACTCTAATAACTGATAGCTAATTTGAAAGACATAATAAAGAGCTGAATGCAAGTGGATGTTAATATAAATATAGATGTGCATTTTTCTGCTGAAAATCTAAGCAAATGGTGTAAAAATTTAATGACTATCAATAAATACTTAAACACATGGCCAGTTATGATAGAGCCCAGATTTAACTGCAGTCAACAGCACAATGCAAACTTGTGGTGTGCAGAGTCATCAGCTATCCCTAAACAGGACAGATTCCTGCTTACATAGGCCATAGGAGACAAACTTCTCTTGGCCAGATGGTCCTCTCTGTGGAAATACAACTAAAGCTATGGAAGAGAAGACACTAAAAACTGAATTGGGGAGTTCAGCTGTTTTTCTTTTATCTGAGAGTAGAGCAAACAAATTTTCTCTGGGTCTGCAGGTATTTTTCTTTATGGGAGACTTCTTAGAGTCATTGAATCTCCTGCATAGAGAATCCATTATTTCACTGTCAGTGATTGCACAGTTTTCTAGAAGCGGGCAATTCTGCTGTTTGCAAACATTGAAACTACAGGGATGTGACCTTATTAATACCTGAAAATCATACCAATGATACCAATCATACCTGAAAATAATCATACTGAAAACCCCTTAGAGCTCATGACATTTCAGTTTTGCTGGACTATCCATATCATGCTTCAGTTTGATGTCATGAAGACCCTTTTCACACTGGTGAAAACACTGAAATTAAGGAAATGGTTGCTACCTATGCATGCAGCAGTAAACATGTTCTCAGTTCTGTCCCACAGTTGTACCATTGGAGTAGGACTGAACATGCTCATAATCAACAGACAAGCTTAGTTTCCTGGATTTTTGTCTTTAAACAGTGAGGCTCATGTATCATGTCAGATGCAGTGATGGAATGTGGGCAGTTCTTCCACACAGGGAGGATAACAGCAGAGAGTTGTCTAGGATGTACTTTATTGTAGTTAGCATAATTCACAATGTAATCAATTCTGTATTCTGCATCTACGGTAAATATATAGAAGATACAAATCTTTAGTCTTTACACAGTTTTTTCTTGTATTTATTATTTACCAATTTGGGGCTTTTTGTCTATACAACCTTCCCAAAAAATTTATTTAAAGTTTTGAAAATTAATTTGGAATTTGAGACAAGTTATTCTATTTTCACACATTAACAATAATATCTCATTATAAAATGTTTTTCCACCTGATGTTATCAGAAGTTTTGCTGTGTTATTTCTAATTGGCAAATAATTACAAGTGAAATTTTTGCTTCTTTAACATGTAAGAAATAAAAGAGCAGGATGACAAACAACATAGCTCGGAACACCTCCCCCTTCCTCCATCCTCCCCCAGCTTTACACATTGAGCATGATGCCATATGATCTGGAATATCCCTGTGATAACATGGGGTCAGCTGGCCTGGCTGCATCTCATCCCAGTTTCTTGTGCATTCCCAGCCTTCTGGCTGGTGGAGTGAGAAGCAGAAAAGGCTTTGGCTCTGTGCAAGCAGTAACAAAAACATCCCCATATTAGCAGCACCATTTCCAACACAAATGGAAAACACAGCCCATGCTAGCTACTGTGAAGAAAATTAACTCTACCACAGCAAAATGCAGTACAATAGGAAATTATGAGTAGTTAATGATATTATTCTTCTGAAGTTTTCTCAGTAGTTCATTGGAATATGATTAATACCATAATTTTTAACATTTTATCAATTTAAATAGTAACATCTTAGCAAAACAGTTGTGACTTTATCTTTTCTTCTGCATAGATTTTTTTTTTTAATTTTATGCACAACACTTGACATCTGATTGAATTCTCTTCAGGTTTCCTTCATTAAACACTGCATGAGTATTTTACATTAAACCTATTAGTTGTCTCCTGCAATTAGTATTGGCTGTTTGTTCAATAGAATACATTGGTGGTTATCAATGATTTCTAATGCTATCATAATACTGATATGCTGCAGATACTAATGGCAGACATCAATCACAGTTCTGGCTGAAATCCCTTCATTTAGTTTTAATAAGAAAAAGTTAAATTCTCTCCTGTTTAATGATTGAAAAAACAAACTTCAATTATCAACTAATATGTCAAATCTTTTGGTAATAATTAATTAAATGATTCACTGATTAAAATTCAAGGGATAGGTTAGGATTTGGGTTTCCATTGTAGGTACATGTGTTTTTAAGGAACAGTGAAACAAAAGAATGTTGACATTGCAAGGTGCAAAGCACAGAGTGGGCCTCCATAAAAAAACAGAGAAAAGGATAGTCCCCTTCAGGCAAGCTTGTTCTTGGTATAAAAGAAGGTTCAGAATAATGAATATTTTTCTTAGTGTTTATCTATGTTGTGTTCACAAAAACCAAACTTTCTGTGCATTTTTAACAAATAAATTGGGCTATAGCTAAATATATATCTCACCAGTCCTCATCAGTGTATCCTTCTAATGGAAGCAGAAAAAAAAATTGAAAGCCCTTGAATATTAGCTAATTAATAGAGCTTGAAGAAGCTACCAAAATGTGGCGCTGTAGGTTGTCTGCTAGAAAAAATGTAAGAGAGCTGCAATATTGTCTGCTGGGAATCATCACAAAGAAGAATGAAGGAAAGAAAATTGCAAATGACAATAAGAAAGGTAATCAAGTGTTGTACTGAAGTCTCATAATACCAGACTCCTTGAGAAGAATCTGTTTCTTGAATAAACTCTGAAAAACTGGTACACCACTAAAGACACCAGGTATGTGAAAGCAAAGTTTCAAAACCACTCAAGCAAAATGGGTTAGAGAGACTCCAAAAACTTGCAGACTCAACAATTTCTGAGAAATATAGCTACATGGTATTTTGACTAATTATGGTGTTAGATAAAACACTTGAATTTTGAAATATTTAGACCAAAGACACTTTTTATCACTCTGTGCCAAAGTATGATTGACTGGTCTTTATTGTACATGAAGGATAGATTTTACATTTTTTATGTAGCTAACACTTCATAAGGATTTCTACTGAAATTGATGTCTGAGCCCTAAGTGTGCTTGATGTGGAATGCATAGAGCATTCATGGATCATTAAACCCAACCGAACATATCAGTTACACTTTTGGATGCCAAAAGTATGTTTTAAATATCTGAAAAATACCTGAACAGTATAAAAATTGGGAATTTGTCTGCTTTTTCCAGTGGGTCTAATAAAAGACAATATGATCTGCTTTGCTAGTGTCTTAATATTATTGGGTCTACAATAATGCCAATAGGAGTAGCTAAACATATATACTGTCATTCTACCTCTCCTGTGAGGATGAAATGGCCAAATATTTATGCATATGACATTTTCTTTACATATTTGTGCTTTGCCCATTTTGAAAATTAAAATATAAACATTCTGGTTAAAAAATCTGTTCTCCCCATCATGCCACAGAGTCAAAGACTACATCACTTTTGCTTTGTTTGATATGGTGCGTATGCGTGTATAAAATACATTAAAGGTCTTTGTTTTACTGTATTATGAAATTAAAAACCATGCAGTCCCTGTAATTACATTGTCCTTTGCCGTCTCTTTAAAAGAGAAAAAGACTGTGTTCAAATTTTCCCCCTGTTTTATTTGCACCCTATTAACAACTGTTACTAGAGCTTTAATTATGCCCCTGTGATTGCAGAGATGCGGCTGACTTGTGTCATTTTCCTCCCAGGGGATGCTTTATAATTACCAGCATCCATCGTGGCTGCCTGTAAGCTGATGCTTTTTTATTACCAGTTCAATAATCACTGCATCCTTGTGAACATCTGCTCTACAAGCCATGCATCGGAGGTCCCAGTGCCTGTCACTCGATGCTCCCTTGCTGTGGCGACCCTTTTGCCCTCACCTTCAGTTTATATCTAATTTGCTTAGCAGAAGCTTCATCCAGATTGCCTCACAGGAACACAATTAATGCTCCAGATTTGCAAACAAAGAAATTTTCCCCTTTTTTTTTTTCTTTTTTTGTCTTATTATCTTGATGTCATATCCTATAATTTGTATTCACAGCAGGGTGAATCCATATAAATCCCAGAAAAAATATAGTATTTGGTTGGTTATCTAGCACTATAATGAAAAGTAGGTAAGTGATGAGGATTTTTTCTCCATAAACATCCATATAGTATTTTTAAATCAAAGATAAATATCAAGCCTTTCTGCATATATTTTTCTACAACAAATATTGTAGAAAACAAGGAAATGTTTTCCGTATATTAATTTAAATGTTTTCTAATTAAGAATTCTTCCATAGAATGATTTAATAGGCAGGAAATCACTACTTTTATAAACACATAACTATTCACATATGTTTAGATTTTTCTGTGTAAGTGCATAGATTCTGAGTGAATGTGTTTTGCTGAAAGAGGGTTATTGTTAGTTGCAGATACGGGCCATGTGGAGAGGTTCAAAGTAGCTGCAAACACCATCAAGTTGTCTAGTTGGCTCTGTAACTCATGTGATAAAGCCTTTAAGCCATGCAGATTTCTGCTAACATATAGTTTTATATTGGCCTATCTTATCAGGCCTTCCACAGTCAGGCAAGGTACAAGAGACCTTCAAATGAATTGCAGTGCATAATGTAACGTACAAAATCAGTGATGTTAGTGTTTCTCTCTACATGATGCTGTAACTTCTATGTCTCTGATTAAAGATTTTCATCTGACCTAGCAAAATTCTAAGAGCAGTGAACATTGATGTTATCTCTTAGAATGAAGGATGCCAGAAAATTAGTAAGCACTGCACATCCATTTCGAAAGGCAGTAAAGTACTAATTGGAAATACATACTTCTACTTAGTGGATATTTCTCTGTAGTTTCTGGTAATTTCAACCTTGTTTCTTGTTAAAGAGGTCTATTTCATATAATAGCACAATCAATGGTTGTGAAACATTTCTCAGTATGTTTCTATAAAAATGCTCTAAATATAAATTTATTTAGAGGTTTGAACTCAGCCTTCAAAGGGCTTATTACAATTCCTGTGAGCCATTAAAATACATATAGTTATAACTTCTGTGCCTAGGATGGGCCTGGCTACAAGGTAGCAGAGAAAGCTTGGGAGACTGTGATCATACAGCCATGATCCTGCATGGCAGTTCAGAGGGATTGGAAACTGAGATAAAGTCAGGGAGGCTTTTGTGAGTGCCTGCAGGAAAACACAGCCTCATAATATCCATCCAAATCATATGATACACACCCTGTCTACCTCTGTGTCAAAATTTTCTGCCAATTAATTTGTTTAAATTCTGCCTAGACTGGATCTGAATAAGAGAGGGAGATTGAATTACCTGTCTGAATATCTCCTATTTAAAAAAATTTTAAAATAGAACAAAAAACTTTTGTAGAGTGGGGTTTACTACATTTGACCATACATATGTCATGGCCAATATGTTGTTCATCATTAAAAGTTAATGGTCAGGATATTGTAATGTTCTCTAGTAGCCACAGGTCATAGGGCTCCCAAGTATAAAACAGAGATCATCCCTGCCTTGTCTTCATCCATTCCAAACAGCACAAGGGAAACAGAGTTCTGCTCTATACCCAACACTTCTGGACTTTTTTCTCTGTTTTATCTCTAGCAGGAAATCTAGAAGTGTGTAGAGTACCTATATGAAATATGTAAAAATATATTTAAAGAAAAAAAATCAACAAACCACCAAAAAAACCCCAAACAAAGACAAAACCTTCAATATGGAAAACATGGCTTGAGCTCAGCCATGGCACACCAGAGATGGCTCTTGCTCGTTTTGTCCCTGCCTGGAGGAACCTGACTCAAAGCTCAAATCAAGCAAAGACCCTGCCTTGAAGGGAGACCTAGAAAGCCCACCAAGGTATGATTAGACCACAGAGCTGTCTCAGCATCACTCATGGCCCTCCCCTGACCAGGAAGAGTGACTCCAAGGCTGTCCTTCCCTCCTGGCGGGCATAATCCCTCGTCCCTTGCCAAGTCTAAAATAGAGCCTTGCTCATGGGTCCTGCAGCTGCTCTGGGAGCCAGCTGCTGCTGGTGAGGTGTAAATCTGCCTTTGTCTCTACTAGGTGCTCTGTCTCTTCATTATTGCCCAAAGGGAAAGCCTTTTCTATCACCCAAAAAAGATACTCAGCACTCTTAAAGAAACAGGTCTTGTGTTGAGAGGCAAGCAGAAGCTCAAAGCACCTCTCCTCTAAGTAGGATTGCACTGCTCAGCTGAAACTTTATAGCCTTTGGGTTAAACAAAGCAGAGAAAAAATGCTTTCATTAACTTATTTATGGAAAGACCTTGCCTGTATGACATTTAACACTTTTTATAGACTGTAAAGTGCAGAGTTTAGTCAGCTGGTTACTCGACTTGAATGGTTTTTCATCCTGTGTTCTCCAGGATGAAACAGCACCCAGTGTTTCAATGCTATCTGTAGATGTCACCATCAATACCTCTCTTGCAGGAAATGGGTTATTTTTTGAATTTAATGCTCAACTCCATGAGAATTTTCAAATTAGATGATTGCTCTTGCATAGTCTTGTTTTTATGCAAGATATGCTACATGATGAAACAGGATTTATCTTTCTAAAAATGGTGGCTTTTTAAAAACCTGATTTTTTTTCCTTTGGCTTCATATTGTTAAGGACTTCAACAAATGCAGGTCTTTATAACCTTTTAATCTTCCATTACAGAGATGTTTTTACTATGACTGCAATTCATATACTTGGAAATCACGTATATGAGGCCACCTTTCCAGGAGACATAAATCCCATTGAAACTAGTTGGACATAAAGAACATTATTTGGCTAAATAAAATGACAACTTTAGAATCCTAAGAATAAAAAAATGGTGATGAGTCATCAGTCTCCATTTCACTAACCACTGTAATTTCAGAAAAAAAAAAATTTAAGGATGATTACTAGATGTATTAATTAACCTTTTGCCATCAGAACTAGGAAATGGAAAATACTCAAGACTAGAATAAAGTTTCACAGTTTGATAAGGAACTAACAGATCTCAGAGAACCATGAGGTGTGACTGACCTCACAGTAATTGTTGAGTAACTGAACACTATTCGTTAATGAACAGAACTTAAGCTCTTAGGTAATACCTCATTTCTATTACAACACTGGATAACAAAACAGAATTTATATTGGTAACTTCCAAATGTAAGTCTGTTCATTATACTTAAAGTAGTTTTATGCTCCAGGGGACTACATATAATAAAATTGACAAAATCCTGAGTTCTAGTTGCTACTTTGATATTTGTTTTATGTAGCTTTTCTTAGGCAAGCTCTACATATTTCTTTTATTTAATTTTTTGCTACCCATCAAAAAAAACTTATATGGTTCATAAACACTCACAGCACTTGTTTATGTCAGGTGTTGTGATAATAAGCAAAAATGTATTTAGCTTTTAGTATAGTCCTCCTAAAATTCTTAGTGAACCATGTTCCACTTATTTGATTCTATTGATCTTTAATTTTAAAAAGTACTTTCCAGTAAGATAAACTGAACTGGTCTCTGAGAAATTACATTATATATATAATTATTTGTAAAAAAAGAATTAATAATTTGGATTTAGAGGTTGGAAACCCTGCATTGGTGCACAGATTTAACATGGTAACCCATTTATGTTTGTTCTTGTTTCTTCCAATTTTAATATATGTAAATTATTTGTAAAGCAACTTCTTCAAACTTACAATGCAAGTGGGCCACACATATTTATAAGAGAGTTTATTGACTTGCATGAATAATTGCTTTAATAATTTATTAGAGATCTTTGAAGACGTGACTGTTAAGTTTCTTACAGGATATAAGGCAGATGGGTGCTCTTTAGAGTATAAAACTTATTTGGAAGTAGTAACATTGTGATGCACATACACACAAATAAATGGAGAGAAAGCAGCATGGAGTGTAACAAGGATAATGAACACACATATATGATATTAGAAGATTTGGTCTTGCAAAGTAAATTTTTAAAAATGGTAAATATATGACATTTAAAGAACCGCAGAGGTTGCCTGAGGACACATCCTAATTTCATAAAAATAATAATTGGAAATGATGCTATAGATATCATCAAAGACTGAAAAAACTTAATATTAAAATAATTAATTTTTCCATAGGATATTGAATAAAGCATAATTATCTACATGATAGAAAGTCAGATTTAATTTACAAATATGAAATAATTGTTATAGTACTAACTAGATAGTGAGTGTTGAATGATGTGAGCAGTGATAGCTGTTAGCAAATAAAAAGACTGAAAGTTGCCAGAGAAAAATCACTACCATGATTTTACTGTAGACAATATCTGATGGTAGAACACAAAGACAATACCAAGGGAAAAAAAGTTTAGTAAACAAACAAACCTTCAAAGTAGGACTGTTTTTAAAATATTCTGTTCATTTTAGCCATGTCTTTTTAATTAAATGCCCCGATGATACCTATGCCCCTGACTTTTAGGTGAATACAAACCAAGGGATAAGGAATCTTTCTGTACATAAATAGGTCCTAATGGGAAGAAAGATCACTAATTACAAGGCAATACAGACAAGGTAGTACATTTCCTAGAAATAAATGAACGTTATAAAGAAGGAAATATAAAAAGAGAAAGTATATTAAAAGTAAGTTGTGAAATAATAGCACTGAATTAAAACCTATGTACTTGTGAAGATATTTGGAGAATTTTATTTTTTCAAAATGCTATTTCATTTCCAACTGTATTTGAAAATTTCTGATATCACAATAAAAACTTGAGCATCTAGTACAAAGTGTACATGCTACATTTCTTTTCATAAAGCCAGTTTATTGAATGAGCTTGAAACAGGAAGATATCTATATCACACACAGATAGGGACATATTTCTAATTTATTGAAGGTAATAATTATCTGTCTACTGACTCAGATGTTCTTTTGATCAGGTCTTTTGATATTCTTTGCTTTCTTGTACTTCGTGCATGTAACTATTGGCTGCTCTCATTACTTTTATATAAAGATCCTTAAAGAATTCTGCCTTAAATTAATTATTTCTCTTTATAATATATGGAGACAAATCCTAGAAATTTATTTAACTTAGAGCAGTGTAAAGTCAATCTTTTTCCAAAAGTGCTGTACAAACACAGTCACAACAAGTCCTTACGTTACTTGAATATGCATTCAGATGGCTGCTCTCTGCAAAACAAGCTAATGCATACAACATTTGACAGCAAATAAGTAAAACAGCAAATTTGTAACATTTTTCCTCTAAGTGAAACATCAATTTTGGAAAAATAATCCTTTTCCCATTTTTAAGCCAATGAGAATTTTCCTCATCTACAAAGACTCGTCTGGTTTTAAGTCAAAATCACTCCCGTCAGAAAACAGATCTCATTCTAACTATACTTTATTTCTGCAAAACATTGAAAAGCATGGTAATCTGAACAAAGGATATCCTAGACTCTATTTTCATTAACTAAGTTATTCATCCATTTTTTAGAGCATGATTTCTACATGATTTCTTTTTTTCTTCATTAGAAAACAACCTCTTCTCGCTCCATGATTATCAAACGTTACATAAACTTTTTAAAATACTTTTCTTATTCAATATGCAGTACATATCTCCTGTTCTAAAAGTGTAGAATACTTTCTAGAAAATTTGTGATGAATATGTGTTAAAAGCAGTGAAATTGATCAAGTGTCTTTTCAGCAGCCCATTTAGAATCCATTATCCATGGACTTTGATGATAATTTCTCCAGCCATTGAGAGTATCTTTAATTGGGCTCCAAAACTCAGACCAATAAATGTATTTATATGACAGTTTCTCAGGATATGGATAAGTATGGTTCTGTAACAACTCATAAAATTTAAAACTGTAGTGAGAAATCAGTCACATGAACATATAAAAACATCCTCTACATGTTAAAGCACCAAGAATATAAACTCAAACCCTCTTACAATAAATCAATTAAAATCCAAATAGCTTTGCTGAAACATTACAGAGCTACAACAGAGTGTGTTCCAGTGTCTTTTCTTAGAAAATTAGAAGTCGGTTTGGTGGGAGAAAGGGAAGTGCTCAGAAAAGCAGAGCTGAAATATGGCAATGCCCTAGCCAGAGCTTGGGAGAAAAGTAAATTACATTACAGTTTCTGAAAAAAAACAAACAACTAACCTTCAATATATCTGCAGTTTTTAGTAAGAAGAGAGCATAAACTTCATGTTCATGTTTCATGACCCTTTAAAAAAATTTTTAAAAATTCTTTTCTTCCTTCCCTCACCCCCAAAAATTAAAATCTGTGAGCCTTTACTGGGCATTGACCGCAGTATTCACAGGCATGCTGGTATAGAGGTTTCCTAACTGCAAATTGAAATATTTAGATATTTAGCTTTCCTGAAACCAGACATTTAGATCTTGTGCAAGTTACTCAAGTCATTAGTTTCCAAAAGTGAATGCACTCAGTGCAATGGCAAAGGCAGTGTGTAAAACTGAATTAAGATATTACAAGTGCAATTCCAAAATAATGGCAATTAACAAAAGAATAACAACAAAGAATTTGTTGTTTTTAGGAAATTGTAGGAAAAGAAATAGTCTAATTTTTTGGCAGTATGCAACAGCTTCTGCACAACCTGGAAAACTACAGCCAGTTTTAGTATTACAAAAATACTTATTTGATCACCAAACCGAGCACCAACTATGAGGTAACCAGTACATACAAAGTTTATACAAAGTATATACCAGTATACAAAGTATAACCAGTATATACTAAGTACAATTCCATGCAATTTAAAAAATTGACTCTTCACATTCTCTTCATTTACTATGACATTGCAGAATGGGATTGTGTCTGCAATGAGCCAAGCACTGTAAAAACCAGTTTAGTAGTGTTAAATACAAGCCAAGACTAAGAAAGCCTTGACAATACTCCTTTGCTACCAACATCAAACACCCTGCTTGTTTCATCAGAGCCATCATTCCACTTTCCTAATAAGCAGCTGTAACTAGATATTATCTGAATAATTTTATGAGGTTGCATATTTGCAAATTGAAATCCTGGCAGAAAAATGAAAACCAGGCCACCAGTAAAGATAAAAACTTTTAACTTTTTTTTCCTGCTGCTCGTGTTTTTCTATTTCTCTTTGTTTCCTTTAACTCTAGGATCAACAGATGATTGGAATATTCTACATTTCTTTGGCTAAATAATGTATTTTATTTGATTAACCTGTAAAAGTTGAGGACAATTCAAGGGATATTTCTCAGTGGAATTATAGACTTTCTTCTATGCTTTTAAAATATATTTATATAATTATGTCTGCAAAGACAAGGTAGCTGTTGCCAAAACCAGCAGTTTTCATCTTTTATATTTTCTATTACAACTGTAGTTCATCAGGCTTAGGACAAATGCAATTTAAAGTATCCCATGCTTCACTTTCAGGAAGACCAACAGCCTTGAAATTTTAAATATTTGAATTTAAATGTGTTTAAATGTGTTTTCTAAAACACCTATCTCAAACACACCCTAACTGTTACTGATTGGAATGAAAGAGGCCCAGTCCCATACCAGCGTTAGCAAATATGTATAAATACAAATATTTAGATTTGAATTGGAAAATGAAATCAAGGATATTCCTGGAAAACAGGAAATGTGATTTATTACCTTTGTTTTTTCTCTAAAACAACCCAAGTATCTCAATCACAGTAAATTGAGTTTTGACATTAATTTATTGTTACTCTCCCAAGAAGAATGAGTGTAAAGTAGCTCACACAAAAACATTCTATGTCTCTTCATACTTGCTGACGCATAGTGTTACAAATCTGTCTTAACTGTGTATTGTCATGATATCATCACAATTCCTTTTATAACAATAGAGATGGAGGTAGTACAGTTTTTTTTTTAATCTTTGGGTCAGCGAAGATCCCATTTTCTCTGATCTAAAATATGCATTGTGCCACCACAAGAGTTTCCATACAGTACTGAACACTGGGTAAAATAAAAGAATTCCATATTGTTACAATATGTGCTGTGTATTTATACACAAAAGTATTATATACTGTACTGTAAACATAATTATGGATGTAATTTACTCTAGAGTTTGCAATAGATTTGGAACTTCTGGAACTTAGTAAACACTAGTAGGAAAAAATCCATTAAGGAAGAGATTGTGACAGTAGAGAGTTATTTGTGTAATTAATATAATATAATATGTTGCAATATTATTGTAACATTACCATATAATGGTTGATTGTAATTGGTCCAATATATCTTTAGAATGTATAATAAAGTTTTCCTATAAAAGCACTATAAGTAGGAATATATTGAATGTATGTATTTTTCTTGAAAACTGGAAACAAAATTAGGTGGGATTTTAATGTGGAGGAATTTGTGCTCACTAGGGATCTGTTTCTAAACAGGAAAGTCAATGTGGTGGTGAAAACGGCTGAAGATTTCCAGGAAAAGGCATTGTTCTCTTTCGGGAATAGACCAGTTTAAAGCATTCCTTTGAAGGAGGGGGAAGTTACTTAGCCCAGGTGGGAATAGAAGGTCAGTCAGAGTGAATGCTAAAGACTGAAGATTTGTTGCTGCACAACTGCAGAAACTTTTTTAATTTTTTAATAGCAATATCTTGCTAAGTAGCATTTTGGCATTTTCTAGTTGTAGGGACCTGGAATAATTCCAATTCATGTAATTACATTGTTACTTACTCTCTCCCTCCTTGAAGTTTCAATTACTTTCATCATCATTCTTTCACATCCTGTCCAGAACTACCAAAGGTTTCTCTATTAACAGGACTTATGTTCTAAATAGAGCTAGTGACAAGGACTTTTAATCCATAATGGTTGTTTAAAGAACAGAATCATGGAAACAAAATGAGCCTCATTTTTTCCCCAGTTATTTGGAAAATAAAATTGGTCTAAGAAGAAATATAATTTAAGCAATTCTTTTCTTGTTAAGTTAAACATCATATTTGACCCAAATGATCCCTTTTCAATTTTATGGTCCACTGAAACTTTTGTGACCAGCATATTTGGAATTAACAATGAATCAATTATTTAAATTAATGGAATTTCAACCTGGATATGATTTCATTAGACAAAGAAATATTCTCAATGGATTATTTGGTATTTTATGGTGTCAGTGGCAATATATGGGAAGGGACTCCGAACTAATCTGGGAGGTGACACAGCGCTTGCACTGTAGCCCAGCTGAAATGTGGCACAATTTCCCCTATACTGGTGCTAGTGGAGGCCTGAAGCCCCTGAGTCCTCTGACACACTAATATTTAAATAAAGCCTAAAGAGTTGGCTGGAGTTACCCACATGGATTAAGTATACAAAATCCTTTAAAATTAATAGCAAAGTTTCACTCCAGTACAGACAAACTTGCCTCCATCACGATGAGATACAGGACACGGTTACTGCTGCAGAGCATCCCAATGCCAGCGAGAGTAGGGGGATGCTAAGGGGATGCAACAATCCCTGATTTCCCCTTCTGGAGGCCCAGAGTTACTGTGGTCAGAAGTAAAAATAAACTGCTACTCTGGAGAAATCCAGGCCCAGGCTAACACGGGAGTTCTCAGCATTGAGAAACAACTCATTGCAGTACAATCTTTGTAGAACAGATTTCACCTAAAACACAGAAAGCACATCAGTAAATAGTTCTTTCTCCTTTAAATGATACTCAGAAAGTCAACATTTTAAAAACAAAAAGAAATTTGCATTTAAAACGTCAGAACCTATTTTCAACGTGTATTGAGAGCAAAGGAAATCAGACGCATAGAAATTTGAAACTTACTTTTTCTCTGCAACCTAAGGCATCACTTATCTCTGATCTGATGTGATCTCAATGAAAAATTTGCTAGGTACAATTGAATAAGTTACAGAGAAAAAGGCAAATTATGGCACATACCTCAAGATATTGTTGGGAATATCTTCTTTGAAAGCTAGCAGCACTTTTATTCAAAGCGTTTTCAATTGTGAGGCTCATCCTTTCTTATCAAGATATTTTTCCCTTAGTTATGCCTGTGAGTCTGAGTTCAGTAGCCCACAGATCTCTATACTGATTTTCAGGCAAGAATCATAGTAATTCCCAAAGATAAAAACACAGCAGTTTCACATGGCAATGCAGCAAATGTGATCTATTTCTGAAACTATATTTGTTATCTCAATGTTACAGGAAAAGTCCATTCCTTAACAGTGAAGCATGGGGGTTTTATGTTATGTTGCTAATGTGATACATTTAGTCCAAATGATAATAATCTGACTTCACAAAATATCCTAAATATCTTGAAATGTAACCACAGGAGACATGTACATCAAACATGCATCACTAAAGAAAAGATTTTGATTGAACAAGCCCTAAGTGAAATCAACTCAAATGTTTTAAAGATGCTTCTGTTAAAAGAATATAAAAATATTCTTTAACTTTAGAAGAAGAGGTTTATTGTGGCATACATACTTTCAGGGTGGATGTTTTTCCTCTTGTTTCTGTATTTATCTTATTGATGGTACCAATTAATTTTTATTTTCTAAATTATAACACTAATTGGGATAAAAGAAATCTCACATTCTTACCAAATAAATGTATCTTCTGTTCTCAGTTTTATGCATTTCTGCAGTGGCCTTATTTGCCAACAGCAAAAGTAACAACACAGTTTTAAGGCTTGCTATCCCAGAAAGAACAAAAGAGTACAGTATTTCCGTGCTTATCTCTGCAAGGCCATAGTGTCTTCTAAATTATTTCTAGTAAATAGTTAAACCTAAAAAAAAAATCTCCATCTTCTGAACCTTTCAAAGCTGAAATGCTAGTCATATCCTGAAATCACAAACATGTATTCTGTTGTCAGCTAAGCAATTTTTAAGGAGAATTAAAGGACTCCTCTACCTGTTTTCTGGAACTAAAACAGTAAGAATGCTAACCTAATTTGGAAACCAGTTCATGATGTAGATGTTTCCAAATATCATCTCCTCCTAGGATCTGTAGCTGGAATGGAGAGCAAGCATTGTGTCTCTATGGAAAATGTGAGCAAGATCTAAAGATTTCCAGCTATTTCCATATACAGCTTGCAGGAAAAACAGACCCATATTTTACTGGAATCTGTTGGGAGATATGCTTCTATGAAACATTGTTTTTGACTTATTGCTAGTTTCCCTCAAGCATCTGCTCATCTCATAGCCAACTGCACCCATTTCATCGGCGCTGATGTCCTCAGTCCTGTTATTCTGTACTGGTTTACTCAGTTCTGCGTGCTGTCTCCTCTGCTGATGATTGCTTAGGACAAATTTTCTGAGAGGGATAAGAGCTGCCAAGGAGCAGTTTAGTGTATGTCTGACAGAAAATTTATGATGGAAGTATAATACAGCTTTTGTTATGGCTGCGTGCTTCATTTCGTTATGGCTGCACTTCAAGCACGTGCCTGCCTGCACAAATTCTAGCTGCACTTTCTCTTGTACAGAGGCTCCAGAATATGGGATATCCATGTATCACAGAAACTCTGGGCCTTTGGGAAACCTAACATTAGTCTTAACAGCTATATAGAGAAAAAATTTTGAAGCTAATCACTGCTCATGACAAGGGGATTGGAACTAGGTGAACTTTAAGGTCCTTTCCAACCCAACCCATTTTGTGATTATATGATTCCAAGCTGCTGTTTTCACAGTAATGCTACAAACCTCTGTGCTTCCTTTAAATTTTTAAGAACATTGTCCATTGTTCTTTGTACTGCAATAGCTTGAATAACTCAGTTTGAATGATATGTTGAATTTTTTGACTGGAAAGTGGTCTGTCTACTAAGCTCATGTGGGAGATGGTAAGAAAGTCTTGAGGCTTTTAAAGGTAACTTGAAACCTTAAACAAAGTAATTAGCAAGGAATATAGACAAAAAGGAGGCAGTATCCAACCTCTGGCATCTACATTTGAGAGTTTGAATGCCAACTGGCCTGCAGTGGAAGCACCACTAAACTTGAGGAGCATTTAAAATGTGTAGATAATGGAAAACACCGCACATATTAATCTATTTTATTTGGATACAACGTAAATGATGCTGATCTATGCCCATTTAGGGTTTTTCCTCTTATTCTCTCAGTTCCATTCTGTGTAAAATGGAAGTCATGTTACCATTAAGATCTTTCTAATTTTTGCAAAAATGCATTGATTCATCTTCACAGTAAGCCACGAATGGTAAGTTTACTTTAACATGTATAGTCTTTACATTTTTGGAACTATTTTGCAACTGAATTTATTCTTCATTAACTGTGTTCAGGCAGCAGTGGTAGCTCGCCTGTCCCTGCACATTGCAGAGTTTGATTCAGAATTTGTTCCACCAAAAAAAACTTCTAGTTATGGCAGCAGTGAGTTGCCAAAACTTTCCAGGGTCCTCATCTGTGAAGAAAATGGACAGAGGATAAAGGAACAACCTTTTAGAACTTTGAGTCATTATTTTCACTGATAATGTCTAGGTTAAATAAAGGGAAGTATACCTAGGCCTACACAAAATACAACTAACTGCTTTTCATTTCACTCAGCTCTTAGAATATGCCAGTATACCCAAGCATTTCAACGCCACTAACCTCAGTAAAATGCTGTATGAAAAAGTGGCCTAAACAAATGAAATGTTGATCTGCCTTTTATTAATTTCATTTTTTATCTTCTCATATACAGACGTTTGACAGCTGTGACATTCATGGGCAATGCATTCGAAAAAGAAGACATAAATATTCAGAGACATATTAGAATGCTGTTCAATGTAAGCACCTGTCTACTTAGTGTTGACAGAAAATCATTTACTTTGCTTTATGCATGTTCTCTCCAGAGACTACAGAGGTCCTATTTTATTTAAGGAGCTGGTCCCAACATCAGTACCAGCTCTTGAAAATGCAATATATACATCTAATTATATTTATTAAGGAAACAACTTTGGCTTATATTTTCTGTAATACTGAAACCATTTTTTCAACCTCTACTTCAGACTTTCCTTCCCTGGGGAATTGAAAGAGAAAAGGGGAAAAGGAATTAGGAGTAGAAAAAGTATGACCTCATGATGTGCCATCTTTGATGTTAATTACAACATCAAAGATGGCACAGAAAGAAAAGTATAATGAAAATAGTACATAAACAGATATGTAATGTAAAAGGGATCACTGCCTAACCTTTCTGATGTCCACTGCTCATATAGTTCTGCTAACTTTAAGAAGTGACATAAATAAAACTAATTTAAATATTAAAAAAAAAAAAAAGGAAATTTGAAAGGAAAATATCTGCCCTGAACCAAATAAATACACACATGAGAAATCTGGAAGTCATGAATTTTAAGCCTGAGTAATGACTCCCTCAGAATGTACTTCTCCACTAGGGAAGATCATTTCACAATAAGGTTCTATTTTCCATGACAAAGAAAGTATGATGAATGCCAAGTCCAGTTTGTACAGACAGTAGTGTCTCAGTCTTGGGTTTTTTTCTTTTCCTTAGATGAGGTGGAGATTTTGGTGCATTCACATGAAAATGACTTTTAAATCTCAGTATCTAGACTCAGGAGGAGAGGAGAGGAGAGGAGAGGAGAGGAGAGG
>VWZP01010904.1:5322653-5397144 GCA_013396995.1 Dicaeum eximium | reverse complement strand
TTTTTTTTTTTTTTTTTTTAAATTTGGTAATCATAATCAAGGGCTATTACAGCAATAGATCTTATCTTTAGAATGGCAGTCCCCTTGCACCTTCAGTTCAGATTTTTGTTTATGCTTGGCTGCAATTGTGGCTGTTTCTGATAGTTTTAGGTCAGCCATGACAGACTATGGGTGACACTAAATAAACAAGCTGGGAGTCTGTGACTAAGAAGGAATGATACTGGTTCTCAGAGTTTGATTTTCTCTGGTTAATCAACAATTTATTCAGAATAACTCATTGTGAAAAGTAACTGTTTGCTAGAATACACATATTATGCGGTAACATTAAAAAAAATACTAAAACCCCCTCACAACTCACATAGGCAAGCAGAAAGAACAAATCATGCTCAGTCTTGGTTTGGTTTTAGTAGACTACAGAATTTATTTGTTTATTTAATTTATGTTCAGCTATTTCTTCCTGTCTCCTCCCTTCCTTCTCTCAGTTACATTCCAAGGCAGTAAGCTGATCTGAACACAGTCTGCTGGGGAGTAGATAGGACACTTCCTTGCAGCCTGCTCAAGGGGGATAAAAAATTCAATAACCAATTTACAAACTATACTCATGGAAGAAGAGGTAGAATAAGATCCCATGAGAAGGAGAAAAATATCCCAGTTAAATGGGTACCTGCTCCAGTTCTCTTGATTTTACTGTCTGTATTGAAAGATTTTATGCATTTCTTACAACTTCTGCTTCTATAGTCATATCATGATGTCAGTTTCTAAACTCGGTTTTCATTTATTAATTTTTTAAACTGTATCGCTTGCCTCCATGGTCATGGAGGAAACTCTTAAAAATGTGCACCATAAGGCTGAAATGCCAACACAATAACAAAAATAAAAATAAAAATAAAAAATAATAATAATAAAAAAATAATACCTTTTTTTGTGCATTTATTTTTAAACTTCAGGAATTTTAAGTCAGTCTTGTGATTAGGAAGAATACAAGAACTTACTCTTTTAAAGCCTGAGGCTGGTGATGCTGCCTACCTGGGATTATGAAAGTATTATAACTTCTCATTTTTAATATGATGTTTTTGCCTGGAATAATAAATATTCAAACAATGTAAATTACCAGAACAATAAATTATTTTCATGCAATTTTCACCTGTTTAAAATTTGGCCCAGAAGTCCATTGCAGGCTGAGAGTCAACCATTGAGCTACCCAGGTGTCAACAGTGTCTCAGTGCAGTTTCTAGAGCACAGACTTTCCTTTCAGAAACCAAAATATCGTACTGCATATCTTCTTGCAAAACTCTTTCACAGAGTAGTGAATAGTTGGAAAACCTACATTGCCTAAACTTCCATAGAAGTGGGCTCTCTGAAACTGGATTACCTATTATGTGCTGGTGAATGAGAAGAAACTTTTGTGAAGAGACCCTTTACTAGCACCTGAGAAGATGTGGGTGTCCTGTTTGTAATTCAGCTAACATGGCTCACCAAAGTATGAGCTAAACTATTTCTTAAGCTCACCTTGGTCATAGCATCCTGATGCAAAAGCTAGTAGCTACCTAAAATAAAACATGGAATTGTATGGAAACAGAATAAATATGATTTTCTTGAGCCTTGCCTACTGCCAGAGCATATCCCGATCCCTTTGAAAACTAACTACCAGGTTATCAGTGTCCAAGTTTAACATTGCCTAGGGTTATTTTAATTTTAAATTGCTTCTATATCCACCAAAATCATCTCAGCTAAGTCTTCAACAACCCAGGCCTTTGGAATCAAACCTTTGCCAGCACTACTATGGTTTAATTAGCTGCGCATTTGCCTCCTGGCCAGATCCAATAAATATGCATGTATTGCACAGCTGCATCTCAGCATGCATACCTAAATCAAAAATGTTTCCTTTGATGCTCTCGCAATCTTGGCATTCATTCACTTTGCCAGAAGCAGTATCAAATCATAAAATACTTGTCCAGTCATCATCACAATGTACAATCATGAAATTGTGTTACCAGTTTAGCTGCTCATATTCCGTGCACAGTAACCTGAAATTCTTCATGCTTACTGTACAGTTATGGAGAAGGATGCTCCCATGCTTTTCATGACTGAAAGGTATTCCCATATGCCAAATAAGATGAAGCTGGTCAAACAACACCTGTCTTCTACAGAGATTACTTGCACTAATTTATACTGAAAGTGTCCTTTTCATAACTACAGTTGCATTTTCTATTTAAAAGATGCAGAATTAATTTGTTTTGCTTTCTCCACTTGACATTAGCAGCTTTATGGAACAATGACCTCACTAGTCACTGATGATGAATTATTAGCTATTTTTACCAAAAGAAGGAAAACTGAATGTTATACAGACTTTTTAAAGGACACACAGAAAGGGTGCACAAAAGTACACATTTCTTTCCACTTTTGACCTCTCCACACTAAACTCCAGTCTAGTCACAGGAGCAGAGGAAGTAACACCTGTAAGACAGACATGTATACTTGTCACAGCAATAGAAATTTCAACTAACCTGAAATTACTAAGCAACACAGCAAGGGATCTCACAGTATGTGTGGGTGGCAAGGAGTGATCTGAGGAATATGAGGGAAAAGGATCAGATCAGGGGTTGCACCAGAATTGAAAGCACTTTCTTCTCTTCCTACTGACATACCCTGGGAATTCAATAAATCTCTTCTATAAATACTTAACATGCTTCAAGTCCACAGTGGAAATCCACCAGCTTAAAAGTTCTGACGTGCTATCAGAGAGCATGTAAAGAAACTAGATAAATAGTCACATTCTCTGTAGATGGTTAAGGTATCCTGTTATTTCTTCTGAAATCTAGCATGGTTGACATTTATTTTTATACAAACATCAAATCCAGACAAATAAAATCCTTACAATGAGATTCTTAATCCTGCTTATCAGGAATTCTACTTGCAAATTGGGGAAAAATCTTTATTCAAACCATTGGCTGCTCGGAGTTTTTCAAATCAGAACACAAACAAAAGACAGAAATAAAATCTCTCTTTTCACGGTACGGTTCTCAAACTACCAGAAACAAACCCAGAGCTCAGTCTCAGTTTATGGAGCTAGATCTACTATGGTCAAGCCACAACAAAGAAACATTTATTGGTCACCACATTCATTAAAAATTATCATCAATATCTGCTAAAATACATTTTAAAAATCCTGCTATTCCACTGTGTACAACATCTGCTAAATCACCATTGTTTTTTAAATCTAGTTATCAAAACAGTTTTGCACATGGTTTGATGCACTCTTAAACATCATCTCTTTGAAAGTTAAAATTCCATTGGAGAGATAATCTTTTTGGGCTAAGATAGCAGATAGAGATTTAGATATATCAAAGATATAATTGCCAACACTGAATTTTCTTCTGAACATTAGAGGTTATTCTGAGGAAAATAATGAAGAATATTATTTTCTGAGAAGCACAGTTGGATTAGAGACTGAAAACTAAACTTGATTTTTCAGCTCAGTAAAACTTTAGAAGTACCAATGCACATTTCCATGAAATAGAATGTTTCACAAGCCTTACATGTGCTGTGTATAACTGAACACAGTAATCTAAATAAGTAAATCTAAAACACCTATTTTTTAAAATCATAAATGGTCCTATAGGATTTCACGTGCTGGATTTTGATTTTTTTTCCAGCTCTAAATTTTCCCCAGAATCCCAAATTTTAAAATTCTTATTGGGAAATCAAATCCCAATTCAAGATCATTAAAATATTTTATTATGATAAAATTGGGGTTTCTCATTAATACAAAAACAGCATAATACTAAATTTTAAATACTATTTTCTCTGATACAGAGAAAATTGATCCAATTTTTAAATAAATAGCTATAATTAAAAGAGCAAAAGAGAAAAATGTTGGCTTCTTTGCAAGAAAATTTACGGGAAAGAGGTTTGTTCCTCTGAAATTACTTGAAATTAGTTGAATTGCACTTTCTGATGGAAAATTTCCAGAGAAAACTTCTCATCCAGGATAAAAACAGGTGCTTCCTCTGAACTGTATTTCCACGTTTAGGTTGATTTTCTTGATGTTTTGCTGTTCCTAAATATACAAAATAATAAAAGCAATCATACATTCTTCAGGAATCTCCAGGAGGGCATTAAATTAAGCTAGCAGCACTGATACTTCTGTTCATGTTGAAATAATTAACAATTCCAAGGCTATTAATGGTGTATTGTATGGGTATTTTAGACTGGGTAGGATGAAAGAAAAAACCTTTTGGTGACTCTTGCTCCCACTAAAATTTAATTACCTTTACTTGCTGACCTCATGTTTTATGTAACAGTACACTCCAAAAATGACCTCATAAATGGTTACTAATATAAAGGTAAAGTCTTCCTTTTTTTTTTCTACAAACCAGCACAGCATAAACGGTTTTCTTTTTAGGGTTTTTTAAACTACTTTTGCAAAGTATTCTTATAATAGCTAACATTATATATTCCAGCATTACCTGTGGGACCAACTAACTGAATTTAATTGAAGTCAGAATGCCTCACTTTGACAAGGTCACTTTTTAAAAGGTATCATTGCACAAGATTTTTGATTTTTCTTTTCTGAACTAGCTAAAACCTGTAAAATCATTGATGAAGAATTATATCTTTGCCATCAAATATTAGTAAAGACAAAAGTGAAAATGTTACCATTAAAGGACATAAAATTAATGGATTATGATGATCTGTACTAAATCTGGAAGGCCGTACCTCACTAGTAAAAAAAAATGTAACTTTGTGGACAAAGTACATCACTTTTCAGCAGATACTTAACATGAATGGTTTAATTTTGCAAATTTAGAGATGTAGGGTCAAATTCACCTCTGATTTCCCTGTAATCATTGTTGAATGCAGACTGTTGTTTTACCTCTCTAAAAGAAACTGGGGAAATTAACCAGATTAAATTCTCCAAACAATTTGAATATCAGAATTAAAGGTATGACATAATGTGCTTTGCCTTCATTTAATCACATTAAACAAGATAAATATACAAGCTAATAAGTAGGTACTGAAACCAAAAGGTCTCAAGATGGAAATGGCAGCATTTTAAACAATAAAGCATATAGCTGTTCAACTATACTATCAAAGATGAGGAGAATTTTCAACACCTCAAAAAATATTACCAAAATTCATCTGAAAAAGCACAGCATCTGTTGGAAGTACCCTACAGTCTCAGATATTAGGAAAATAAAGCATTTTACATTGACATAAAAGAATTCTTATAAAAGCCTGTTTTGAAAGGGAATATGGAACAATCTCTCCATCTGATATATAAAAGGAAAATCAAAGATATTTTCAATTTTTTGCTTTTTTTTCACAGTTCTCTCTTTTTATATTACTTCTTTTGTTCATTTTAGCAATAGAAAGGAAAAGAATAAAGAGGAAAGGAAAAATAACTTGGAAATAAAGTAAATCTAATTAATGACTAAAGGGAAATATTTTTAATACAATTGCTTTTCTGAAAATGCAGCATAAAATACAACAGTTTTTCTAAAATTAGATTTTTAGCTAGATTTAAAAACAGAGTGATAATTCAGAATTCCAGACAATGACCAAGAGAAACAAATTTCCTAGCTATTTTACTAGAAGAAATATGATGAAGAAATAATCCCCTGGCATGGTGTTTTCTGAAAGTCAAATAAAATTATTAATATTTTCCTTTCTGATGAGATTATTTCACTTCATAAGTGGGTACCTAAATACAGTTTCTGAAAACATACAAGTAACACCTATTATTTTCCTACATTTTTCATGCAAAAATAGACCAGTGAGGCAAACAGTACAATCAACAACTAAAAACCTAATTTTTTGGGCATCTCTCAGTGGCACTTTTCATTTTTTCTGGGAGAAGAAGTCAAATATGTTTCAATATAACTCTTCTTCCACAAATTTAAATCAGAGGAAGCATGATTAAATTTTTAACTGAAGGGAAAGAATTCTCCATTGAATCATTAGAAATTGCGGACCTCAGATATTCAAAACTTCCTTGGGCAAAATTTTTAAAATTGAATCTTTTGTTTAGTGCATTTCTGTATGTTTCTAAGGCATGCATATTTGCCAAGAGGTCAGGAATCCTCTAAGCCAAACAAACCAGAGGACAGAGCTAGTTATTGACACACATTGCAAATCATTGAACAAATTCCAACACACAACTTATCTGTTCATGAAGCTAAGTCATATTTTCATAGATAAAACAACCAAATCTGATATTTTTCTATACATTAGTACATGCTTTAGGGCTATGAGTGTGTAAACAAATGTATGTTTTGCCCTGGACAAAACTTTGGTGTGTATTGATACTCCTCTTGAGTAAAATTTGAGTGTCACTGTTTGCCTTGTAACTATGGGATGGCTCTAATGACCAGAGCATATGCTGTGAAATATTGTCTACAGATATCTTTTTTAGAATAAGTAAATGTGGAGGTTTATGTTTTATACAACTGCCCAAAGGCATTTAAATATTTTTGAAGAGAAAAACAACATAACAAACCTAAATATTCCCACAATGAGCTATACAAAAAAAGGAGTCCCAAACTTTCTAAAGTATCTTAATGAGGGTTAAAGGTCACTGCTAAGTAAAACTGAGAAACAGCAAGGGCCAGGATCCTGTTTCCATTTTAATGTGCCTCATGTTTATGCTTTGCTGTCGGCAGGGGAAAGGCTGAAACAATTCCACTTACAAGGAGGTTACAAACAGGCTGACTATTGCAGCTGGCTGGAAGAAAAGGTTTGTGCTCCACAGGTCTAAGGTGAATGCAAGTTCACGCAGACCAGACACGTGTTAAGCACTGGGCTTATAGCTGACATTTCTCTGCAAATCCTTCCCTAAAACTTACAGTCTAAGCTGTAGCCTGAATTCCAGTTCCCTTAAATTATGTTCCACAGTCTCAAGCCAATAACACTCAATTTTAATTTTAACTTCTTCACCATTATTAAAAATAAGATTTTATAGAGAATGTTCAATTATAAAGATGTGTTGTGCCTGCAATTAGCATAACATTAAAGAGAGGAAGATCTTAAATTCAAAGGTCCCCGGAATAGAAAACAATTGCTAATGAGTCATCAAAACAATATGGTGAACCTTAACCTATCTTTAATCACTTCTAAATTCCCAGTCCTAAAAAAAGACTGCTACTTTTCTGAATTTCATTTTAGTCTTGAAACCAGTGTGATTATTCTAAGGAAATATTTTCTTCTACAAAATGTATGTACTGTTCTGCTAAGCACATTCTGCTCCTACTATCTAGAATGTCCTGCATACTGAATTGTGAAAGTCTGTCTTTAATCAACACTTTCACTTTAAAAGCTATGAAGTGCACCAAAATCTCTTATGTGGAATATAGGATACTTTGACAGACTAATTCTCAACAAACAATAGTTCTTGACTGAGATATCAATAAATGAGTTTGAACTCAGTTTCTACAGTGACAGCCACCCTCAGTGATCAAAATCCAGATATTTTGGTAAAGCATGCAATAATTATATTATTTGACACGACAGTTACTTAAGATGAGATCAAGATAAACTGACTTCTATACAACAACAATGGACGAAATCTCAGTGATCTCTTTACCATGGTCAGAAGATATAAAATGGATTTCTAAGTGGAAAAGATAAAATAAACAACCCAACTATAATTTTTATAGTAGTGATTCTTGAAAGTCCATACCACCAAATGCCCCTTAACTACTTTTTCTTTAGTTCTAGATAATGAACAAAACCCACAACTTCTTGTGAAGGTTGGTGTAAAATGGTAGGCAAATAGGTTGTCATCTTCAAAGTTTACCAAATAAAATACCTTTGAATTTAGGAAATAATATTTTACTGTAGAGAGGTTTGCCCACCGACTATGCAAAGTTAAACCTCAACAGCAGAATTTTTGTCACCAACTATGGGTGCTCTCAGTCACATGAGAAAGGTATTACTCAAGGGATACCTATGTCAAGTAGTGTATTTCCCCCTACATTCCCAAATCACATTTAGCAGTTTGTGGGAACTTGGGAACACTAATTTGTATCTCCTTCCCAGTCACCTTTTCAAGATGCAATAAGAAGGATGAGCATCTACAATGCTTAAATTTGGTCAAAATTTAACACTAATTTATTAACAAAATAGCATCTCAGAATGTCCTATTAGAAAAAAATTAATTTTCTTTTTTAAATGCAGTGGTAAAACTAAAGCTCATGGAAGTCTCTCTGGGTACCCTTAGAACTTTTAATGCCAGAATGAGTAACTCAGTGATTCTCTATAAGAAAGGGCAGTGAAACACTGCTTAGGAGATGAATTATTTCAATAGTGTTCTGACCAGGCTTCCTCCATTCTCCAGATATTTGCACACCATAAATACAGATGCTTCACTGCAAGTCTTTAAGAAATTTCAGGCAACTCAGGTTTAACAGATAGTTACCTGAAATTACCTTCCATGGTAATAGTTCACTACCTTCCATGAACTAATGGAAGAAATTAGAGCTCTATAATTAAATTTCAAAGGGTAGATTTTGCACTGGAAACTTATTGACACAAAAGCAAAATTACATGTAAAGGTTATGCAAATGAGAATTTTGAATCATACTTATACTATTGAGTTATATCTGACAATGCATCCCTATTAGTTTTTAGGAGGACACACTCAAAATTTGATGTGCAGTTTGTTCAAACATCGAGTCCAAGCTCAGCAGGATGATGCTGGTATATCTGTGCTGTGTTTAGTACACCATCAAATACCATCCAGAAAGGCTGCCTACAGTATGCCAGTGACAGCTCTCGTGGAAGACAGATAATAATGTAGACATATTCAGTGACACAGTTATTTAGTTAGTGTAAAACTGTCATAGCCATTGATTTCAACAAATCTTTGACAATAAACCAAATCCAGGAACTTCCCAGTGTTGTTTTTGGTATCCTGTTTTATGATGCTCAGATATTCACCACAAAATCCTGTGAACACCATGGAGATAATTTCTCCTTTCTTCATAAAACATGTTTTTCTTTGTTCTGTGGTTTTCACAGCGCTCAATGAAAGAGAGAAAAATTATCCTTTGAACCAGGTTCTAAACTCCTGAAGAAATAACTAATAATGGAAAGGACCATAGATACCACAGGGAAAAAAACACTTCTAGCATTCCTAAAAGTCCTTTTACCACGTACTCCTACTTACTTTGTAATGATTGCATGTTTTCCCTTCGGGCCCACTAAAGTATTTAATTGCAATTACACTCATTTACATAGCAGATGAGGCTAATTGCTGGTATTAGTTACCAAATGTATGCTTGTATTGTGAGGGTAAAAAAATGCCCTACAGAAAAGAAAAACGACTATGCCTCTAATTAAGGAGCTATGAGTCAAAGTGAGCTTGTTCAGAGATGTAAATATAGAATCAAGGGCTTTCAGAGTTCTGCAGTACATTTTATTATACCACTAGTTCCCATATTTCAGAGATAACACTGGCAGGCCTCATAGTACATACAATGAACTATTCTTATTTTCTCAGAAGCAGGGATGATAAGTTCCACACAAAGGCTCGGAGAGAGACATCAAGATTTCTAGAATTTTTAATTAGAAATAAATGTGAATCTCATATCAGGAAGGTTCTTTGTGTATAATACATACACTGAAGTTATTATTTGAAGCAGTTCCATCACCTATTCTTTTGAGCTAATTCCCAGCAAAAGTCTTTTTTTACATTATTCAGACTTCAAACTGTTTCATGTCAATGGACTTCATTTTCCCATGCACTTGCACACAAGGACTTTTAAGATACTATACTACTAAAGTGAATGTAAGAAGCATCAGGTCAAGTGGAAACCCAGCTGAATAACAATTTCAGCCTTTGGCCCTGGATATCATGCCTAATATAAAAAAATCTTAAAGGATTTGCATCTATACTATATACAGTCTATCTATATACAAAGAGAGAGGGTTAGTCCCGGATGGTGAAATGAAGATTTGTTAATTTTAGTTAGCTTCAAGAGGTCACAGTGAGAACAGAAGTGTGCCCATCAGTATCCTTTGGACAGGGTTGAAAAACTCCCTATACACATTTAAAAATTAACACTTTATCAAACTGTGCCTTAAATTTTTTCCTTTTCCTGGAATTGTACCAAAACTTGACAGCAGTTAAGCTGTGGGTGTGCAGAAGCACTACATATGATATTTACTATTATATTCCTTTAGGTAGTTTCCCATTAGTCTGCTATGTTTTGCCTATGTTTAAAATTGAAATTATTTTGGTTTTGGAATTTGCCACTTTGTCTTCCCATTTCATTACAAGTTTCGGCTTTCCACCAAAAAAAAAAAAAAAAAAAAAGAGCTGCTCTCATCTAAACCAAAAATTAATTCCAACCCTAAAAAGTGAATTTGATTTTCTGTTGCCTTTCATGTAATATAATTCAAGTACTGTGTAGTATACTACCATTCTCATATAGAAAGACTTTAAGTGATAAAGGGCTGATAAAAATGAGAAACTATTGCTTTTGCTGTGTTAGTTTTGTTATTCCTAGATGCTGCTTTGTGCTAGTTTTAGATTTATCAGTGTTTGGTTACCTACACAGGTAATTTCATAAAATGAGACTGGCTATGAGCCACATTATCAGGTGCTCGCTATTTTCTTTCTAAAAAGAAGATGAAAAAAGTTTTAAACCCCCTGAAATACATTCCATGGATGTCAAGGTCTATGCCTTCTGAGTGCCTATTCTCATTAAAAATATACCTTTGTAGGACTAATCCCAAATGGTTTGATGACAGAGGTCATGCAAGTGTCATTTTTCAAACTTGTGTGAAAATCCACTTCGAGCCATCTTTCCCTCTTATATTTCACCTCATTTCTGGAGCACTTATGCAGCATACTTACTTAGCTAAAGCACAAAATGTAAACAGGACATCCTCTCAGATAGGAGATCCCAACATGTTGAAAAGTATATGCCTTAGTCCTTAATCAGTTCTGGAAAGTATCCCAAGACTTCCACAAAAAGATACTGTTTCTGTTAATGTGGAACATAAACTTAGCCCTTAACATAAAACAAAACCAAACAACATCTGTCCTTACAGTTTGATTGTTTGTTCCATCCTAGTATAATTATTCTTGCATGACAGCAGCCCCTGCAGGCTATAGCCTTGCTTATTCTACTTTGCCCTGAAAGCACGCCCAGCATTTAGAGATGAAAACACTGTCAGAAGTAGTGAGCATTCTTTTAGAAATGCTTAGTGCTACAGCAAAGCCACATTTTTGTAATTATCTGGGATATTTTTTTAAATAGCGTTTTGTCAGTCCAAGTTGAGCAAGAAAGATTTGTGCTTCCAAAAATCACAGGTCTTTGAACAAATCTCTGAAGGTTCTGATGGGAAAAATGGTCATAGTGGGGAGATCAATTTTTCACCTCCCAGTTCATTCACAGGAATAAGGAATTCTTCTTATGTTTGATCATTATTTTAAGGCTTCTTTGCATTTTTTTTAACTAGTGGCTATAAAATCTGAAATGGGCATAAGAAAAAGGGAGGACATGCTCTAGTCACTACCCCTGCAGGTAGTGTGAAGACACTAGAAAGCCACACATTTTCTGCCCCTGTGACCAAAATGGGAAGCAAATGAGTTTCCAAAACAAAAAATGACTCAAGGAAGGAGGTTACACATCAGAGAAGTGTTATTTCTCCAATTATAATAAATTTTCCAATATATTCAATAGACTTGGCACTAAAGCAATATGTAGTTTAATCCAATTTGTGAACTGGTCTCTGGATCTGCAGAACTCCCCTAGGGCAGTACAACTTTGTCATAGCCACAAGGCTGTCTCTTTCTCTTGAGGGATATATGCTCTGCCTGGAAGACTCTCAGATCTAGTCAGGTGTGAAAGCTTGGTCCTACAGGGATCATAATAATGTAACCTAATCAGAAATGTCTAAGAACACCAGAAACAGACTGTGTCTTGTCTGCACCCTCGCAGTGGCATAACTCCAACCCTAGCTCTGATAACACAAGGCTTGGTTGAAGTTCACAACTAAAGAGCTGACTGAATAATCATTGTTACCTGTGTTTCTGATCATAAAGTTGCAAAGGTTTTCTGCTATAAACATCATTATGATAGCATTTGTAGCCCTTCCATACCTTTTTCTGTGCTGTTCACACAGCATGAAAAAGTGACACCCCTTGTTTTGGTGCTAACTGTGAAAGTTCACGGCTCCTATCATGTCTAGTTTTCCATTGCTAAGTTTGTCTTTTTTGAGCACTATGGAGTTGCTGAAATCAACTCCCAGCTCTCAAAGTACTCCTCCCATTTCATACAGTATTTTTACCCTGAACCCTCCACACTTTCTTTCATCACAGAGGTTGTGATTTCCTTTTTTGGTTTAGAGATCAGTTGCACAAACATTTCAAATATAAATTTAACAAAGTAAAATAGAGTATTTTCAAAATGAAAATGAATAGTTGTTTTAAGAACAGCAACCTGATCCTAAAGTTTGTTTATTTTTAAGCAAGGAAAAAAATTCACTGAGACTAGAGTCAGCTTCACACACAGTCTGTGTGCCTAAGAAATTGCTTTAAAGCAGGATGGAGCTTTTGTTAAGGGACCACATTTTCAGCTTTCCTTATAAAAGTACACAATAGACGACTTACCTCTAAAGACTCATGGCTCCTGGGCAGATTCCTCACAGTCATAACTTTCCTCTTGTAGGAGAGGCACTGTGAAGAGAACAGAAGCCACAGCTCATAGTTAACATAGACAATAGCCCCAGAAGTCTCTGCCAAAATTATAAATTCATCTCCTAGTCACTAATTTTGGCCAGCAATGGCCCAAAAGTTAGCAACAAAAGTTATTAATATGATTCCATGTCTTCTAAAAGCAGTGTTGATTCTATCTCTACTTTTGCCCTTGTAATGGAAGGAACATGTTTACAAGAGAATAGTCCTCAGTTTTTCTCTCCTCTATTTATCTATGCTTAAAAGCAAATTTTGAGATTTAGAGGCAGATAATCGACAAGTTGTAGATTGTAGTTCATTCACTTCTGTATGAGCTCTGGCTTCATCCATTCAATATTGCCATAGCTGGTCTGTGATGTGGAATGAACAGGAAAACAAAGATCTGGAAGAAGGTAAAAGATTTGACATTATCACCTTGAAATTTGTTGGTAGCCTAAGTGTCATTGTGCTTTTTAATAAGAATTTCTTTCTCAGTCTTTAAAATTTGTTGCCTTTTAATTGAAATATTGCAAGAACTAGCCCCATTGAAACACTCTTCTATGTATGCTATTGGTAGGGCTACGACACCCCAAACAAGCTGCTGTTTTAAAAGTGCTATTTTTGAAAAAATAATAAAGAACAAAATAAAAGAGCAATTTGATTGATTGTTTGTTTAATCAAAGAGCCTAATTATTTTAAATTTCATGGTTCTAAGTTCTTTACATATCTGTCAAGTCTTCATCAAGGGAATTATCCCTGTCACATCTCCACTGTATTTTTGCCATCATTTGTATTCATTGGTTCATCAAGAATTGGACACACAGTAAACAGTTGTAATATCTGAACATCTACTAATTAGCAGGGGAACCATACTCTTTTTGGGCTTGTGCCAAACATCTGAGAGCTGGAAGTGAAAGGAGCTTTCCCTGAGAAGGCCTTCAGCAGCAGAAATCCCTTACAACCCATAGCCCTGAGAGACTGGAAAGTGCTAGCACAGGCCCCAAAGAGCATCAAGTGAAAAGGGATATAGGCAGGGCAGCCAGGGGACACATTGATTCAGATGTCCCTCCTGAAACTTCCACTCTGAGAACTTCCCCATGGTGAGTGATTAAATGGGCTTTTCTGTTGTACATCCCCTCAGCAGGACAGCTGCGGAAACATCCCCTCCCCTCTGTAAAATGAATCATCCCTGCACAGAATGGGTGTAGCTGTTTGTGCATCTCTTATCATACTAAGGATGTGCTAATATCTTGACCTGCAAACCACAGGACCACCCAAACCTCTAGAAGCTAAGCTGAAATGATTCAGTTGTCATTTATCTTGGGAGGTTTCCTCTGCAGTATATTCACCCTTGGAGGAGATGAAGAAAACACATAAATTTGCCCATTTAATCTAGAAATGAAAGAAGAGGATCAAGTGTATTGTGAAAAGCTCTCAAAAAGTGAGATTGTTAGCACAAAACATGGTCTTCTAGATGCCATACTCAGAGGAAGATGGAAATGGACAAAAAAAAAAAAGCATAGTCACTTTACATGAAAGAAAGATTAAAGACTCAAAAATGGGAAGTAGAGAAAAGACCACATGTAGAGCCTGGGAAGAAAAATCAGTCCTGGCAAAAAGGGTTTGCATGTCTAGACTGTTTCCCCATAGTACAATTTTCCAGGCAAGCAAAGTTTGTAGAGGCTAAATCCTCTTCCTTGTCAGCCAAAAATTTTCTCTTTGGAGATCAGCATACAAATTGGACGAAAGCCTTGTGTTTTGGCTGAAAGTATTGACATAACTTCGTGAAGATAAAGTTGTTGGAGAATGTACTGTGAAAAATATCCAACAAAAAAAAGCTAAATTTCCATTTTACTTTCCTTTAAACGTTCATGGTGCTTGCTGTTCACAACTAAGAATATTTGTAAAAGCCAGAAAAGAATTACAAGATGTTTTATAAGTTTTGAAAAGTTCTTATGACATGCAATGTTTCTATTTTAATAAATTGAAGCTGCTTGCCAGAAGAAATCTGAACCTATATGTAGGACATTACAGTAAAATATGTGTTCAGAAGGTAAAAAAAGTGTTTACATAACAACTAACAACAGGTATTTCTCTTAGATTCAGCACATCACACAGTCAGCTAAAAGTGAATGCAATAAACTGGAGAAACCAATATCTTCTGATAATTCACAGCAATGTTCATTACATTGCTTGTTTGTACTGAGGGTTTTACACCAATAGCTGAAAGATATGTTCGGTGTACATCATGCTATATTTGAAGAAAACCAGAAGATCTCTTTCCCTTTAATGAAAAAAAAAAAAAAGCTAGAAGTCAGAAGTCCAAAGAAGTGCTCCATATTCCCACTGCCAAAGAATATGTGAGAGCTGTTAACATGAATGACATGATTCCTAAGGGAAATCAAGAGTCATGAGGATTTGATATGTAGCAAGGAGCATGACTTATTATTTGCCCGCTTATCATAAGACCAATTTTATAAGTATAAACTGGTCTAATATATCATGGGAGTAGGGTTTTCAGGACTTCTGACTACTCAGAGAGACAGTTAAAGTCAATAGAAGCTGCAGGGGTTCAGCTTCCTGAAAGTCAGTCACTGATAATGTAAACCTCTATCAAGCATGAATCAATAAGAGTCTTTTTGGGCAAACAACATAAATGTCCCTTAGAAGATGACAAATTTAAACATACTCAGAACATGTAGAAACCTTTTATTCACCTTTAAATGTAAGTACAAACACATAATGAACCTAAATGCTTGTAGAATGCTTGTAGTTTTTCCAGATATCCAGCAAAAACCGCACATTTTCAACAAAAAGCAGAGATCAAGTTCCAAGGTAGAAGACAGTTCTTGGACGAGGATGTACTGAAAACTTATTATCTTGTTAAAACAAAGGGAAATCTCTTATGTCAATAGCTCCCAAGAGATGTCCAGAATCAATAGGTCAGAGCACCCTCATAGCCTCTTTAGGATTACTCAACTACAACCATTTTCCTTTTGGCTGCACCCATCTACCTGTACTCTTTCAAGTACATGCTGAGTACCTGAAAAGTTGGAAAGCCCTGCTCCTGCAACACACTGGGCTGCATCCAATCCACATTTAGTGTTCAAGATTTGTACCTTGCACCTGCCTGGTGTTGTCATTGGCTTTCCCTTAATCTACTGAGAGCTGCCTGTGCACAGCAGGAGAAAGCATAAACCCAAAGCATATGATGAGGAGCTTCAACAGATGGGCTCTGGCAGATCTTTCTGCACTACTGTAAGATTTTACCCACAGATGACTGCTCCGTTTTTTGCTTTAACTTACAGCCCTATGGAAGATTTAGCAAAAAGCAGTATGTATCCACAGCTGAGCCTGTGTTCATCTTAACTATTTTGTCTGAGGCTATGCTAAGGCATGTTTATCCACATCTTCAGTCCTAAATCTTCTTCAGAAATAGAAGACATGCAGCCAAGTGTGATGATATAGAAATTGTCATAATAAAAATGGTCAGAGCTTGTCTGACTAAGGCCCAAGATTAAGCTCAGCTTCTGTATAATACCAGATACATTTGCTACCTGGGGATTACAGGTATATGCTGCAGTGGCAAGGGGACAGATATCTGTGATTTAATAGTTGTTTTGCAAGTCTTTTGTGCAGTTCATTGACTGAAAAAAGTAAATGTGCCTACTGAGAGGGAGAGGAACAGTAATGGAGAGAGACACACACACACATAGGGAGGGAGAGAGGGAGGAAAAAGAGAAAGAGAGGGTATGGGAAGAAAAAGAAAAGGACATATTCTATGAGTACATATATAACAATGTGATATTATGTAATGGCTTCAATAACTTCCCTACCCAGGAGATTAGGAATGTCATGATTGTTTTCCCAACCTCAGAGTATTTTTCTGGGAAAAGGTGAAAAAGGCATTCTTTTTAAAGTGGTTGCAGGACTCTTAGATGGCATTGTCTTCAGTTATATGTATATCCATGTATCTATGTAAACTGTAATTTAAAAAACCATTCTGTTCCCCAGCCTATTGGTGGACGGAAGGAAGGAAAGAGATCAGTGGAGAGGAATGTTTAAATAGCTTCTTGTTTTTTACTCACAGGACAGATGGCGTGCAAATGAATGAAAAATAAAACCCTAACTGACATTGTATAGCAGCTATGCACAGTGTCAGCTATAGGAAGAAATGTGGTCCACTGGATAGACTGTTTTACTAGAAACAAGGGAACTAACTTGGGTTCTCAGCCTAGTTTCCTACATTCAAAATGACTCTACTTTTGTAAAACAAGTCTCTGTTTCTCAGTTTCTTCATTACCAGCATAGAAATGTTTAGATGCTTTGTGAAGAAAAGGACAGAGATAAATGAGGAGACCTTAGTTTTTGTGGGAAAGCAAATTGAAAGCACAAAACATTTTACTGAACTAATGAGTGGTCACGTTGCTTATATGAAGAAAACTGGGCTTTTTCACTGCTCTACAAATTTTTTTTCAGTGATCAGTATTAGAGTGTTGTGATACTCTTAATAAGCTAGAGATTTTGCTGACAACTCCAACCATATGATGTTCATAAAGTTCAAGGTACTACCCTGGAAAAAGAAGGAGCCGTGAATTACTCATTTCCTGGGGAGTTTTACATTTTTTTCCAGAAGGCCAAGCTTTTCCTCTTCTGGTCTGTAAATTTGTTCTGTAATGTGGTTGACTCTCTTCTTTTTCTGTTGCTGTGCTGGTATTGTTCTCTTCAGACTATGTCATTACGTGCCAATGTTTTCTGCTTTTAAGATGTTTTGGTTTGCTTGTTTGTATGCTTTTCCTTCTTAGTCATTGTCCTTAGGCCCCAGGAAGAGTTCACATAATCACTGTGGTCACAGCTTGGTCTGAGAAGACACAGTTACCTCCCTGCTTCAGTCAGAACACAAAATTGATGTGATTTATGTCAGCTTCCAAAGGTTCAGAGCTCGCTGCAGGGATTACCTTGATTTTGATTGGTTGCAATTTCTTCAAAACAGAGTGGGAAGACTCTTTCTCATACCTGCTATACTCTTTCCTATCAAGCCAGTATGAAAAAGCCACATTAAATGTTCAGAGTAGCAGTCAAGATAACATTGTGCCTCTCTCTGATGCTTTGAAGGCTATCAGCACAGAAAGGAAGCATGTGCAAGTTTAAAGTTGCAATGACTGTGTTCAGCTACTGCCTCTTTGAAATAGCAGATCTTCTGTTTATCCACTGGACTTGTGAGGGTGGGGAGGAAATATGGCTGTGATATGATTTAAGATGGTAAGTAAAAGAGTAAGAGAGTTCCCCCTCCATTCTCAGAATCTCCCTTTTCTCTGAAGGATTTCAGGACTAATTCCCTCCATGGGGATTTACACCTGAATGAAAGAACACTTGTGCTATTGCATTCTCATAGACAGTGATATGTATCTAATTTATTTAGAGTTTTCTGTTTATTAATCTAAGGACACAGTTAATTTATCCTGAATATAGCAGTTAAGTATGATGAGGTTTAGGGAATTTTTATGGTGTGAAAGATTTGTGCCATAAATTAAATTCTTATTAACTGGCTTGCCTAGTATGCTTGTGGCATAAAGGGCCATGATGTCATAGCATGGCACTGATAATAAAATAGGATGCAGATATCTTCTTAATATTATCCAGTGAAATAATTTAATCATACATCATGTTATCAATATTTAAGATTCTCTAAGAATATAAATTATATTGGCCCTGTACGTAAATGTAAACTGCATGTGACATTAGACTAATTACTAGAAAATAACTGAAGAAAACTTGTTTATTGTTGCAGTAGTGGTGGAAGTGATGAAGTGGTGCAAATGCAATGTTTATCATACTGTACACATTAAAAGTTATGACTGCACAGGAACATTTCTCAGTTAAATGGTATGTGTCAAAGAAAACTCTGCACCAAACAACAAAGAAAGGAATAAATTTTGTTCCATCTTCCTTTTCTCTCTCTCTCTCTCTTTTGTTTTTTGTTTGGTTTTGTTTTGTTTTGTTATGTTTTTTGAACTGGATCCCTAGTGTAATCCAGAGGAAACTTTATTTATGCCCCTGCAGTTCAGGGCCTACAAACCAATTAATCACGTTTCTGCTCTGCCTCATCTGCTATAGATGAATGGCCCCTCCTATAACTTTCTGAAGTCTGTTTGCCATTATGTAGATTAATGCAATAAATACACATATGTGTGCACATGTGTGTGTGAGAAAAATGCATTTATGGAGTACACTGTGCTGTGTCCCACAGCCACTCCATACAGAATTTCTGATTTAGCACTCAGTAAACACAAATGTCTCTTCAGTAGCACAAGGAAATGTGTTCTATTAAGTCATATATATTTTTTACTTAAATACTATAAAATAGATATTAGCTTGCACTGTCTTTTGCATGCAGCAATTCAAATCAGATTTATAACTTCATGTTACATATATATTCCCACCACTCATACATAGTGTGTTTAGAAAGCCTAGAATAAAGTAGCAGACCTGGACAGTTTCGGGTCTCTGCTGATTTGCGCTACAAACCAATTCTGTACAATTTTGAGATTGTATCTACAGTTTTTTCAGTATGTGAAAAAGGATTAGGTTTCGTAAAAGGGTAAAAAAAGGACTGAACCAAATTCTGCAAAAAATAATTTTCACAACTAAATTAATAGTGAGGGATAGGGATAGCTTAATCACTAAACTTAACAGGTTTAGTCATATGACTTTTTCTGCAAGCACAGGAAAATTTTGTCCTGCCCAAATAACCTCTCTGGCCTGAGTGGAATGAGTCAAGTTTCTATTTAACATGGGATGGAATATTTCCAGGGTCAAGTTGTTTTATTTATTGGCTGGTGAGCTCTGTGATCACACAAGCAATCCAGTGGAGTAGATGTTTGCCAGTCTTCAATGTCTTACCAGTTTTAGTTTAAAAAATCCCAAAGCAACAAACAAACGAGCACCAAAGAAGCTGCTCCTTAAAAATGTTAGCTTTTGAAGTTTTTAACATTCCTGCTTGAAATAGAGTTATTAAGGTCTTTTTCTGTAGATATTTCCAATTCTTCAGGTATGTTCCATTCACAGTTTAATTTATTTGATGAATAAAAAGCTGGAAAATACTAATGAACTTATGGAAAAGAACGGCACAGCATGTTAACTAAATTCATTTAAGGAAATTAACTAAGAACCCCTCAACAATTTCAGCTGCTTATATCTGGTCTAGAAATTCAGTTCTTTGCTCTCAGTTTTGGTAAGCAGCCTTCCTCCCTGATGAAGCTGCAAGATGATAATGTCATTCAATAACTCTCACACCCTTTCCTGCCATTTGTACAGTGCAGGAAACTGAGGGTTTTCTTGTCGTGTGGACAGGGAGGAAATATCCAGCAACCAAATACTGACCCTCGCATGCAAACAGGTCCATATCCTCTTCCCGCCTGACATCTTCCTTCCTGCCTGCTAGGAACAAATCTACTTTTCATTTTTCCGGAGTTCTTTATACAGGCCACTCAGAATGCCCTTGGGTAGGGACAAATATTTTATTAATGTAAACTTCATCCAACAGCTGGATACTTAGGGCAGCCAGGCCCAAATTCAGAGTAGGTAATTGTGTGCTTCCTTTAACTGTAGTGTTGCTGCAGCTGAGTCACCAAATGCTTTGTGCCAGGAACTTGTATGAAACGTTTACTGGTATGCCTGACCTCGGCTTAGTGAAGATATATTTGCAATTCTGACATTTTGTGAAGGACAAACTTAGGTAAGATGAATCCTACTGTGCCTTTCCACAGCAATTTTCTGCATTAACCAGAAAGTGGAAGGCTTTTTCTGGCCATGAAGAATGGAGGTTTTATCTCCTGTCATGAGGTTCCTGATCAGATAACAAAACAACAAACCAGCCAAAAATCAGCTGGCAGATGATAGCAGAGAACCAGTTTCATAGGTCTGTATTATTTTTTCTAGGATTACCAAAGTTATTGATTCTTTGAGTGAAAACTTGATTTCAAAATACGAAAGGAAAGCCCAGGCCATTTTCTGTCTTATTCCCACTCTTCAGTTATCTGGGAAACTTCTGCACAGGTTTGTCAGTCTGTGCTTTTGCAAAAACCTCAGAAGTCAGTAATTAAGTTCTTAAGAAATTCTGCCTTCGTCCCATAACTTTTCACTGTTAAGATAATTAGTTCACACTTAGCCTGTATTAATTTTTAAGCAGTTCTATCTATACACCTGAAACTTCCTAATTTTCTTCTGCTTGTGTGAGCTACAAAATGAAAGTATTTGTAGGAGGAATTCAGACTGACATTTGTTAAAGTATTTTTCAAAAACCAGTAGCAAGAAACAAAAACCCTCCACCTTCTTACCCAAATATGTGTACAAGTCAAATTATTAAGTAATGGAATTTTTGTAATTTTTATAGGGAGACTATATATAAAGTGTAATTTATCAATAGTATATTGCTATTAAGAAATGTTATATCAAATTGATAAAAAGAGACTTAATTTTCAAAGGCCTTTTACCTTTCAGGCCTACAAAGGGAATACCACAATGGCAATGAAATCTAATAGGTTGCATTATTTTGGTAGAACAGAAGAACAATTCCATTGTTTAGCCTTAGTTCTGCCCATTCTTTGGTTGTGTATAATCTTCAATTCCTGTTTAAATTGTTTTCAGCTGTTGACTTTCAGCATTGAGGTAGCTGAATTTCAGCAGTAAATGCCAGAGACTTCCCAGTAGAATGCATTGTGCATAGACATCTATATACTTCTCATTACTATCACTTTATCCCTTAAATACAGTAATAACAGTTAATATTTATGTTGGGGTTATGCCTGGAGGGATCAGTCAGATGAAGGCAAATAAAACAATATAGATAGTAAGTACATAGCTGTGACTCAAAGTGCAGCTCAAACATTCAGAAGTTTGTTGTTTTCACTACATCTCTATGCACTTTGTGATACTTAAAAAACCCAGGAATTAACATGTATTTTACTATTTATAAAGTAAAGCACTATAATGGATAGAGCAATTACCTTTTCTGTCAAACTTAAAAGTTTACTCACAGTTGCCAAAGGCAGCATACTCTGAAATTTAATTGTGCCCAGGAGAAAAATGTGCCATTTTTAAAATTTCTGCTTAAGGAAAAATGATCAAAAAATAAGCCCCATATCCTAATTTAGACCTAAAACTTCACCTACAACTTCACTACATCTATGTGTTAAATAAATATAATCTAATGGAGGAAGATAGATGTCATAAGCCTTCTTTTTGGTAATCTAAATTATGTTGTAATTCTAACAGTATTATTATGATATTTGAAAACAAAATTGTAAATCATTACATCTTATACAAGGATGAATCCAATTTCCAAGTGAAAATATTAATAAAACAAATTGTTGACTTGAAATAAAAAATAAAATAAAAAATAATAATGAAAACTAAAATTCTCTTTGTAACTTTCCTAGAACCAAGGATTAATAAGTCACTTTTTCTTTCTGACACTATTATTATCATTGGCTTCAATTTGTTTCTCACTGTCATGTGCTCCAAGTCAGGATAGTGCATTTTCAGAGGTTTGATCCAGCAGCAGTTATCATAATTCTACCCTTATTGCCAAATGTATATTGCCTATACATTTTGAAAAAACAAACTTCTTAAGTCGGTCTTCTTAAACAATTTCTTCTTTCTAGCCTTTTTCACACCATGCTTGTCTCATGTGTCAATAGAGAACGTTGATGTTCAACATTTCACTTACTTTGGTTACCTCACTAAGTTTAATATATCTGTGGGCTGCCACATTATGTTGTATTAGACTGAAAGGTTTTTTTTCATTTTTAAGGACTTTCATGCTTCAACATATCTCTCCATCTACCCACTGCAGGTGCCTTGGACTGTTACTGCACTTCTGCAGTTCTTTCCCTGGACATGTTTTTCTTGACACAAATATAAGAAATTGGCCATGTGATACAGACAGTCTGATTAGAAGCTGAAAATAAAGAAAGTCTAAAATTGTCTAAAGAAATAATTTCTTTATCTAATAGTAGAAGAAACTTAATACAGTTTCCTCATATTTCTTTGACAGTCATCTTCAGCTGGATATCCTTCTTGGGTATATAAAGTCCTATAAAAACCAGCTGTAAGAAATGTCAAGGCTTATAAATATAATAACAACTTCAGATCACTTAAAAATAATTAATTATTTAGTGGTGAAGATAGCTATTTTTACAGTTCTAGAACTTTATTTTGCTCCATATTATTTATTTTGCTCCAGTGTGCCAGAAATCAAGCACATCAGTGATTGAACTTCCCATTCTGCTCTTCTATTTTCTTGTTAAAGAACTAAACTAAAAAATACAAATTTGAAATCCAGGGTGTGAAATTGCATCATCTCTGTAGTTTATACTTAGACTGAGACTATCAAGACAGACAGGTCTATCTGTATCAACATAAAAAGAAATCTCTCCCAAAGTGGCTGAGATATCAAGCATGAGCACTTATGTGTAAGAGAAGCTTGCTCATTTCTGCCCTATACATAAGTAAAGGAACCATTTCTTTTACTAGATACATTAATCTAATCTCTTTCCAAAAATATTCCCCTTTTTAGGGAAAAGGGTAGTGGAAACAAAACTTTTATAATATTAAAATATGTACATTGTAGACATTTTTGATATGTACATTTATATTACATATAAAACTGACTGGAGTTTTTTGTGTGTAATATTTGTGTAATAATCAGTAATTTTTTCCCCCTAAAATTATAAAGTCTATTGGGTCTGTAATAAGCTTCTCCTCTAAACCCACCAATATGCACTAGCAGTGAATGAGAGATGCCAAATGATTCACACAGCATAATTTTCCAGGAGTGTTTAAAAATAATAACAAAATGATGCCTTAAGTAATAAAATAAGTAATATTTTGTGAAATTCTCAATGGCACACAGATGCATTTCAGTGATAAATATAATTTTTTAAAATTTACCTAACTGAAATCTGATGAACATGAATTTCTGTTTTGATTTGGATCCTAATGAACTTGAACTGAAAGAAATGGAGTTTTGAATTGCAGTGATAAAAATTGATTTCTGGCACATGGGAAAAATTGTTTATTTTCATGGGTGACATAATTAGACTCAACACCCAAAACCAAGGAGAATACATTTCAATACATTATCTGTACTGCTTAGGTCATGAAGTCAATCATAAACATTAACTGAAAGAAAACATTCCTTGGGAAAATCAAAGGAAGTACCAGTGAAATGACATAGCAGCAGAAGAAAGCTTGGAGTCTTTCCATACTAATTTCTGATTATGTGGAACAATGTCAAGAACTCAACAGAGCACTTGCCCAACTAGTACTTCTGGCCAATTTTCTTCTCTCAAAATATTGAAATGTAACTGAAATAAAATATTTAAAGAAATTCTGCACTTTATAGGATCTAATGTCTTATTCAGTGTAGAGTTTAAAGAGCTTGTAGAGAATATCAGAGATGACAAAAAATTCCATATGGTCATTACTAATAGAGTGTTATATGGTGGTGCAACACATCGAACTGTGAGAAAAGAACAGCTGACCTGTAGGTTACATCAGAAACAGTTCAAGGGTGAAGGCCTGCCACTGGTAGCTGTGCAGAAAATGGTACTGGCACCATACTGCTTCTTTCTCGATGCAGAAGCTGGAATTCAAATATGTTCAGACTCTCTTTTTGTTTAACCATCATGTTAACTCAATTTCAACAGCTATCGTCAGCTTTAAGGTATGAATTCCAACTGGCTTGTCTCTTAATCAGAATTAGGTTTGCACAAAGATCACTGTTGTTTACTTATACTTTCTGGTACTGAGAAGAGATGGTTTGGGATCTCAAAGGATATAATTAAGATTGACTGCTGGTGGCATGGACCACCTTTGTATGAACTATTATCAGCTATGTAGGAGACAAGTTTCAGAAGCCATGAAGGTGACATAATCAATCATTCATCTATGCTGTTCCTGCTAATTAGATGGTATAAACAAAATGGAACCTGATCAGTGTAGAGAAACTCTGCACTTCCATCTGTCACTTCATTCCTGGCTGTTGGGATATCTTATTCAAAAGAAACATAGAGTCTGGAAGGAATCTTGCCCACTAAACATGTTTATTTTTTAAAATGAAAATGTCTCCGACTGCCTAAGAAGCCTGATGCTAACGATTAATGACTGACTCCTATTCTACCTGCTATAAAGACAAGTAGCCTGCACAGCCATTATAGAAATGCACAAAGATAAATCCTGTGGTTTTAATAATGTAAATGAACATGGCTGTTTGTAATGTTTTTAGACAGGGTAGAGTACAGTTGGAAATAAAACTACCTATGTCTGCTCACCCTTCACATCACCATCTTCTTGAAGAGGTTTGGGAATCATTAGGGGGATTCTTCAGAAGAACCACACTTTCAGGCATGAGATTTGTTATCCAGTATGCAAAGAATTCTTCCAATTACCCTCCCTCCCAAGGACATCTGATGAAGTAATAATCATTTTAACCTGCTAAAAGCATTTCAAAGGAATGCAAGAGAAAAGATGTGTCAATGGGAAATGGCTGAAGTAATGTCCCTGCAGCTTTTAGAAGGGTAATGTTTGACAGATGCCTGTCCCAAAAAAAAGAAGCAATGTTTGTGTCATTTTTGGATAACCTGTGTCATACAGGGAGATTTGAATTAATCTGCTTGCTTGTATTCAAAACCTGTTAATTCACCCTTCCCATGTAGTGTGTTTAAGCAACTTGCTCCTACAGTTTGTTTCTTTATGAATACCTTTAATGCATTATAAAGTAAAAAAAGAATTTTAACTTAGTATGTCAGAGGTTTCCAGAAAAAGCTTAAAAATTCAATAGTGTAAAAACACTAGGAATTTGCTTTAAAAGGTATACCACTTGTTGACATGCATGGGGACAAAACCATAATAACTGACTCAAGTGGACAGTGAAATAAATTAGTATGTAAAAATTTGGTTTTCAGCATTTCCATTTCAAGAATAAATAAATAATCTCTTTAATGTCTAAAACTGTATCAAAATTCATGATCAATAAAAAAAATTACATGTTAAAAGATAGCAGAATGCTATTTCTAATTTTTCTTATGTCTAAATCTAGCATTTTTTTTGCAAGTAAACATTACAGAACAACCTTTTACACACACACTGCAGAACATGTCATAGCTGGACTAACATAATGGAGTGTTACAAGCTATTAAATTAATGAGTCATGTACTGAGGAAGAAGTACATCAAAGGCTAACACACTTTCTGATATGCAAGCATGCATTACTGTGTTACTTTAGGTGTTCTGGCACATGGACGGACAAAATCTGCACTAACAATCTTTACTTGTAACATAGCTGTCTCTGGGCAAGGGGCAACTAACAACTACATCACTAGAATTTCTGGTTCAGGCTCAAAGCTGATATAAGTGATAAAGAAATTCAATCACCTGGGAGTTTTTCTAAATGGTTGAATGACAAAAGAAGTTATTCTAGCTTTCATGATTAAATGAGAAGAGGGATGGTGGTGTGAAAGGAGAAGAAACTAGCAGACATAAGTAAAGTTGTGAATGCTAACTTATGTGTCTTGATCTTTATTTTATTACACACATAATAAGCTTCTGGATTCTTGACATCCAAACTATGCTAGTTATCATTCAGTCCTATTGATTTATTGATAAGCTAATTACAGCACCACTTTAATTTTCTCTGTACGTGGCCAGAAATGCATAACCTTCTTTGTAATATACAAACCCCCTGACTGGTCCTCAATTTTTTTTTTATTTTTAATTGAAACAGTAACAGTCTCCATTCTCAGTGGTGAGTTTGTTTTCAGTATGGTTCTGAGGTAATTTGGGCCAAGTATGTGTAGGTTTGGGATCATGCATAATAGTATGTTCACACCCAAGCTGATTTGAAGTAATCAATGGCTGGATAAATTGATATTGGATAAAGGAAGAACTATACAGCCCTTACAGAACTGAACGTTTCTAGAAATTGTGATCTGCCACATACATAGTGCATTTTAAACATGTTCCTCTCTGCATTTCTAATTCCTATATTTTCCTAGTGCTAATATATGCTATGGCAGACTTGTATAATGAAAAGATTAAAAAAAGAGATACAAATGCTGAAAAGTCTATAAGCTGTTTAATCACAGCTCAGTTGTTCATCTGTAAGGCATCACTGTTGAGCAGGGTGATGAAGGAAGGATTCATGTGTTAAGACGTATTATTGGGAATCTGAAGATCTGGCTTCTCTTCCTATTTCTTCGGAAGATTTTATACTCAATTTTCAGCATATCATTTTGGGGTTGAATCAAAGCCAAAGACGATGACAGTCTTTATTTCTTGGTGTTAGAAGTTTTGTTTTAATGGAGATGGGTACTGGTGACGAAATTGTACCAAGGATCTGTTTTACATTTGTTGTGATGTGCTTTCATAACCCCAGATGTCAGAAAGTGCATGTGATGTATTTGTTACTTCTGTTTTGTTTCCCATTTTATAATCAGCTAAAGGACATAATACATTTTAAGAAAGGCTTTGAAGGAGTACAGGAAAAATACATAAAGAAAAAAATACTAATGCCTGTTCACAGCAAAGTTCTGATAACTGAACCATTTTTTAAACACACAAGAATATTTATTGTTCCAATATTTTAATTTTATGCAAGAAGTTTGACAAAAAAACCAACCGATATTTTCTTTCATTTTCAGTTTTTGGTAGAAATACCATGGTGTGATATATTGCATGAATACTTAATATCAAATAGATACTTGACACTTATTAACTATATGTTGGCTTTCATTCTCTATCTTTCCACATGAATAGGAAATAACATGATGATCATTCATGGAGTAGCAAAAGTGGATAATATCCATGATCTTCCCATGGTCTTTATATTCTGAATCTTTTTCAGCTTAAGAAAATAAAGTGGCTTCAAGAGTCTTATATATGTTTCTGCAAAACTCTTTTCGATTCTCTAGAACAGGAAATGCACAGTTGTCTACTTCTATGTTGCTCCTAAAAGAATTGATGGATAAAAAAATTACAAATAGAAACATTACCATTGACCCACTCATAAAGTCTTATACACATTTGCATTTGTGAAACAAAAGAAAGAAAACTCTATAAAAAGGATGAACTTATAGCCTTTAAATTTAAAAAAAAATTCAAAACAAATAATGGAACGTGTATTTCAGTTAAGATGAAATACATTGGTTTAGTATGTCATCAAAGTCAAATTCTCTTCCAAAAAATTACTTTAAAGCAAAAATGCATTCTGTGGTAAGAAAAATGGCTGAAGATGCTGTTCATGTACATTTAAGGTGTATTTTCACATCTTCACTGCAGTTAGCAAAATATTTACTTTAGCAAGGACAATCAACAATAGGCCAGGATTAAATGATTCAAGAGTTCCATTTTATTATCTGTCTCCATTTTACTTTTAAATTTATTTTTGAGAATCTAGTTTTCCCTCCAGATAAATTAGACTGAGGTAATTACAATTTTCTTATGTTCTGTGAGAAATCAACAACTGAAAAATACTCTTATAAATATATTAAATGAATATTGTGAAAGGTATGCATGGATACTTTTGACTTGCTGCAGAAAACTGTCTTGCACATGGGTTTTTCTTGCATATAACTGTGGTGTAAAAGATGACATTATGAGAAACCTTCTGACAAACTGATTAATAATCTTGAGCTGCTGAAGTTCAGCTGAGTGAGCAATTAAACATTCCAAACAGCAATGAACCTTCAGAGATAATTTATGATAATTTTATGCACAAGAGCTCAGTGGCTTTTTAATTTGATAGAATGTTAGTAGCACAGATTTCTAACAAGGGAGTTTCAGTGCTCCATACATCACTGAGATTACTTAAACATTTCAAATGTGGTTGATGAATGAAGTTTCCTGAGATGTAAGAAGATACAGAAAGTGTCAGAAGGTTGAGATTATTCATCATATCAATTATTGAAAGTGGATGCATTGACATCATACTCCCAGCTCATATTTTATGGCCATTATAAAGACAGAACAGAAATAACAGACTTGGTGAACTGCAGAACTGCCAGGATATCCAGCTTCTTCCCTCTTTTATTCCAGCATTTTGCTGTCACCACACAATACTAGCATTTCCAGGTGTTTCTTCCAAAGTTGTTCATAATATATAGCAGGAAAACAAAACCCTTTGAATAAAATCAGCTGAGACCTGGAACATGGCACATGGTGTGATTCTTGGGGTTCTTCTATGCAGGACCAGGAACAGGCTTTGATGATCCTTTTCCACCTCCTTCCAACTCAGAACATTCTACAAAAAACATCCCACACAGATCAAGAGAGAAAAAGGAGGCTAGATAACCTGAGCAAACTACAATTAGTTTGCCAGAAATACAAATACTGTGTCATTTTCTGCTAAGGGAGAACAGGTTGCCCTTCATTCTTCCACTTTTTTTTTTTTGTCTTCTTGCTGCTTTAAAAAAAGCTACATTCAAACAGCCAAATATTTTTAATTCCTAGAGTATTTCTTGTTTTGGCAAGTAAAATATAATGTTTTAATCTTGTGTTTCTGACATACTTATGACAGTTGGAAACACAGTAATCTAAACTAAAGTAAATAATGTAAAGGGGCTCTTTTTATTGTATGAACAAAGATAAAGTCTCTGCTTTGAACAGAACACTGAAGCACTCAGATACCACATGTTTAAGAGAACAGACAGTTGGTGAGTTATTTGTTTTTAACACTACTATAATGATCCTGACAATAAATCATCATTTCACATATCCAAACAGCTATCCTTTCATTCATGCAAAGGAAAGAATGCTGGAAAATAAAAGCTAAAAAAGGCAGAAAAGCATTTCTAGAAGGACAGCAGCCTGTTACTTAAACTCCTTCATATGAAAGGTCATTTGTACAAAGCACTATTAGTCAACACACCCCTCAAAGCTCAGGATCTATGCAGACAGTTTGGAGAGTGGTAGGTGGGAGAGTGGGAGTGTTTGGACAGACCTTGTAGCTTCAAATCCTACTTCAGACTTGAGCTATTACTCTTAGGCTAATGAAAAGAATTGTCTGACCCTTTGTATATCTTCAACATTATTGTTTCAAGGGCTGACTCCACTACAGCTCAAAATGCAGTATCAAAACCTATCAACATAATTGGCAATCTCCCACCCTTGATGAAGGTAGTCAATATTAGCAGAAGAATCACAGAAATTGGTAAAGAAATGAAGTTCCATACATGTAATGATAACTTTCTGAAACTCTCACTAGGCATTACTGAATAAATGCAACAAAGCTGGCAAGTAGCTTCTATGTCCACCTAAAGACAAGTAGGACCAAGTCTGTGGCATTGAGGTTATCATCCTTGGAAAGTTACTTCAGCAGAATCAAGAGTTAGTTCCACTCACATCTAAATAAAGAGAATCCTTTTTCCAAAAGGATATCAAAATAGGTCCAAACACTAACAATGGAGGAAAATTCTCTCAAGAGGAAAGTAAAGAACTCCAAACTGTGTTAAGCAAAAATAAATTGGTATAAAAACACAAAATTTGACCCAATGAAAAGGTTGAAAAGTGTATTTTTTTCACCTACAGAATAGATTGAAACAGTTCTCAAAACCAAAAGGTTGCTATATCTAGAATGATATTATAACCTCTAGTAGACTGCAACAGAAGAATGAAATATTAAAAAGAAAACAAAAATATTTTACTTATCATGTGAGCTTACTCTTGGGACAAAATACCTGGAAGCAAGTTGTTGAGAAATTTCCATTATTAGAATCTTTTATCAAAAAGTTGCTCACACAACTTTCACAAATTGAAAGACTATAGAATCACGGAATATTGTGAGTTGGAAGGCACCCACAAGGGTCACTGAAGCCCAACTCCCAGCCTGAACAGGACAGTCACAGGAATCACACCGTGTACCTGAGAGCATTGTACAAATGCTTATTGAACTCTGTCAGGCTGGTGCTGTGATCACTTCCCTGGGGAGCCTGCTAATATCTTCGACCCTTGCTAAGAATTGGGTATTGATCCAGGTAAATTTCCATGACCTCTGTCTCAATTTAATGGTATACACTGTTAATCATTCTGGTGGCTTGCACAACCTTGTAACCTCAGTTCTTCTGGACTACTAAAATGGCAGTTGTCTGACTCCCTGGGAGCTTCCTCAGGAAGTGGACAGACTGGTAGGTACAAAGAACACAAAAACTGACCTACATATATTCTCTCCTAGGAATCTATAGCTCTCCTAACTTTATCCTGAAACAGTCTGTGATTATTATTTTTTTCTTACTCAAAAAGGTCAAATTTGGTAAGAAGACTGGGCACTGATGTAAAATACCCCCATCTGCAAAGTTATAGTTCTACCACAGGTGTCATTCGTGTCCACTTCAATCCCATGCTCATAAATCTCCATGACAATGCATTCTGGAATGCAAAAAAACAACATTGCAGTAACTCCAGAATCTGCAGAGGACTTGGACATCTCATTTTAATGCACTCAAATAATATAAAAGAGAAATGGTTCGCCAGACAGCCTCCTGACACAGAGACACTTCCTAAGACAACATTTTCAGTCAAGTTCCACCAGTTGTTTAGTCTTGGTGACATTTCTGTTACCCAGAAAAATCCTCAAAACCAATCTCTTTTCCAAATGTTAGCAAAGAATGGATATCTTTAAGTCTTTCTAACTGTCAAATTAAGGGAGGATATTGTTTCTTTCACCCTCTTCTTTTCTTTTTTTTTTTTTTTAGCTAAAACGTATATGGAGAAAGAAGACTTAAAATCTTTTATCTTCAAAATTAATTAAAATACAGTTATTAAGAAAATGATAGGAAGAGTGAAATTTTTATCTGAAAATGTGTGCTGACATTAGGAGAATAAATAAAATCTCTGGAGAAATGTTAGACCTGCTTTCAGTGTGTCAATGCAGCCCTACTCATAGAGACTCTCAACATTTTCATAATGCCAATCAATGCACAAAAGTAGAACTATTTGTTTTTATTCTTCAAGAGAGATACGCAAAACAATTTTGAAGTCCTATTTTACTAACATAAGGTAATGAAAATAAAATACTAATAAATGGTAAACTCTACCATAGATATGAAAAGCAGAGCATACCTAAAACTTGTACCTATGGTACTCTTTTAACAGTAATATTATTGCATGTAGCTTTTGGCAACTGCATTTGTTATTTTTCAAGCAAATCTGGCAACAACTCAAAGGCATGGAAATATTGGGCAAACTCCAGCAGCCCCTTTCTTAGGCAAGATGTCTGTTTAAATGAAAGATTTAACCTACCTTTTAGTAGGATAAAAATGAATTATGAATAGAGTATCTTAAGCTTACTTCAAAATAGGCTGGTCTTGCTTGCACTATTTAATGTTTTGATTTCCCATTCATTGTTGAGGCTGTAAAGAGCATCAGTTATTACATGGTGGCTCAGTTCCAACATAAATCATTTAACCTCCTCCTCTTTATTGATTTATATTAGCATTTATAGATGGCACTCATTGTCTTTATAGTGCCTGAGATCTCACATTAATTAAGTTCAAATTAAAATAAACAATGAAATGCTAAAATATCCTGCAAGGTTTCTTGCCTAATGCCTACATTCAGTTTAGACCTCATATCACTGTCATTCTAGAAATTCTAAGTAGACAAACCAAATTAAACCAAACAAACAAACACAGCAAAAAAAGAAGAGCAGGGAAGGCATGTATTCATTCTTGAAATTATTATTGAATGGGTTTATCAAATTATAGTGTCAATACTGTATCAGATATCAATCTATTTGTGCAGAGGTATTAGATGTAACCCTATATATCTCAGTGGTATCTTTCTTACGAAAATATTTTAATAATGATTGGAGAATATTACATTGTATTTTCCCATCTCCAAGAACTCCAATGTTCTTCGAAGCACAGTAAGTTGCTCTTTTTTTTTTCCCTCTGAGAAGACAAATTTATACCTTACTTATAGTATATTCATGTAATTCTCAATTAATTCTGTTGATTTAATTCCATAACTCTATTTAAGGGTAAATGGTAAGCATTCTGAACAGTAGCATATGACTGCTATGAGAACTTTTTTCCAAGCCAAAATATAAATGTCATAAATACTATAAAAATATTAAAATATTACAGAAGTATTATAATTATAATAAAAATGGTCCTCAAGAGCATTTTTCTAACTCATATTGAAAATTCAATATTTAATTCAAATTGGAAACTCTCATATCACTTAAGCCTTTCGATGAACAATTTCTATTAATTAAAACTGAAAACCTCCCCTGGATGTATTCTGACAATTTTAAGAAATGTTGAAAGCAGCCACTCGCTGTGCAGCTAAGCCTTAAAACACTTGTCTAAAAAAATATATCTGACTCTCTGCCCCTAAACCTAGCTCTTGTGCTAAATCTGGGCAGAGATCCCTGCCAAGAGACATGCCAAAGCCATTGTTGGAAATAGTAGGTGGGAGAGAGTTCCTATATAAGCCACACTGCTGCTATGTCCAGCTCTTTGCAACCCTACTGTTTTCATGGGTCTCATATATTTTGCTCTTCCTATAGACTAATCCTAAGTGTGGGTGGACACTTCTGTAGTGGGATATGCAGAAGCCCCTTGTGAAAAAGATGCAGTTGGGAGCACTCTCACAGAAGTCCCCACTTTACTTCCTAAATCTTTTCACCCTTCCTATGGATCTCATGTTTCTCAAGGAACAATAAAGGCAGCTGCTCCTTTGCAGGGAAAAGAGAATTTGGAAGCAAAGTATGACAGCATGGCAGGCAGAAGCCGTGGCCCCACCAACAAAAGGGCTAAGTCCTGTCAGGAAGTCAGGAAGTCACCCCATCATGGGTCAGGGTCACAGTCCAGATCAACAAGGCACAACCACAGGCACTGGCATGGCTGCAGAGTAGCTCAATGCAGTCCTGAATTGAACCAAATGTGAGAGACTGAGACAAGTGTGAGAGCCTCTACTTAATGCAGCTGCCAGTCACGGAGGTGGAAACCTCTCCTGCAGCTTCTTCCAGCTCTTCCTCAAAGAGCTGCAAGGTCAGTGGAGGCTTCTCGAATAGATCCCGCTGGTCAGAGCTTTCCTTACCTACTTTATCTTTGATTATTTTAAATGAAACATAATCTATGTATATGGTTTCTGTCTGGCATGTGTGATCTTTATTTTCTGGTAGGTTATGATGTACTTCCATCATTGTTCTTCCCTCAAAGTGAACTGTAGAGTGCTCTTTACGAGATCTCAGTTTTCAGAATAACACAAATTTCCTGCTGTGATTCAGCAGTTTCTTGTAAAGACCATAATATTGACCTGAATATTCTAACCGCTTCTGCACAATTATGAGGTAGTTAGGGTAAAAAAGTTGTACAATTTATTTCTAATTTAGATTTTGAAACCTCTGTTTAAATTTATTTTATGTTTATATGCTTGTTTTTATCATGATGCTTCTTTAACCAGTTATTCTAATTATCTTACTTACCATTGTAAATAATTTCCAGCCAGTAAGTTATCCTGACTTTACTCCAGGAAGAGAGAACACATTAATTCTGATTGAAAGCAATGGAAGTTAAACCAAAAATCCAGCATTAGGACCAATTAAAAATTCTGATTTTACTTTGCCAGTTTTTTTGCAATGCTGCAAAATCATTCTCTTGGACATTTTCTTTACTCCATCTGAATGAATTGAATTATGGTGTCTAATTGCTGTTGGTTTACTAAGTGACAAGGCATTGTTTCAGTGACAAATATTCTGATAGAATTAAACTGTTAACACATTGTACAAATACTTCTCTGAATTTTATTTTTCATTTCAGCAAACATTAATGCCAGTGAAGCTAGATTGCCTCAGTATCTGTAGAAATGAAAACAAAGGAGCTGTGAAGATTTCTGAATCCAGCTCATTTTAAATCTAGCATGATGAAAGTAGAGACAGCTTTTTGTACTAGTGATCTACTCTAAATATTATGATTTTTTTCCCAATAAGAACTGACACATGGTTACAGATTTACAGCCTCAAGAAACATTGCTTCTATTTTGAAATCCTGGTTAAACACTTTAAACACCTGAGTACTCACTCAGACTGATAATTGAACAGAATTCACTTTGAACTCAGGACTAACCTTCAGAGTAATGCTGCGCACATACAAGCACTTGCAAGGCTGAACCTTGCATTTGTGGTTCTGGAACAGTTCAATATCTAGTTTTAGATAGTTTTAGGTTTTCCTAAAGGAAAACTTAGTTAAGATTATTAATTTCAATCAAAACATTGAGAAGATTGCTTTGTTTTTTGTTTGGAAAAAATTATGTATTTTATCATACATCTACTCTGGACTTGTGTAAAGCCTTTGACACAGTCCCCCACAGAATCCTTCTCACTAAACTGGAGAGACATGAATTCATTGGGTGGACTGTTAGATGGATAAGGAATTGTTTGCATGGTGACATCCAGAGGGTAGTGCTCAATGGCTCAGTGTATTGATGTACATCAGAGAAAAGTGGTGTCCCTCAGGGGTCTCTTATGAACCACGGTTATTTAATTTCTTCAGTAATTCCACAGACAAAGCAATCAAGTGCAATCTCAGCATGTTTGCAGATGAAACCAAGCTGAGTAGTGTGGTTGACACACCTGAAAGATGGGATCCATCCAGAGGGACCTGGACAAGCTCCAGGAGCAGGCCCATGGGAATCTCCTGAGGTTTAACCAGACCAGGTGCTGGTGCTGCACCTGGGCCGGGACAGCCCCCGGTACCAGCCCAGGCTGGGGATGAACAGATCAGAGCAGCCCTGCCCAGAAGGACTTGGGGGTGCTGGTGGGTGAGAGGCTGGGCATGAGCCAGCCATGGGCACTGCCAGCCCAGAGAGCCAAGGGTGTCCTGGGCTGCATCCAGAGCAGCGTGGGCAGCAGGGGAGGGAGGGGATTCTGCCCCTCTGCTCTGCTGAGAGCCCACCTGCAGGGCTGGGTACAGCTCTGGGCTCACAGCACTGCAAGGACAGGGAGCTGCTGGAGTGACTCCAGAGGCCACCAAGTTCATCAAAGGCATGGAGCACCTCTGCTCCAAGGAAAGGCTGGACAATCAGTTGTGTTCAGCCTGCAGAAGAGGAGGCTTTGGGGTGACCTGATTGCAGCCTCACAGTACCTGAAGGGACCCTGCAAGAAAGATGGAGAGAGACGTTTTATAAGGGCATGTAGTGATAGGACAAGGGGAAATGGCTTCAAACTGAAAGAGAGTAGGTTCAGATTAGACATTAGGAAGAAATTCTTTACTGTGAGGGTGGTGAGGCACTGGAACAAGTTGCCCAGAGAAGTTGTGGATGCCCTACCCCTGGAAATGTTCCTGGCAAGGCTGGAAGGAGTTCTGAGAAACCTGGTTTGGTGAAAGGTATCCCTGTCCACAGCAGGAGAATTCATGTTCCCAGGCCACTCTATGCTTCTATGATAGCATACATAGAATTAATTTTAAAATTTATTTTTTATATAGAATTCAAAAAGAAATACAGAAAAATATATACTATACAGACTATAAAAGTTCTGTAATCACTAAGATTATTAAGCAGAGTATGAAAGAAAACCTCAAAGCATTCTTTTGAAAGTCTAGGTGAATGCATGAAAGAAACCATATTATTTTTGTATGACATATTCCTGATGTGAGGGAGAAAAAAAACCTATGGATATCAGTGGCAAAACTTCCTTTAAACTTGTTTCATGATAATGTCCTAAATAGCAAAATTTTAATTAAAAATTAAGAATTCTTTGCTTCATTTGGATGACTGACAGAGTAGTCAAGAAGGAAAAAAAATAAAAGGCAGCCAGAAAAAAAAAATCAAGCTATTTCTTTGTTAGTAAACGAGTGATTTCACAATGGACGTAATAGGTGGTGAAGCAGGAAATTGTAGGATGGACTTGCAGAAAGGAAAAAGAAAATGTTAGGGAGACATTAAGGACATTTTCCATCAGTCCCTGCTGTAAGAATCTGAGAGATGGACTGATGTCCACCGTTCACAAAGTTCAAAAATATTTATTTACCCCATTTATATCCAGACCTCACTTTCAGAGAAGACAGTGATACCAGTAGTATGCACACATAGAAAACCATATCTGTTTGTAACACACTAATATTTTTCATAGTGTGTTTCTACTGCCTGCATTCAGTTGACATCTTGGTGTGAGGTGCACAAGCTGTAGTCAGACCCCCAAGAGGTACCTGTTTGAAGACATAAGTACAGTGATTACCTTGGCAGCAAATGCACGTAAAAGTTCTTAGAAGAGATCTTTTTTCTCATGTATTCTTTCTTTATTTTTTTCTTCAGTGTTGGTTCGTATCTACATGTATGTTCAGGCTACAAACTTTATCTATCAAACTACAGCTGCGAAGTTTCAACTGTGACTTTTCTTATTCTTTTCAGCTTTCCAGCAGCTTATGATTCACCATTTGCTGATGGATGGAGAGACTGCTAACTATCTGGCAGAGCACGCTGCCCCACCAGAAATACACAAACCTTGCTGAAACTTTACAGATCATTTACATGACCTTTTGAAGAAGGAAAAAGATTTTGTTTAGTAGTGAAGACATGCTTATACACAACTGGTCATGGACAACTGTTTAAATCAGAAAACCCAGACTGAACTTTCCCGAACATTTTGACTTAACATGTAGGTACACACATGCTTAAAATACATAGCCATACTAAAAATTAATTATAAATTAGAATCAATGTACTTTATACTTATTAAGTATTAGCAACCCTGTTTTACAGGCACAGAGATTGACCCCAAACATGCAATATCAATCATGCTACTTACAATCTCCTAATTTTGGAATCAGTCTCATTTAGAATAAATTTTGCATTTTATAAATTGCTATCTTATTACAGAAAAAAAAATATTATTCATTTGAAAATATCATATAAGCAGTCTAAGTATCATGTATAAATATTGCTATAATCAGAAATTATTAGAGAGAAGAAATTATGCTTCATGAAAAGTCCAATAAAATACAAATTTAGAAGGTCACTTTTTTTGTTTAACCTCTTTATAGTCTTCTTCCAAATTAGTTCATGTTAGATTGTTGGACATGATAATGCTCTTTATCCCATTTCACAAAAATCTAGGTATCTCCTTTCCACACGTATAGTAATTGGTCTAGGAGCAAATCAAAAGGCCATTGCATTCTTTTGGTGATCTTATCATTGTCCTCAGTGAATGAAGAATCACTTTGCACAATACCTATTTCTTCTGTTTCCTCCCCCTAGCAGAAATAACGCCTTGAGATATTAGTGGACTTTTCAGTTTTGGAGGAGCCTTGCAATCCTATTTCAGAACCACAATCAGCAGCCTTTTTGTGTGCCTTCACCTCTTGATTGCTGGCTCTGATAGCTGATGGTGCTAGTATATATCATCCAATGTGGGACATTAAAACTTTTCTCCTACCAACTCGGATTAATTAGATATAAGACCACTGAGGGTGTAATGCAGGACCTGTGGTATTAGTGGAAAGGTTCCTTCATTTTAGTTAGGTTTCACATTAGTTTTCTCCTCCTGCACTTCATACTGATTCATTGCACTCACCAGGATACAATTTTCTTCTGTCAGTGCACGTAAAAAAATAGAAAAAGGAATACTGTCTTCCTTGTGAATGAGCATTATTTGTAATGAAAAATACCAGAATTGCAAAACTGTTTGTGAAGTACTTGAGCTTGAAATAACAAGTATTTGATAGGGCTGTTCTGCAACTATTCAATTTGTTTTGAATTCTTAGTTCTCTCCCTGTCTCCTTCTGTATCAATTTTTTTTAAGTATTCATCACTAAATTGTAAACCTGGCCTTGATAGTGTTCCTGCTCTGTTTTATTTTCCAGCACAATAACTGTGCTACTGTACAGTAAGGCTAAATGTGACGGATAGGTAATAATTTGTCACTGTTTCAAGCAGAATTCAGGGACAATTGTGATTTCGGCTTCCAACTTTAAAATGTGATGTATAATTGACATTTTGATACTTCGAGGCCATGGTGTATTCTCACACTTCCATGAAAAAAAACCCAACTTGCTGACACAATCAGGAAACAGATGGTGACAAAGATCTTGCATTTAATATGCCAATCATTATGCTTTACTTGCATATTATCATCTCATTCATGAGGCCACTATATGAAGGAATTTTGCTATGCCTCTGCAAATCAATCAAGAAGTCTTTTATAATTTTTAAAAATATAATTTAGGCCTTTCTTATCCTATGTTTCATTATATTTGGGGTGAAGTTTTAATGCAAATTTAATACACATGAAAAAATGCTTTGACAATACTGAGGCTAGAATAGATGTCAGCAATGAAACATTCACTATAGATAGCTTCAACAGAGAGACCAAGAAATGACTTGGCAACTGAAGTATCTGCATTTTCCATACTTTGCTGTGGTCCTTAATCCAAAGGCAGTGACACAGTAAGACAGTATGAAGGATGATGTCGAGTAGGAGGATGGATTTGGTAACGTGGCCTCATATCTACTAAGACCTGGACTTCAGTCAAAATTTCTGCTCAAGAAAACCACAGATGGCAGATTACCAACATATTTCACTTAGAGTTAGCACTGGATTTGAAATCACTGAGTATTTGAGCCAAGCAAACCTCTTCTTCAGCTCTGAAAATAGGCACTTTCCTTATGAGTGTCTGACACAGAATCCCATCACACAGGAGTGAGTTCATCCACACACAAACTGAGCAAGGACCCTGCTTGGACAGCCTGAGGTCCTCTGAAGATGTTTTAGCCCATTATTGAAAGTGGTGAGCAAAGGCTGGTTCTCTCATCTTATTTCTATTCTGCAAAGTCCAGAGAAAGCTTCTTCCTTCATAAGCATCAAATGTTCATGTTTAGATGGACTGGGGAATAAAGTTGTCAACATTTTTTCTCTGTCTCACTCCTACTGTCTATCTGTAGGTTCCCCAGCTTCTAAAATGTAGATATTTCCATTTAAAGAAGTAAAATATATTTCTGGTTCTTTGCAAAACGATCAACACTAGCAAGAGGATGCAGTATGTAGCTTGACTACTTACAAGTGACTTGTTACTTGGGATAGAACATGCATCTGACCTGGTTATAGTTGGGTAGTTATTTCAAAACATATTATTTCTCCATATATTTCTTGAAAGTGTTCCATCCCTGGAAGTGCTCAGAAAAACATGTGGATTTGGCACTTAAGAATATGGCTTAGTGGTGAACACAGTGATGCTGGGCTAATTATGATCCATGATCTTATAGATCTTTTCCAACTTCAGTGATTTTCTGAATCTATGAAGTGAATGGAAATATATCCTGACTTTCAGCTTGTATAAGATGGAGGGAAAAGAAGGAGAATGGTTTTGTGATGAAAATTAGAAAACAAGATATTTCTGGAAGGGGAAAAGGAATTTTATGCTCTTGTTCACCACAATCCTAAACCATTCCAGGCACAGCACACTTCAATAGCTATTTCCAGGAGACAAGTCTCATAGAGGCAAGGGATTTTAGGTGCATGAAAAGTGAGCCTGCATTTTTTTCATGTGTCACAACACAGAAGTTTATGGTAGCCTTTCAGGACATACATAGCCTTTCCCCCTCTCATTTCCCTTCCCTAAACTTCAGCCATTTCAGACTACTTGTAATGTACTCTGTTGGAGCAGATCTTCACTGACTCATAACTGGGAGTTCTGTAATCCTGATTTTGTTCTATTCCTCTCATCATATGGCATTCTTCATTTTGCTTTTCTAAGCAGGTTTGCGGTTTACAAAACCAGAAATCTTCAAAGTTCAATTTTGTGTTCCTTTTAAATTGGTTAAGAAAAAACACTACCCCATCAAGCCCAATATAGCATTGTGTAACATTTGAGCTGTTCTTAAACAAAGCATCAGATTTATTATTTGTTTTGTTACTATCAAAGACAGTGGCTTACACACCTTGCATTATCTAGGCAGCAGTCTGTTGGCATGTCAAAAGTCAAGGTTACATCAGCTCTTGACTTTATCCAGGCTCTATGATGTACAATGTCACTGTAGCAGAGCACTTCCTCTTTGTTCCGACAGAACTTGATTCATAATGAGCCCATCTAGAGTGTACTCAGATTGTGATAAAGAGCTTTACACAGAGGGTCCTATTTTAGAGAAACAGGTGTTGGCTTTGATTAGAGAAAAATTACATCATTCAAGGGAAAGGAGAAAAAAAAGCAAAGGGAAAGGAAAGCAAAAATAGAAAAAAGTAGCTACCAGACACAAATACATTTGCACATATAAAGCTGTTCTAATCAAAGCCAAATTGATTTGACATTCAGTGGCAGTTTGAAGCCAAAAAAAGCAAAGCAGCCTACAAAAGGCCTAGCTCATTGTTTATGGAGTGTCATACTTCATCATCTGTGAGACCAATAACAGTGATGGGAAGACCTTTAAAGCAGGGAGTTTGCACAGAATGGCTGTGTGGATACCACTGATGTCAGATGCAATAGAATGATTGTGAGCTATTTCCTGAATTGAAATCATGTTTGTCAGATAATGTATATGCTCTCTACAGATTATATCTTTGAGAATAGTATTTAGTATATTGTTAGAATTCTTGGTTGATTTCTCCTAGACAAACACAGCCACAATATTTATCCTATGATGTGTACTGATCATCAAACTGCCCTCAAGAAAAAAACACAGAAGGGAAAAAATTACCTAATATGCAAAAGCAGCTTCCAGTACACAAAAATTAATCTCTTTATGAAAACAAACTTTTTACAAAATCATGCAAATTAATGTAGGCACCCTTTCATCATATTTATTTTCATTGATTACTTTGCAAATATTTTTACAAACACAATTTTTTTTACATTTTCATTAAACTAGTGGACTCCTATTGCAAGCAGACTGTAGAATATATTTCGTCCATCTCTGTTTTCAGTTAGAACACCTGGTGAGGAGTGACATGTTTATCAAATGTTGGTGAATGCCAACATGAATTAAATAAGCCTTCAAAAAAATGTGAGATAGTATAGACTTGTACAGGAAATTATATGTGTGGAAAGCAGTCTCTCTCTTTCTGCCTTCTAGCTATGATCTCAATCTAGATATCACAATATTGATATTAAATTCTGATACTAATGTTTCTGTTTAGATTTCACTAGAAAATCTGTTTCTTTTTGGGCAAAAAATTCAGAAATTTCATCCTCTTGAGTCGCAATTCTCTAATGACTCACTGAAGTACAAATAGACAGTGATCTCAAATTAGCAAGTCATTAATCACATTTCACATATAGTATCTAGTGTGGCATTATAAGGCAAAAAGGACTATCAGGGGGACCAAGTTTATAACGGATGGCACAAGGGTAGACAAAAAAAATTAAGAGACAAAGATACATGTGGGTAGATCTAAGTAAGTAAATGAGACATTTTCTTTCATTCACATTGAAAAGAAAAATCAGTTTAACTTTTTGGGGATGTGGGGGTGAGTATGTGTGTGTGTGTGTGAACCTTACATTCTGTTTTCTGTAAATGACTGAATCTGTGAGTTTATAAGCATGGCCACCCACCAAAACAAATAGATCAGTAGGTTAAAATGTTTTCATATTCTCCAAAGGCCAACATTGTATTTATATTAAGTATTGTCCTCTGTGCCATACAAAGACAGTGTACATTGGTTATTAATTATGTATGCAGATAAAATTCCTGCTGTGTTAGCTTTGCATTGTAAATCATATGATTTAGGTTTTTTGTCATACTTAAGAAAATTATAAGCCAAACTGGAATAAATTACAAATTTCAAAATTTGCTCTGTGATAGTACCTAGAGGTTCAAGGCTGTATCTATTCTAGCACAGCAGACTTCAGTTTGCAGAAGTGGGGTTGCTCTGTGTCAAGCACACACAAGTTTAGTAGTCACTCTGAAATCCTCCACTGATGGCAATTAATTCTAATAAATTGCACACTATCATGCAGACAGCATAAGAAGCCCTTCGACAAGTGGATTTCACTTTATTTCAGGCTGTAAGTGTTCTCATGCATAACTGTGTTGTGGAAAAAGTAAACAGGAAATCAGCTAGCGAAGACTGAAGAAATTCGTTGCTACCAAATTTTGTTAAAACATTTAAAATGTTACCTTTCAGGATTCAGTGTCAAAATTATAACACCACAGAAGTGAATTTACATTTTCCTTAGAGCTATTGTTTCACACTGTCTGAAGATTCAGGCTATGTCTTTCACTGCTGAGAAATTATGTATTTTATATCAAGCAATGTAAACTTTTATAAATTAGTGAAAACAAGAAGGCAAATTTCACTTTAATGTCGCTAGTCAAGGTAAACCTGACGCCCACATGTGCCATTATATTGACAAAATGTAAGGAGAAATCACATGATATTAACATGAAAATATATTATTTCCAAGAGATCATTGTGTTAATTCCCAGCTGTTCAGATTGGAATACTCTCTCCACAGCTCTACACTCACAAAATCTGAAAGCACCTTGCATTTTTAGTTCTGTATTTTCTTCAGTGTTGGTGAAAAGCAATAGTTTTTATTTGAAATCTTTCTGAAAAAGAGAGAACCAAATTAAATAGGCTCAGTGTATAAACTTACGCATGATATTAAAAAGAAATATATTAAGAAATAAATTTTCTTGGTACAAATTACAATGTATTATTTATATTAGTTACAGACAAGATTTTTTTTCACTTAATCACTCTCTTCTTTGTATGCTGTATCAAGACCAAATATTCTTTGTGGAAAACATTCATAAGTTATCTTGGAGTGAAGAAGAGTGAATATTTTAAATTTCTAGTCTGGTTATGGAAAATTTATACGACAAAAAAGTAACATTGACAAAATATTTTTTATGTTGATTTTTTCTACCAGACAACTGGAAAACTGCTCTCAAGTAGTGGATTTAGGAACTGCTTAGTTCATAAAGGACAACTGATTTGGATATGCAATTAGCAGGTATGAAACAGGTTTTCATCTAGCAAAAAAACCTGAGCAAATCACTAAAAGCTAAAGATATACTAAGAAATAAAGATTTTAGATTTTAAGAAATAAAGATTATTGTTTTTCTGACACTGAGGGTGATTAACTCCTGGAACAAATTAACTCAGCAATGTACACTGTACACTGCCTGTATTATCTGAAACAGAAATGGATTTTTTTTTCCCTGAAAGACCTCCTTGACTAATCCAAAGCTGATACAAAATTTGTTGCCTGAGATAAAATGTGAGAACTTCCCTCCTCTGATAACTCATATTAAATGTGTAAGTTTTCATAGCACTTCCTTGATGGTAGGGTTTGGATGGTTTAGATAGATGGTTCCTGAGTGGTGCCTTACTTGGCCCAGGGAAAAAGATATTAGATAAAATTTTGTGCTTGAGTTTTATGTAGTTCTAATAGTCAGGATAACTGAGGAATTTCTGTAAAGTTTTTATTAGAACCTGTAGGACATATAAATACACACAAGGAACAGAATGAAATCCTACAGGAGTAAAAATATTCTTCAAGTGGGAATTCCAAAAGTGGTTATTTAGATTTTTAGCCCCTTGACATAATCAGTCTTATCTGCAGTATTGTAGCAAAAATAATGTTAACTGCATTCTTTTTACTTCCAGCAACCACAACTGTTTACTTATATTTTATACAGACAAGTCTGTCTGTACCATATTTTATTCCATTTATCTTGCTTAAGCCTGGTAAATTCACCTCCTTTCACAGCTCAGTAGAGTCACTCAGTGTGCTCTGGTGCTGCTAAACACATTCTGAAGAAGACTGGGACAAGCAGGTATACTGAAAGCCTCTTTGATGCAGGTAATCTGTATGGCTGATGGAAAAAAAAGACTGTACATGGCATGGATGGAAAAAAGATGGCATTAAAAAATCAAGGCAAGATTTATTCTTAGGTAGCTAGGATGATTGAAGCTGGGCCTGTAAACAGGACAAGTTAACTACAGGCACTAAGATAAGAACAAGCAGGTATATACATTTTCAGTAAAAACCTTCAGTGAAAAAAAAATTAAAGCAAGTGTGACTACTGACTCTCTATTCCTTAGAGACTGGTTATTTTTTAAGGAGGATATTTTCTTTTGCTTGGGAATCCAGTAATAAATTCTTTGAAGAGGAAGGAAACAAAGACAAGAGGAGTTATCCTGGGAAAAAAAAACTTATTGCAAGTTTGGTTTTGTTTATGAAAATAGGTTTGATCAGCTAATCAGAGTGTAGAGGTAGTGTTCACTCATTCAGCAATATTCAGCAGGTTTTATCCACTTTTATACTTCATTGCATTTTCACTCTTGGAAACTCATTTACATAGTCTCCGTATGGTCATTTCACAGTAAATGTTTCTGACTCTGGGTGTGCTGGCTAATAATTACCCTGAGCTATCTGAGAATACCCAAGTACATAGTGAATATACAGTTATTTCTTAATACTCAAACTCTAGATTGAAAGCCCTTTGACTAGTCCAATACTACAAAATGTCAAGCTGTTTACCAACAAAAAAGACTGTGCCTCTGCTTCTCAGCCCCTGCAGTGAAGCTGAAAATGCCAGTGTTTACTTAAGGAAGGGGAGAAAATGCTTGATCCCCTATGCTTGATCCTGTGGCTGTTGGAAAGAATATTACCTTTTGTCATTGATTTCAATGGGGATTGAATTTGATTCTCTCATTTTTTTAATGCCTCTGCATTTCTGGAAAATATTACAAAATAATACTTTCTGCAGAAGAGATTCTGCTTTATTTCCTCATGTACTGACTTAGTTTAGGTTTCCCATCATCTTTAGTACAGAGCCATGATGTCTGTGTATCTGAATATATAATTTAACCAGAAAAATAAGAGAGGAAACAAGACTTTTCCCTTGGAAGTTCTGTAGGCCAAAACCTGCATGTATTTTTACCATAGCATTCCAGCTCCCCTGAGCTTGGGTGACAACTTTCCATTGTTACTGTGGCACAAGGTGGCTTATACTAAGACTTCTTTTTTAGTCTGAATAGAGTTTGAATTAAATCACTATGGAAAGGGCCAAAGCAAATGATGAAAGGCAGGACTTCCCTCGTGTTCCTCCTTAGCAACTGAATTTAAAAATGCCAGTAACTTTAATCATCAGTTACAGGGTATTAAATCATATAGGGCTTTAGAATTTGGCAGAGGATATAAAAAATTTCAGAATGAGGATAAAAGAAAATGCAGAAAAGTCTATACAAACTGCAGGAAAAAAAACCCCTTGTTTGATATTTTACAGAACACACAGAAATAACATTTGGATAATCATTAAATAATACTGTGAAAGTCTACTGCGCAAACAAGGAGTTTCTCAGGGTTGTGTATGTGTGTGCTATTTAATTGTTTTGGATTTTTGGTTGAGATTTCTTTTCAAAAAGAATGATGTGCTCTAAAAAGAGGACAAGCTTAGTTCAGTTATAGCTTTCATATAATTACTACAAACTAATGCAAATTAGACTGTAGGTCTGCTCAATGTACATTTCTGTGCTTGCCAAATTATGTTTGGCAGTGTGGTCAAGCAATAACAGATGCACACTGTGCCTAGTTTTCTCGGGCTGTTCAGTAATTAGGAGGGCCATGTATTATAATAAACCACATCCCCTTGGCTGAGATTTGGATGCAAATTGCACACTAATTCACTTCCAAGTTTTTGGAAGCATACCAAAAGACATGAAAATTAGGGAAATATACTATTTACTTCATGAAATGTGTTTAAAACTAAATAAAGCTCATTTGTAAGCAATGTTCATCTATTCCATCCTTGTAAAAAAATTAACAATGAGCTCCCTTTCCTTCACACTATTTAGTTCAGCAGCTAATGTGACACCTCTGCAATGTTCATGGCATCTCTATTATTCTTGCACAGAGAGAGTACAATATAAAAGACAGTTACTCTGCTTTGTATTTCTCTAAGGTATTGCTGAGGTTGAGTGGATAATATCAGTTCAATGAAAGACTTGAATCACACTGCAATCCAAATTCTTCGCAATCAGTTGAATTGTAACAGAACACTGTTTATAGCAGAAAATTCGTCTTTTGAGAAGGCTGAAGATTCTTTACCCTTAGCTATTATACAAAGGTTGAATGGAGAGATTTAATTTTAAAAAAATACTTAATGAGGGAAATTCTACGAAATCCAGCAACTTAATGTAGTTACATGTGTAGATGTAACTACATCAGTCTCTAAATTATGAAGAAAGAGAAAATTAAAACAATTGAAACTATTGCTACACATATTAGCAGGTAGTTATGTTTTCCTGGAAATCATTTAACAGTGAGCTGTCTTGCAGGAACAGTTAACACACTTAAACAGAGAAATATAATGCAACCTAAAAGTGGTGTAATAGGAGATATATCTCCTGTGTTCATTGTCTACTAATTGTAATGTGATTGCAACAAAGAGGCATAAGACTCTTATCTCTATATGCTCTAGACAAATACAGAAAAATGGCAGTGAAAATGGCAGATATCAGAACCCTCTCTTGCAGTACTATTTTAATTTTTTTTTCTATTTGTCTTTAAGAAGAGATATCATGGAACATAATTTTGTAAATATTACAAGTATTTTAAATTTTCCAGTGACATTAAAACAGTTCTTTGCAAGAAAACAATGAGGCAAAACACTGCTTGCTAGAAATATAAAAACTACTTTCAATAGATTCTGTACTGTCACTACAATTTTAGTGACTACATTGTAGTTTTGACATGGGTTACTTAATTGTAAACTAATTCACATGGAAATCAGCAAAAATCTCTATAATAAAGTAGAAGTCAGTAAACTACTGAAGTCTTAACTATTAAAAAATTGATGATACAAAAATATAGGCATAATACAGGAGGCAAGTGTCCTAAAATTAAGGCTGGTTTAGGAGGATAAATCAATGCTGTGACATGTAGCTACAGCTAGACTGTTATGTACCTCAGGTTTACAGTTTTATAGTAGGTGCTTTTCAGGTGTTTCTTGGGTGTTTATCCTATTTAGTGGTTGTTGATATCGCAGCTATATAATCATAGACTAACAGAACAGCAACAAAATTCTTGTTTCCAACATGATGAATACAGAGTTAACTACATAAAACAGTTTTGGCAAAAGTACTGCTCACTCTGTATGTTGAATTTGAAAACAGGATAAAGACTAAATGTGATAAAGCAGCTGAAATTGTAAATTCACTTGCATCATTTAAATTAAGGAACTAGGAAGAGCTTTAGGTGAATTCTGAAAAAAAAAAATCTGGTTCAACAACTGAACAGCAGATAAGACTCAACACAGATAAGACCCCCCTAAAAACACATTAGTGGAAACGGTTTAAAGTATTTATACATAATGATGTCATCTGAATTAGTTGTAACCTCTCAGGAAAAAAAAAAAAAAAGATCCAGGATTACTGTAGACAGCTCAATGAAGAGACTTGTTCAGTGGTGATTAAAAAAGCAAATAAGATGTTAAATTGTGTTAAGAAGGGAATAGAGAATAGAAAAGAGAAGATTACAATTGCATTATATAAATCGATGGCACATTGATTACTGTATTCAGTTAGACATCTTATTTTAAAAAGACACAAATGAGAAGGTGAAATGAAGTACAATGAAAATGACAAAGGTGTTACTTTCATAGTCACTAAATCACGTCAGCGTCTCCAGAAGCAGAAGGGGCTAAGTGGAAAATGTTAATCCCAACTTGATACAACCACCCCAAGAAAGCTAACCCTTTTTCTATCACTTATCAGATGCAAGCCATCTCATTTTTTAACATTTATGAGAGAGTGCTTCACCATGCTGCCAGTATCAGATTCAGGGAAATACAGTGATGGTGTAGAAACATTTTTGGACTCCAGTCATTCTGTTGTGTGTATATTCATTATAGATGCAAAGTATGTGTAAATCCAAATCATCACTTCAGAAATAATGTAATTTCCATCCTTTATTGAAGAATCTTTCCCTTAAATTAGTCTTTTCACATAAACTTTTGGGTATGCCTAGCTTGTCACATTTTCTTGCAAAGGGGAATTAGGGGTGGAGCCTGATACTGTAAAGACTTGGGGGTGGGGGGAATTATTAGTGCTTTTTAAAAAGTTTTTGCTATTCCTTTTAAAGAAACAAATTAACTGAGGTCAGTTAGACTTTATTAACAATTACTTTATTTTTGTGGAGTGATGAGGATCATCATTTGCTTGAACTGCTAAAGACAACAGGACATATATGTAATAGCTTCCTAGACTTGGAGAAGACATCTGAAAACATCAAGTTTGTGCATATCTCTGTCTGGTAAAACAATATGTGTGCATGTTAAACATTGAAAATAGTCCAAGAGCTGCCATTAATTTGAATTGATCTGAAATCATTATCTGGAACTGCCAGGGAGCTGAAAAATTAGTTATTTCTGCAACACTTATCTGAGATACCCCACATCTTCTGAGGAATGTGCAAGAATGTCATTGTCATCACTGTTGCTAACTTCAATGGTACATTAATCCATTAAGTATGAAACAAACAACTCAGAAATTAATTTGGTAATATACCCATATCCAGCTATGCTCCTTAACACTTGTGTTCATGTGATGAACAACACATGAAGTCTCTCTGGAGTGTTATTCAGAGGAAAAATCTCCTAAGAACTTTAAATAAGCTTGCCTCAAGTTGTGTAAACCCATATAATGAGAAATGTCTAAAAAATTCGGAAATGGGGCAGACCAAACACATTGACAATTGTCTTGGTCTTGCCAAATATGTTCCTTCAGTAGCTGACATATTTTGTGACTTTTTTCAGTCTATTTTACTGAAGGCAATAGAGTTATACTGGCATGCATTGCATATCTATTAGGTGGCTCCTGCCCTTAAAGTTCAATGATCCCTGCACATTCCTAAGAGTCACCCCTATGTTCCTTATCAGAATGTTCCTAAAATAACATCACCAGTACTGAAGTGCCAAGTTAAAATCAAGATAAGTACATTTTTGTACATTTGATTCATTGTATGGCATTTTGACACCATTATATTGATCATTATGACTTATCGTTTTCCTTAACAGTGTCTCCCTCAATAGTTCTGGGAGGTTATACAGAATTGAAACTGGACAATAATTTTTAATGAATTGACCATAAGAAATTTTTTCAAAATTCACAGCATTCAAAATTTTCAGAAAAGGGAACATTTATTTTCCAGCATTTTCTGTTGAAAATAACCCAATAATAATAATAACCCAATAATTTTCCAATTAGGCCACTAAAAATTTTGAGTGTTTGGATGAAAATATGCAGATATGGTTTATTATTATTATTATTATTATTATTAGCATGCATATGTATCTTTCTGTTTACTTTCCTGTCAATTTCTTTTAAAACTAGAGCTCTAATTTGCAAAGGTAGGTAGCTGCCTAAATACCTCCACAGATGTGACAATAAATCTCAGTCAAACCAAGGTTTAAAACCTATTTTCTACTGCAGAATAATATTTTGTGAAAAACATCTGTAGTTTATTCTGTTTTTATCAGTAATTTTTAAATTCTTAAAAGACTTTGGGAAACTCAGTGTTGTTATTTGCCAAGATGGTGGAGAGTATGCTTTGTTGAAACCTAGGAATGCTCTAGGAATCATATAATGGCTAAGGATAAATTATTCTCTTCCAAGACTTGATATCAGCAGTGTGATCTCCTCTAGCTCAGAAAAAAAGATCAATTCTATCCATTTCTGCCATACACTTGGTGAATATTGTAGCAAATAATCTACCTGGGATGGGATGAAAAAAAGACAGTACTTCACTCCTTCCTAAGTGTTATTTCACATTTCCTCTGTGAAAAAGACTACTTTCAGGAGCAGTTTTAGGGTAATGAATATTATTGTCCTAGATCATCTCCTTGCAACACATAAACATCACCCCTCAGAGACTTAGGAGAGATCTTTCAGTATTTCCCACAAACTATTTTCAGTGACTTTTGGTCTATATTGTATTTTCATAGGTCCCATTATCATCTTTCTCTCCCCACAGACTTCCTGTGGGGAAGTGAATCACCTGCAATAAGTGCAATTCCAGTAAGTGGCTGGTTTGGTGCTGCAACAACCAGCCAACGCTTTGATGCCCGCAAGTGTTTTGCAGTAAAGTTTTATCTCCCCAGGATTTTGACAACCTTTGCAATTTTCAAGAAGTGGGATAAAACTATCTCATAAGTGCTCACAAAAGCTGGGGACACTTTTGTTAACTGAGCTGTCATTTTGGCATGGTTCCAAGTGCACGGCAGACTCACTGAAAAAATATTGCATCATAAAATAGACTGTGTAACAGAGTCTTAGCTTGGAATATACCTGAGAACATGAGGTCAACCTGTGCTTGTTATCTCATTAAGATTAAAAAAATCCAAACAACTAAAAATCCCAATCTAGCAGAGGGTTAATTTAAAACTAAAAAGAATCTACTTCAGGCAGTAATGTTTTTTAAACCTTCCTTTATAAATTTTGCTTATCAAGGAGTGCCCTTCTGGTATATCAACTGAGCCAAGACTGAGTTCTCAAATACTATGATGGCTTCTGTTAATTAGATAGTTTATCTGTGATGAGTTGTTGACACTGAGATGATTTGTGTTAAATAATTTTAAAATATTCTGTGGGGCACTAACTTAGATGCATTGTTTGTTCATATTCCAGGCCCCGGCTTCAATCTTTTTTACAGTCCTCGACAGAAATGAAGTTGATGCTTCAGCAAACTTCTTTAAGTCAGAACAAGTAACATTGCAAAGATATTTTTGATTAACTGGAATTCTCCGCAATTTTTATTTCTTTTTGTACAATGAGCTCTAGTTTAATACCATGATATGTGAAGAGTATTTTTGTAATATTTAAATACATGAAGTTTTGCTAGTTTATAATTTCTTAAATTTTTTTTTTTATGTTTTACCTTTCACAAATCCATCTCCAGTCCCCCAGTTAGGGGTAAAAATGCAGGAAAGGCTCACAGAACATGGAATCCTTTCTACTAGGGTGCTATAGTATTCTAAATGCTCTATATTTCTGTAAGCTTTACTTTCAAGGGAAAGATGGATAAGCTGAGTTTTAATTTAAAATACACTACTTATCACAAAAATCCAGGCAGTGTGCTTCAGTGATGCCTACTAAATATTACACTGTTTGAAATGAGAAAAAAAAAATAAGGCTGCATGTAGACAAACCAAAGGTAAATGCTTACAGGTAGCAAGCTACTCTGGCACCATAATAATAGCAGAACATCCTTATTTGTTCTTGCTCTTCTACTCCATAAATTAGCTCTCATTGCCTATCTTGCTTCTCTGTTCTTATACCTTGCAACCTTCCCATTTTTCTTTGGTCTTTCCTTCATATTACCCCTTTCAACAAAGATTATACCCTTCTTTCTGAGTGTTTTTATCTACTTTTCTCTTGTTTGCCTTCACTCTCTAGTCTATAAAGCCCCAAATGCTCCCTTTTCCTTCTCAACGCCCCATCCTTCCTGAGTGGGAGTGCTGCCCATGCCGCGATAACACCTCAGACTCTGTTGTGATCTCCATTCTGCATTTGCACATGGATACAGTCCCCTAATTGAGAGACTTTTTTTTTTTATTAAAAGCATTAGACATTTATATGTAGGAATAACACTTGCAGAGACATTCTCTAGGTTAAAAGTTAAAAGGGATGTCAATCATCACACTTCAGAACATAAACAGATTGCCAGCGTGGGTTGAAAAGGAATTTTCCCCACATAAATTCATAGAAGTTTGCAATAGAAAAGAACTAATAGGTCAGCTAATCTACCTACCTGCCAATTCAAGCTTTTTCCCCAACATGTATTTTGCTGCTCCTTTGGCCTCTCAAAAATCTCAAGCAATTGGACTGTTAATGTTTCCCTGTAGAGAATGTACAGTTGTTTAGTTCAACTAGTTTGCTGTCCAGAATTTTTCAGCTTGACAGTCTAAACTTTCTCTTATTACCTTCATCCCACTAGTCTTCATGGCACTTCCATCTACCATATTAAATAAACTTTCTCTCCTGACTTATTTTTTACACTTTTCCATTATATATACATTGGTGCCATGGCCTGTTTGATGGTTCCTACCCAATCTATGACGTGCCTTTAGCTAAATAAACAATTACTTTCAGTATGGCTTCTGCTTAAAATTATACTCCTGTAACTACAATGCACATGAGAAGAATCACCTACACCATGACTTCTGGCAAACTAGAGCTTCTGAATATATAAACAAATACACATACATAGATTTGTCAACAAGCATACCAACACTACATGCAGTAACGCAAAATAAACACGCAACAAACTGTAATTTTTTGCAAGACAGCTCTTTCAGCTATATGAACTATTCTGTGGTACTCTTTCCTGTCCTGGAATTCTTTGTTCAGGAAGGAGGATAGTTTTCCAAGTAAGGTATCTGTCTCTTCGGTGGTTAAAAAACCCATAAATGTTTAGGGATTCAGAACAATGAAGAATTAATAAAATAAAAAATAGAGAAAAGCTTCAGAGCTTGACAGGTTAAACAGGTAAAACAGTGCCGTCCCTTCCTGAGCCACTTATAAATCATCCCACAGACCATTAAAATCAGTCAAACCAGAATTCTCCAGCATGTTTTAAAATTCTTGTATCCTAGCTTATAAACAACATTAAGAAAAAAATTCACAAGTAACCCAAACAGGCAGAGGAATACTTTTCCTGGATCTTAAGAGAGACACACTTGCAGATGTGACAGAGGACAGAGTGAGAAAGCACCACATTGATGTTCGAACATATCACGTGAGTTTTCTGTTACTTGTGGGATTAGTAACATGCCAGAAGAATGAGTAGGAAGGCATAACTCTTCTTCTATTCTGTGTTACAGTTACAGCATTGAGGAGTCAGAAAACCAACAGAGAGAATGTTGACTTTTGCCACAAACATCTTTCAACTATCTCCAGTTTCTGCTTTCCAAGACAAACAACTGTCCACTCTTTGAAACCTCATATCATCATTTCTCTAGAGCTATGGCTTTTGCATATCTAAGGCTTTACTGTGGAGTTTTTTGAAAGTCTTGAGGCCAAACTCTAAGCAGGTGCTATCAGATGAAAGCGGCTAGTGACCTTCACTGCACTGCCTGGCCCTCAAGATACTTTCAAACTTCATTGACCTAGGGACATCGGAGGTGAGGCTGTTCACATAGCAAACACAGATCTCAGTGGTCCTCCTGCAAAATAATGTTGAAAAGTACAACATAGAACTTTCTGGTTTAGACCAATTTCTACTAGAATTCTAGCAAGCAAGTAGATAATATACTTAAAATGCAGGTGATGAAATGGTTACTATAAAGTTGCTATAAAGTATCCTAACTAGACACATTTCTGTAACTCTGTTTTTATATTTCTTTACATCCTTTGTAGATTAGCGTAAACACAATTAATTAATCATGAAAAGCAACTCCTACAGAGTAGAAGCAGTATTTTAGCTTCCAAAGCAACTTTCCTGCCAGACCTGAAAAATCTTATTCATCGTCAAGCAGTGTCACTCTTCTTAGCCAGCCTTTGATACCATGAGGTGCAGCAACCAAGAACTGCAGCAGTCTGCCTGTTTTTTGACATGGATACAGGATTGAAATATACTGGGCTATTTGCACCATCTGGTACATGCATTTCAGTTGAATGAAAGCAAATGAACTCCTGGGCACTTTGGTGATGAAACACCAGGAGAAAAATGAAATAAAACCCAAGAGATGTAAAAGTGTTAGTGAGGAAAAGAAGCTGAATTGATCTCATTTCTGGACTACAGAAGGTCATCTTTAGGTTTCCACACATGACGTGGGACTACATATTTGACTCCTTGCATGTTTGGAGTGGGAGTGCATTAGATTAAGCAGACTGTTCTAATGATCCTTTTTAGTTTTGAAATCTAGGGATCTATAAATATGTATATATCAATGTTGCTGTGACTATGATTTGCAGCTGTCAATCAGTTTGCTTTTTATGGCTGTAAAATTTCATTTCACTAGGGTTTTTTGTGTAGTCTTCTGAAAAGAATAAAAGTCTACTCCACATCTCCACATTTTAGACAGAAGAGTAATGCATGATTAACAGTATGCTGAGAGGTGTCACATTCACATTAACACTGATGTGTGAACCAGTGGTCAAATGGCAGATTACATGTCTGTCACAACACATCAGGGCAGTGTTCCAGTCTGCCAGCTTTACCCTGCCCAGCTTCTTCAAACAAAGAGTTCTTCTGAAAAATGTAGCACAAAAAAGAATGTTGAGCCTTTGGGGGAAAAAGAAGTCTGTCTCACGGTCAAGCTTTTTGAAGACTTAGTAACATCAAATGGTACCCGGGGTTACTCACAGTCACATAACCTTGCAGGTTCATGGATCTCTATAGCACAAATGGTGCATACGTGGCCTTATCAAAGATTTTCTGCATGATAACTGTATTACTGAAAAAGTACTACGGCTGGCATATTTCGATTTCGAGAAAGGATGCCAATTCTATCAAGGCTAGAAAAACTCTGACCCAGTTCCAAGAGAAAAAGCAAATTTTTGGAATATCATTTGAAGCAAGAAGTTCCAGTTCATTGAAAATGTCATGAAAAGTGCCCTTCTCCTTTTGTCTTCAGGACAGAATTTTATTTTTTAAGTGGATAATTAACTAACTGCTTGACTTCTTATATAGCAAATAGTCACACCTGGAACTGAAGTGACTTTTAGAGGGTAATGATGTCTGAAGCCAAAACATATAATGAACCAGAACACATTCGTAATCCCTTAGGATGTTTACATATATTAAAAGCAAAATTTTAGACGATAATTTTATTATTGTTTGCAAACCCAAAAATTCTATCTCAGGATATAAAAATGCTTTCCAGGGGGTTGTGAATATTGTGCTCACCTGGACAGTGCCTGACTTCTTACATGCTTTAAGGCTCAAAAAAATTCCTGAATTTTCCTGGAAGATAAATCGCTGTTCCAGCACTACTCTCACTGAAATAAAATTGGAAGATATAAAGGCTAACATGCTTAAAACACTTAACATAAAAGTTGAGTTCTATTTTCAAGAACACCCAGTTTACATGGATCTCTCTTTACAACATAAAAACATGTCTGCTGAAGAATATTATCTAAATATTATACTAGTAAATATTATACTGGAGCCAGTATTTGGACTCAGCTCAAAATGAGTAGTTGTGTATTGTCTTGGCTCACCTCCTATATGTTAATGTATGTTTCCTATATATAATAGACTTGACAATAACCTCTTACAAGATTTTAAACATTGACTTTTAAAAATCACTCCTGATTTACACAAAAACATGAACTGGAAGATGGAATCTATGCAGAGATAGGATATGGAAACAGACACACACACACGTGTATTTGTATGTGTATATACATATATATATATAAACTATGCATTTTTCCATATGCTACAATAATATAGAATACATACTTTATAAGTTATTACATATTAATACACAGAAATATGCCATTTCTTACATGAAAAATTATTTGGATTTTTACACTGATTTTGTATGCATTTATACACATTTCCAGACAAGTTATCACCAAATTTCCTCCTTTGTATGATCATACAGCTTTTACTAAAATCCTCTTCTCTGCTCCCAATTTAAAATATTGAAAATACCTACATAGTTAGCAAGATCTATGAATTTATGTTCTACATACACATTTCTTTTAAAACTAGTATATTACACTGATAAGAAGTATTTTTTTTCTAATTTTTCCTTTTTTAACTCTCTGCTTTGTTAGTGAAATAAAGTTCAACAACATTCAGATGAGCTGAATTCAGTTTGTCAGGCTTGGCTTCCTTTCATCATTTTTTTTTCTTCCTGACACTATGAACCTGCTGCTACTCTCATAAGATTAAAAGTTTATTTCTGCACACATTTTGCTTCTCATTTCTGTATGAATGGCTTCTATGTCTTGAGGGATAGAAATGTTATTTTCTGTGGCTTGAATTTAGACTTCTCAAGAATAACATAGGTATGGCATGTTACAAGGAGGAAGAATATTAAGAGGGTCTGAATTCCACTTTTACCTATCGCCTTTTGAATTCACTTACAGTCCCGTAAACAATTATTCTTAAACAAAGGTGTCACTGTATGTTACAGCACTATACATAAAAAGAAACTAGAGTAGTGCAGCACAGCATGGAGTTATAAATGATACAGCTGTATAACATTTTATGTACAGAAAGTAGATAAAAAACTGTGCACAACCTAAATTATATTCAATGAATGCATTGATTTTATTTTCTTATTCAAAGACAGACAAACTTAATGAAATTATTTTTAAGCTCTCATGAATGCACACTTGAGAAATGTAAAAGAAGTGTTAGAAAATTGTCTAGTATTACTTTAGTGGGAAGAAAAAACAGACCTGTATGAAAAAAATTCTCTACTCCAATGGAAGAAAGTTTAAGAGCAAAATGAAAAAAATGTAAATTGGCCCAGAAGAAATAAAATCAGAGCTGATACAATGGAGTTTCCTACCATGATGAACTTCATTAACAATAGTAAGGAAATAGTACTTATAATTGGAATTTTCATAAGAATTAATTATTGGTCAGCTCTGTTTCCCTTAAGTTTCATGTTCACAGGAAGAATAATGCTCTTAAAATTGCAGTTAGGCATCTAAATAAAGCAATAATATTTTATTTTGTAACGTTCACAAAATCCTTACAGAACTGATGTGTGTAAGTGTCAAGAGCTGCTCAGCATCTCCATTTTCTGCAAGTTAATATTCCTGTAATGTCATTAGATACATGCTGAACAACCCATATTTTCAAAACACCATGAAAAGTATCAACTAACCATCTAAGCCCAGTATAATTCACAAAATTTCACAGCCCTGTGTCTGGGTCCTGAAAGTATTGCCTATACTTAGCTGTCAATTAGAGACTGAAGCGACTTAAATTATCCCTGTTAAGAGGTTTGTTTTTGCTTCCGTTGTTCATTTCAAAAATTAGTTACACACATGTAATTATTATAATATAATGAGTCATCTGTTAATTATTTTTGACATCTATGATAATAAAAATATACAAATGTTCCAGTTATTAATAGAATTGGCCTATCTTTATGCAACTCAAATTGCCATGATTGTTGGACAAATTGGCACCAACTCACTCTTTCGTCTTTGAAATGGTGCAGTACATTTGTATCTAAGTTCTCTGAAGATGTACAATCTATAAGTCTGTCTTTACATACCTGCAGATAACCAGGGTTTAACCCACTTTACTTTAAAGTCTTTCACCAAAATGCATGACTACACACGCTATCAAAAATAATCTTCGACCGACCACATGCTGTGTAAGGGTACCAGTGAAATACTTCATAAACAGACAGAATGCAAACATGCACAAACACACTAACCACTAATGCCATAAACAACTTCAAGCACAGTACAAACAAAATGCATGCCAAGAAACCTGCTTGAAAATGTGTATTATAGAAAAATACACTTTCAATTTCTGAATGTTATTTGACTACTTATTATACAAAAACAAAACTATGCAGTCCATGATGGCCCTTGAATTAGACTTCTGCCGAATTCCAGAGACTGTTTATTATTCATTGTTCCTGGATGGATATATGTTATGTATAATATTAAGAGTACCTCTTCTTTTTCTCCTTGCATGTCACCTAATAAAAATAGGCAATATATACATGCTATATGCATATAGCATTTAAAAAAAGAGAAGTAATTATTGGGGCAGAATTTGAGTACTCAGCAAACATAACAATCTAAATCACAAAACTAATTTACACCTGATAAAAATCTACATACTTCACCACCACTTTGAATCTGTAGGTACATTCACTTCTATAGAGAATATAGAGAGTTTCTTCCTTATTGGACTGATTACAGTGCAGTCATGTCAAAACCTGAAGCCTCACAGTGGCATCACAAAGTACCCAACATGGCAAGGGGCTGCCAAGTGAAACCTTAAGCCCACGCTCGGCAGCCAGACCAGCTGCAGACAAATCTGAATTGGATTTATGTTAGTGAAAAATAGAGAAGGCTGCTATTAAGTAAGAAATACAGAGAAAAAAGTCAGAGCCCAGAACCCATCCCTCAGGACCTGGGTATCAGTTCAGCTTCTGTGCTGGAATTTAGTCTGAGGTTCCTCCCCTCCCATCTGTTCTGGGGGAGATTGTGAGTTAGGACCTATTTTACACCCAGTTTAAGAAGTGACAGAAGATATAATTCAATGAAAATTACACCCAGATTCTTCCTATATATTTTTACCACTGATATGAAAAACAGCAACAGTGCTGTGGCAGGCTGTGCTGCATGTTTACTGAATGGCCAAACATGCAACTACCAACTCTAGTCTTTTTCTTGGTGGAGCTCTGACTTTGATTCTTTTCCTTCTCACACAGAAGGAAAGTTTTTTATGTTCAAAAAACCTGCATGAATATTGTGATCTCCAGTCCCTTGAAAAATTCACTTATGTTGACCAAAGGTTTACAGGAAAGACTGCGGCAGAAGAGGGAAGATAAAAAGGTGGTTTGGTTTCTTATGGCTAAATCCACTCTTAAAATGCCTAGCCAAGCACAGGACATCCAGGGTAGAGTTCATTGAGAATCTGAAGTGAAGAGAATGAGCTGATTGGTAAGAGGCGCTGAAGGGACAGGGTGAGTCCAGGCACAACACAAATGTGAGCACTGTTTGCAAGGCTAATCAATGGTTACAAAAGAATACTGGGGTGAATCTTCCAGGGCATGTCTGAGCTGCCACTCCAATGCAGGTAGGTTTAAGAACCACAATGAAAAAATGTAAATTGTCTCAAAACAAGCTAGAATTAGAAAATTACTAAATTAAACCAAACAAGGTTCACTGATGACTAAAAAGATCACAGTGTGGGCACTGATTTATCTGTTCTGATGATTCATACTGAGGCAGTTTAACCAGTTGTCCATCCAGGCAGAAGAAGTCACTATCCTTGTGGCAGAGAGATGATGTTCACTCCCCAGATGCTGCTGTTTATAACTCAGTATAATAAAATAAATGCAATTAATGGTCTTGCAAAGTAACACAGAATTTCACATCCCAGATTGGCTGAAAAGTGATACCTCTTCATCCATACTGTCCAGCAAGAAGAATTATCCTCAGGACAATTATCATTTAAATTTAACAAATACCATGAATCTTCATTACCAAACTGCACTGATTAAACGAATCAAATTCTAAATTAATTTATTTAAATGGGCATAACTTTTGCTTAACAGCTCAGTGCTCAAAAAAGAGCCACTCATTAATTAATTTACTGTTCTTTCTTTTTAAGAATTGCTTCATTTGAAACTCAATAAACACTAAGCGAAGACCTTTTCTGAATTTTCATTAAGAATTCATTTCATGCCAGAAACTTGTTTCTGAATGCTCGTCAGGATTAGGAAGTGCATCAGGGGAAGGTGGCAAACCAAGCTATCCTTGATACTTTAGAATTTAGGGAAAAACACACAACCACACAAAAATTTAATCAGGTAGGCATGTGAAGAAGTGGAAATTCCTCAGGTTTTTTTCAGAACTTTCCCTAAATCAAAATTAAGTAACAAGGTAGTAATTATTTATCTTTTCTTTACCCTTCAGAACTTGCCTATACACAGCTTTAAATGCTCCCCTGTATAATCTGTGCACCCGTATCATCCATGGTGACTGTCTTACTTGGTGACTGTCTGCCTCTGAAGAATACTGATTAAGATAATTCAGTCTGCCAGCCCATGCTCATCACAAGCAAGTATTTTTCGATTTTTCACTCTGACTAAAGATCAGCTTGGGACAATTAACAGCACTGCATTTTTTCAAACTGAAATCTGATCATTTGCTACCTAGTACAAAGTGAAACACTATGCTTTTGTAAGTTTGAAAAGCACTTTATCATCTTGGTAGTAGAATTCTGGCACGTGACTTTTGTGTTTTTTTCTTCCTCAGACATAAAGAAGTTGCTAGAGAAATGGTTTTTACATTCTTTGGTTTTCTTAAGTCGTTAGTTACTTGCCTAAATTCTTTTGTACCAACAGTCCTCTCTTGTTGCAGTGAAATAACTTTGGTTCAAATTTAAAAAAAAAAAATTAAAAGTTAAAGCTCTGGCTTTGGCGTGGGTGAGTGTTATTTGCCTGAAACCATACTTGATTTGGAAAGTTTTGGCTGTGGTGGTGCAAATCCCTTGATACAACTTCAGGCTTTAGGCCAGTAGGGAATATTCAAGTCCCTTCCTGATAACTGAGCATGATTCAGTGATTATAAATGTCAGGTGACCTGACATCTCTGGAGGTCGGCTACGGAGAAGTCATGGCCAGAAGCCTTTAAACTCATATACCTGTCTGTGTGTTTATTAATGTCATCAGTAGTGGCAAATGTAGTATAAAGTTTAAAAAAATAATGCTCTATTTTTTTTAACTGGATTTATAAAGTCCAAATGTTTACTTAGAAATTAAACATTTTGGTACTCGGGCCTCTAGGATATGTTGGCAGTGGAAAAACTAACCTACACCAGACGGCAGAGGTTAAAGAAATACTATAAAATATGGCTTCTATTCATACGGTTCTCAGACAAACAGAACCCCAAGCAGAAAAAAACTGTGAAAGTGGAAAACCTTTTCATTTGCTTACATTTCTCTTTGCTACTCAGCAAACCTGAGAGGTATTGTATCATCACGTATCAAGGAAGTAATATGCCAGATTGTTGTAACAGGTGGAATATGTTTGTTTGTAACACGTTGAATCTGAAATAAAGAAAGGACCAAAGTTACTAAAGGTTTTTACAAAAACATTTACAAAATGTAAGTACCTCAGTTTTGTACCTTCAAAGCTTACTGCCTAAGTCACAATTTTAGACAATAGATGCATTTTGCACACAAATTATAAAAATTATACTCTCAAATTTTCACAGATTGAGTTAATTTGGCTAGATGAACATAAAAGCTAAGGAGATAATTCTGCATTAGCATTTTTAATTAAACATTTCATAAGAGAGAGAATTTTTTATCATTATTTTATTCTATTTCATCTAAACTATATAATCTCTAAACTTTATCCTTACTTTTTTGTTTCTAAAGCTTCTTAAAATCACAACTGATTTGTAATTTCAATGTATTTACATAGCATTTTATGAATCTATCATGTTTATAAAATAAATGCACTCTTATAATAGAAATACTTCTTGTACGATTTTTGTCAGTTCAAAAAATCCACGTGAACCCAAATCTGTAAAGCAAAATGTGTGATATAACCCATTTCCTTATTACATATGTAGTCATATGATGTTTTTAAAAAAAGAGAGAAAAAAAATGATGTGAACTTGGGCACAATGGACCATGCTGTCAAAAATATTCAGTTGTCAAAAATGCAGATGGCATAAAAACACAGAAACAGATCAGTTATTGGAGGGGGGGTTAATAGAAACTATTGCAGTGATTTTTGAAATTGATTATGTGCCTAAATATGTGGGTGGGTATCCAGTAAGGTCTTCAAGGATACCTAAATGTTTATTAAAAAAAAACACATTTATGTGAATAGTTAGGTAATTAATACCTTGAGAGACAAGGTCCAATGTCCAAGACAGAAATAAATGTTCTCCCATATAAACAGTGGTCACAAAAGAAAACAGCAAGATGTCTGAGGAGGGAAAAGCTCCCTGATGACTTGTCCTTTTCCCTATAAAATAAAAGAGAAAAAAAAAAAGGAAAAAAATGAAAATAGAGCAGAAGCAAATGGAAAGCTCTGCACAATGAAAACAACAACTGAGCAGTTCTTGGGAACATTCAGTAGAGATAAGATTTCATTTGCAGTGTCTGAACTCCAAGCCATTACTAATGAAGCAGCACTACTAAGGGCGTTCAAAAGGACGATTAAGGTCCATAACAAGCTACCTGGCCAATCTCAAAGAGTTCAGCTGGAGGCAGGCTCTGCCTTTTCCTTCCTGACCCATTCCCCTGAGAAAGAGAGAAATCTTGAAATACAGAACAAACTTACAACTACTGTGGCTGCTCCCTCCTTCTGCCCACCCTATTTCTGCCCCTTTTGCCTGTAAGACTAGTGGCATTTTGGTGTGAATACAAAGCCTCCTTGCGATGGATATAGAGTCAAGCGTTCATAATAAACTCATCTCTTATTGCTAGGCAACACTGAGCAATGTGAATTTGTCACTTCTGTTTGGTGCAACTTTCAATTTCACCTCCAACTGTAACAATATAGCCTGCTATATTTTAGATGCCACTGTGGTTGGATGCCATCCCAGGAAAGATGTGAACTACTACTGACAGGGAGTGAATGACTGGCAATGGGCATAAGCAGTTTTTTGATTCTTAAGCCTTGACATATAATTAATTGCTAGATTTATTCTTCTAAGAAACTCATACTTCATGATTCCTATTTACTGGCTGTCTTTTAGAAAAGGCAAATGGAACAAACAAATTTCCAGTGAGGGAAACTTTTGTTTGCCTGTTTAGCTTTTTTCATGCGGTATTTGTTCTGTTCATATTTTTCTACTTTGACTGTCTTTTTGAGGGGTGGCTATAAGCAAAATTCAAATCTTAAGCACCCTCAGTCAAGGAAGTATTGTTATTTCTAAGGCATATCCAATTATTTGTTTAAATTAATACATTTCTTACTGCTGAATACCCCTTGTGTCTAACACCACTCATTTTCAAGGAGCTCAGATTATTGCAAAATAAATACTGTAGTAATAATTTTTTTTCAATCTGAAACCAAAATCCCCATCCCATATAAAATAAGGTTAATCCTATTACATACTGTCTAGGCTTCTTTTTTTTTTCTTTTTTTTTTTTTATTACAGGACTGATAATTTTGTTTTTAAAACCTTGGTGGGATTGTCTGATCTGGCTATGAGGTCTCGGCTCTTTGATCTTTAAAGAATTAGGTCTGTTTGAAGGGCGAAAAAGGGAAAACTGAATAATGATATTGCTTCACCACCTTTGTCCAAGACATAGCTAGAAAAAAGGACAAATTTATACTTCAAAAAAAATACATGTCTTCTAAAAAATCATCATCAACAGTCATTTATCTAAATGTTTAGAAACATTTCATAACTACATTAACTACAGAAGTATGCCAAACAACTGAGAATTTTGATAATATTTTAGTCTTTGCATATTTTCACTGACTCACTGAAAACAAAAGGAGTTTCTGTAACTGTATGAATGAACCATGGCATGTGAATGTTCTTTTAAGAAAGGCCAAGGGTGCAGTTCTATTTTCTTAGCTCTGCTTTCATATTTATGTGTCTCATTTCCAGCTCATTGCTGATGCCTTAGTTGCACTATCCATCAACACTTTTATCCTCCTTGTTCCTCAAAAAGAACATAAAATCCTTTTTTATGTCGTGGTAATATTATTGCAAATAAAAGCAAATACCAAAATCTTTATTAGTCTGCCAAAATAATAAACTATTTAATAAAAGCATGCTGTAAAAATAAGGTCATTTGCATCACTCAAGTTTCTTGCAGAAAATACAGAGAATTATTGGTCAAAAAGTACAAACTGACAGCAATTATTTCTGCTGTTGATCTAATGCTGCCTGAAAATGGGTTAAAAATGCACTGAGGTTTCACAAGTTTTCTATCTTTAAATGTTTGCTTTTAATGCTGTAGTATACATAAGAGCCCGGGAGAATCAAATTTTTCAAAGCTGTTTTTTTTACCAATCATATCCATAATGGAAGGAGGAGAGACTGGATATATCCTATTAGGAATCTTTAATGCAAAGCTTATAGTAACCTTCTGCCTCCCATACTGCCACAAGATTTATCATTCAAATATTTACCATTTTCATACTCCTTATTAATTGTGTTTGGTCAGGATTTGTGACAGCTTTAGCTGTATGATTTTCTTTCACCTTTCCCTTTTGCTATCCTTGTAGAAGAGAGATTGATGAAAAGCTTCTATTTAAGAAGTTTGTTAAATGTTTAAAGTTCCTCATGCTGTTAAAATAATGTATCTAATGTCTGATCTTTTTTTCCTGTACTACAAAACTCACCATTATTTTCTCACTGCAGTTTCTCTCCCCATCTGGCAGTTTTGCAAATATGTTATTTGATAGAGCAGAAAAATCAGTTGCCGTGGTGAGATTTAAATACTGCTTGTGATGTCCCTGAATACTTTCCCAGAAGAACCAGCATATAAACATTGCAAATAAGCTAATCCTATAAATTTATATAACTATAGATTATCTCATTCATTACACAAAAAGTATTTCCCATAATTGCCATAATCTAAATGACAAGAATTATTTTTAGAGCCATGGAGTTAAAAGGAATTATGTCCTTATGAAAGGACTCCTTTTAAAATACTTGCTACAGTGATGTCTCTTAACTTACTCAGTTGTAAACTCCCATAATTCTCAAAATACTCTGCAATGTATAGCTATGCCACTTTACATAGAGAGAAACTGAAACAATGAGCAACTGAAGTAGCAGGAATGATCGAGCAACGATCAACAAGTTATTGACCAGAGAGTGAAATATCAAAATTCAGATCACTAGTGCTGTCTCTGTATTTTTGGTCTCTATTGCCTCGGCTTAAGTGCAATAGAGATGCTCCTCTTCTTGAAAGGATGAGACCTGTATAGACAGGAAATATTTTAAAAATACATTATATATATTGAAATGAGTACTTCATGGAGCCCTGTTAGTATATTCAATCATGCTGTAAAACCATAAAGCAGCCAGGAGTTATTCTCCTTGCTTCACAGACTGCACACTGCTGAAAGCTGAATTAATTCTTCTATGAAATAATGTTTAGAATGTCACATGATACATGCAGGGTAGATAAAAGAATGCATGTTAGGAACAGCACTTTCATTTTTTTTAAATTCTGAAGGTGTGGAAATTTAGTATTCACATCTATTGGTATGTTCAGTCAAGGTTAGTCTTTGTCTTGCAAACACCTGAGCCGGGTTACACACCAGGTAACTCACATGTAGCTAAATCAGTCATTTCCAAAGTTTACTTGTTTGGATATTGCAAACAGTAACAGCAGTTGCTGAACTAACAGCTCTCAGATATATGCAGGACTGTGTACTTCAGGAGGAAGGGTTTCAAGTCTTATGATAACCATACAATTGAACGACAGAATATGTACAAGAGCTTCAGTAAGCAGTGTTATAGTTTAAATTAAAAGCATTTGCATTGTATATGCTTGGTATTTATTGGGCTTGCTATGCTATGTATACATCATTAAGACAGATGGGATTTTAAAGACTTAGATAATTGTATGAATGTTAATTAGAGCTTTGTCTATTCAGGCTAAGAGATGCAATAAAGATATTACCAAATCACATTTTTCAGAATATTGTATCTCGTATTACCTGTGAAACTCAGCAGATATGCAAAGGTCTTTTATGGATAATTTCTGAGTTCTGTTCTTATATATAAGGGAATTAAGTAAATTGTCAGCAGCAAAACAAACCAGTGTAAGATTCCCATAGACAAAAAATTTGTGACTTGAAAGGACTATAGATTATTAAAATTCCCTTCAATTTTTTTTAAAAACCCATGAGCCCACCAACAAAAAAACCCAAACCCAAATAAACAGGCAATGGCACCTAGCAAATTGAAATTAATGTTCACACAGCAAAACCCAGGGAGAGTCCTCTGGGTTAGAGGCAATGTTGACTATGGACAGAGAATCTGTGAAGTGAACCAGTAGTTCACAAAACTGCCTCTGAGTCTTTGCAGATGGATGGTAAACTTTTGCTCATCTCAGCTCATATTCCTGAAGTTGTAATGATTTTTAAACATTACTGCAGAAATACAATGACTGTAAAACTGGTTTTGAAAATCATAAAGCTTATATGAAGACCAGAGAACAGGCGTCCAGGTTTTTTTCATTGTGCAATTTCTCGGGCATTACAGAACCAATGGGAAAACCAGAAGAGATCTTTTTCTTCAAAACCAGTTCTTATCAATATAGTAATCAGAATTACCTTTCAGACTCTTGAAAAGTATTTCTTTACTTCAAAGCTTAAACAACATCAAAGAAAGCATACAGACAAAGCAGCGTTGGAAAGGAAGTAACATGCCCTTATTTTTAGCACTTGCCCACTTGTCACTCTTAAACTCTCATCTGCCTTTCAAATGTAGTGTAATCTAATTTTTATGCATACTGTATGCTCATACAGACAATTTCCTCATTTCAGAGTGTGTTGAGTTTGGTAAAGGCTTTTGTACTTTTTCTTAACCTGTTTCAGAAATAGCACTGTCACCATTTGTCTCAGTAACTTACAGGATGATGAAAATTGACATTTTTCTATATAGAAGTGAAAAGAATATTAGTTTTATCAAAGACTAGATCCCTTCTTCCCCTCTAGTTAGATGTGAATTTGGTCACTTCAAGGCTTACTGTGTAGGATGATTTTACGCAATGGTCCCTGTGGTTGCAGGCTCTATCACCTAATAATTGACCATGACAGAAATTGTATGTCCAAAGCCAAGGGGTAGAGTGAATAGCATATGTCAGGGTCAATTATAAGGTGGAAGACCCTGTGACAAAAAAGACTGCACTGATTAGAGCATGATGTTGACATGGGAGCTGAAGCTTCAATGTTATTTCAAAGGGCACTGTCACAGCCGCCCTTCCTTCAGGACTCAAAATGAGAGGCAGATTATGTCAAGTGGTTTATACTACACATGATGTCATACAGCTGAACAGGACATTGGAAAGTAAAACTGATTTTCAGCAATGAAATGCTTTCTCTGTATCACTCAAAATTAAGCTCACTACTTTGCTAATTAGGTCAAAACAGCTCCATACTTGCTGGATTAATTCTCTCTTGAAAAATCTAACTGTGAGATGAAGACTATTAAATATGACACATTAAAATCTGCTTTGATTGTTAAAGTTATTAATGTTATTTTTACTGACAAAATTGAACAAATAGGAACAGTGGAATGAAAAGAAAATAGCCCTTTTTATTACTTACAGCTGTGTTATAAATATTTTATGGTACAGGAAGATTTTTACAATTAAACAAATGGGCCAAAAAACTTGCTGTTTGCTTATTCCCCTGAAACTTCACCAGCTTTAACCTACTCAAATGTTTTAATCAATGATGAACTGCAGAACCATTTAGTAAGTGAGGAATGATCTCAAATTATATACCACTACAATAAGAGCAGATAGTTCCTTTTTAGATTTTCATTGCAACAGTTCAATTTTCTGACCCTTTTCATTGAAAGCTGTTTCTCTAAATTTCTGTCTCTCTGTAAAAATATCTCAGCCATTTCTGCCTACAAGATCCCAGTGGTTTAGCTTATAATGATGGAGAAGATCCTGTATCTTAACCTCATTAAATAGATAGCTAATTTCTCTCAGTTCTCATGGATTATTATCCATGATCACTTTTTTTTTCTGTGTGTTTCACAGCCAATAGATGCCTAACTCCCAATAAATTAAAGCCTACAGTTTTAGATTCAAATTTGTTGGATGATGAATACCTTTTAAGGATTATTGAGCCCAGTCTCTTTCTTCCTCTCTAGAATGGTTAATAGTCTCTAACATACAGAAACACTCCAAAATTTCTGTCTTCAGTCTTTATTGGCAGTTAATACAGCTTCACAGGAAACATCTCATGTTAGGTAACAAGGACTTGGTTCTGAATCTTGTTCATGTACTTCTTTGCAATAAACTCATCGCTGATTTACATTTTTTTCAATGTATCATTAGATTAGTTCACAAATTTGTTTTGTATTTAAAATTTCCACAAAAAATTTGAAATCTTTATTTCTAAAACCCCTGTCTTTTTAAATAAGGGAGAAAAAGTGAGGAGAATATAAAAGTGGTTTAAACCTGTAAATATAAAACCCCCAGTTAAGTTTTTAACTGCAATCAAAAAAGATATATGTAGAACAGAAACCCCTTTATTACTACAGGCTTTCTGGTGACCTGGAGGTGGTCATACATCTTTTTTTGTCTTGAAAGTACTTAAAGACTTCACATGGAAAAAAATACACTTAAATCCCATGGGTTATGCTGAACAGAAAAAAGGTAAATTAATGATTTCGCCAGTCACACTCAATAGTTTCTCTTGGTGGTAATTAATGTTAGTGCTTTTACTTACAGAGTAAAAATTTTGAACACTGAAAATTCATCTAGTCAAGTGAAAAAACTGTTCATCTGTCAGTGAATATTAATTTAGCTTGCACTAGTGCCCACTGGAAACACTGGTCATTTTGACAGAGGCATGGCCTTACAAGGTTAATGTCATACTTTTGACTCTCTGAAGAATGGTAGATTGGTTAATGAAGTTCATCAAAAGTTTATAAAAACTGACATCATATAAGGACAATTACCTGTTAGTCAAAAACCTCTATAATGCTACCTTAGGCTCAATTCTGTTTCTGTCATAGTGGTCAATGAATAACAGTCTGAGAGTTCTAAAAATTTCTATACAAAGGACAAAATAAAGTTGCTGAATTTCATAGCTCTGCAGAAAGAATTCAAATCACCTATGAAGATGATAAGCCTTGCCTGACCAGAACTGAGAACGACAGGATTAGCTGTACATATATTTAGTAGTGTTTACATGGAGCACTTAAGAGCAAGGAGACCATAGGCCAAATAAGTCATTCATCACATCCAGCACTGATCACCAGGGCCATGTCTGTGTGAATGGCTGGAGATCAACTTTAAGTCACTGTATGCCTATTTTGGTCTAAAAAGAGATGATCAGTGTGACAAGGTGCTCAAGCTAATCTTAACAGATTGTTTTATCTAGGGCATCATGAACTGTTAGAGTGGTTATGTGGCATTCAGAGCAATACTCTTTACATCTGTTGAGCTGTAGAAATGTAGACAGTAGGACCTGGAATCCCTGTACATCTGAATGGGGAGAGATACCGCTTGAGAAATTCCTTTAATTCAGATTTTAGTAGTACGTCAATGCATCTTTTGGTGACAAACCGGAATTTTTTTCTCAAAATATAATTCTAGTTTATCTCATGGAGAAATTGAAAATATCCTGCTTACTGTGAAGTGAAAATTCAGGGAAGCTGTCGATGATGGGCAGCTAAAGGAACTCTGCAGCCAGTTTCTTAGTTAAAAGTCTGACTGACATATTCTCCTGTAAAAGCTCAAAATTTTTCTGTATTACATAGAGAGCTTTGGGTATTAAGAGCAGCAAAAAATTCTGCCACTTGTTAAATGAAGAAAACACCTCTGACTGTAGGAGAGTCAGAGCAGGACACCCTAATAAAGGTTAATAGTGGCATACTGCCAGCTACACCCATGAAAACTCGAACATTCCCGTTCTGGACCTGGTAAGCAAAGGCGGAGACGATTTTCAAAATCTTTGTTTCAAATTGGAAATATTCTTCTAACGTTATATCTGTTTTATGAATGCAGTATTCTGTTACTTACTGGTGATTATAATAGGAAATCTTTTAATTACGAACTTCATTAGTTCACCTTTAAGTGCCAATCACCAGATAATTGGCCCTTTGCTAAGAGGCACTGCAGCTCAGGTATGCTAAAATGACTGTTTCTCAGAATAACTTACTGAAAGTAAGTTATTTTTGGAACTCATTTATAAGAGAACTTAATTAACTATTCCAGATCATTAGGGATACTGCATTGCTTTTTTCAATCCTCTGACAGGTTCCTCCAGTTATACTAATTCATTATCATTATTTTCAACTTTCTAGGCAGAAAAGGGTGAAAAGGAAACACTGAGCCATTGCAGGCCTTCTGCACAAACTAGTCAGTACTCCCCCAAGATGAAAGGCAGCTTTGGTGGATTTTATTGTTTGAGCTGCTGTGGCAGTACAGCAGAATGTCTTGGGGCAAGCAGTTTGAGAGATGGTGTAGGCTTTTGTCCACTGTCATATGGCAGAACTTTTCAAGAGCAGTGGCACTACCTAAGAGCTATTCCATTAGGTGAATGAAAACCAATAGATTTTCTCATAGAATATATTCCACATAATCTGAAAACAGCATCCTTTTGGGTAAAATGCAAATTTGTTTTGAAATCCCACTTTATTAATTCAATTTTGATAAATTTCACAAATTCTGGGACACAAATGCCACTTTTTATTTGTGCAAATAACTACGGATGTCTTCATCAAGTAGCAGCAAAAATTCCAGTTGCACCAGTAAATGGAGCAGACCTTGGTCCTACAGTATTGTATTTAACTTCTACTTCAAAGAAGTCTGACTTGTAAGTGGAAATTTGTGTTTTTTGGAAGCTGTAAAACTGAATGCAATAGAACCATCCCCCCAAAGCCCAGCTACATTGTAATAACAACAGATTAATAATAACAGACCATTTTGAAAATGCAGGACTTCAGAATTACTCTTTGCAGATCTTCTAACAATGCTTAAAAAAGATCTTTACAAGTCTTTGAGTATTTGCCCTAAAGCTGTCTGATTACAGCTACAGATCATATGGCCTCTCTGTTTTACAAAGCAGTAGAATAATTTATGCACACGATTTTTACTTTCCACGTATCATTGCTAAGTATTGCAAATAAGCATATTCTAAGTGTTCACAACTACTAGTCGAACGATTCTTTTTTGTGATAATAAAAAAGTAAATATGTATAATTCAAGCCCAGAAAATACAGAGGTGACGTATCGCAAAATTACCTTCCTATTTTTTTATTTCCTGGGCAATAAATCAAATAACTTTTTCTGCCTTTTTTTACAGTTCCTCTGAGGTTTGGTTATTTTCTACTAGTTCACGTACTCTGCAGTACTGTTTCATTCATTTCAGTAATCTCTGCTAAAAATCTCTCTTCTAGGTCAGAACAGGACTCCATTACCTTTATGAGCTAAAAACAGAAGTCCCAACTCCTAAAAAAATTCTTGTGGCTTCATCAGAATTTCACATCTAAGACACCCTCTTTTAAATCACATAGGATGTTTTGAAGAGCAGGAAAAGCTTTCAAAGATTTACACATTATGTCATCATCAATAAACTAGTAGGAAACTCAAGCACCCTGTAAGCAATTCCAAGCCAAGTCAAATATTCAGTCTCATAATGCCAGCCCATGATGGTCAAGCATGAACTGAAGAATTTTTTTTGAAATTTATGTCTTCTGCAATTATTCCAATGCAGAAAAGTCTATTTTGTGTTTACTACCTCTTCACAACTACTTAGCAAGTAAGTTTTATACCAATTGTCATTTCTTAACTTTTCAAAAGTGTATTTAGGAAGGCATCATCACCTTCATATCTGCCCATAATTATTCACTCCTATTTTACAGTGATTTACTGTATAAATCATGTGCTGACTAAAATCATCTTAAAAAAAAAAAAGTGGTTTTTCAAGCTGTTTCATGAGCTGTACATAAAAAAAACCCCAAACTTACATACTTGTTTTAGTACACATTTATTTTGGTACATTTATCACTATAACATAGTGGGTTTTTTTAGAATGTTTTTTTCCATCTTATCTCTTCCTGGGAAATTCATACTCAGCAGCTTATGTGCAAGGAACTAATGTAAAGCCTGAGTGGTACAGATTGTTATATAGCATTGTGTAATATGATGTTACAGGTGACTGGTACGTTATCACTCTGAGTGCATAAACCATTTATCCCAGCCTGGAGGGACAAAGCCTTCTGTGCTATCTGCAGCGTTTGCTGCACCTAAATTCAACAGGACCCATGAACGGGCATTCCTGGTCACTGTGGGTGGCAGCTGGCACCGCCGGGAGCGGGGCAGCCCCGGGGCTCACCCTGTACTCCTCTCCCTGACCCTGCACACCAGGCTCCAGCCAGGGTGGGCAACCAACCGCGCTCCAGTGGCTTCTTGTCTCATTTTAGCCTCACAGGCCTTAGGAACCAAAGCTCCGAGAGTTGCAGGCCCTTAGCCTGCTGCTTGAAACTCTGCCACAACACCAACAGCAAGGTCTTTATCTGCTGGTATAGGACTCCTAAAGTTAGTCTCGCAATAAAGTTTCTTCGAGAGAACGAACGCACACATTTCTCCCGAGACATGGGAGAAATAAACTTCTGTGTCAGGTGTCAAGACTGGGCATCTGAGTAAGCTTGTGACTTAGCCTGCAAACATACAGGGATGTCCGTCATGTGCCGCATGGCAGGATTGCTGAGAAAATTGGCCCAAAACAGGGATCAGATGACGAGATCAGATTTTCGGTCTGCAGCAGCTGAACCCGAGGATGCAAATGGACATACTGTGCCTAGTCAGCTCTGCTGTTCCAACCTCCTCGCAGCCGCAATCGCTGCTCCGCGGCGACTTGTAAAGGCCCGCAGCACCTCCCGCCCGCCCGGCGGGCCCTGCTGGCCTCCCTGCCCGGGCCGCGAGTGAGCAGCGACCATGCCCTACAGTCCCCCCGCCGGGCACCGCGTGGGGAGAGGGTGGCCTCCCTCGGTCGGCCCTGTTCCCTAGGCAGCAGTCTCTTGGAGCGGGTCCGTGGCTCTTCGCTGAAGGACAGAAGGCAATAGGCAGGCACAGGGAAGCGGCAGGAGGGCAATGCCCTTAAACGGCCGTCCCGGGCCTGCCCGCACGGCCGCCCTGCCCTCCATAGGCGCCCGGCGCTCTGCCTCCGCGGCCGCGCCCTCCTCCTGCCCGCCCGCGGGCCGCGCCCGGGCCGCGCCGTCCCGGCGGGAGCGCAGCACCGCGGCGCGGGCAGCGCACCTCCGCGGGCAGGGGGGCCGGCGGCTCGCTGAGCCTCGGTCTGTGNCGCCGGGAGCGGGGCAGCCCCGGGGCTCACCCTGTACTCCTCTCCCTGACCCTGCACACCAGGCTCCAGCCAGGGTGGGCAACCAACCGCGCTCCAGTGGCTTCTTGTCTCATTTTAGCCTCACAGGCCTTAGGAACCAAAGCTCCGAGAGTTGCAGGCCCTTAGCCTGCTGCTTGAAACTCTGCCACAACACCAACAGCAAGGTCTTTATCTGCTGGTATAGGACTCCTAAAGTTAGTCTCGCAATAAAGTTTCTTCGAGAGAACGAACGCACACATTTCTCCCGAGACATGGGAGAAATAAACTTCTGTGTCAGGTGTCAAGACTGGGCATCTGAGTAAGCTTGTGACTTAGCCTGCAAACATACAGGGATGTCCGTCATGTGCCGCATGGCAGGATTGCTCAGAAAATTGGCCCAAAACAGGGATCAGATGACGAGATCAGATTTTCGGTCTGCAGCAGCTGAACCCGAGGATGCAAATGGACATACTGTGCCTAGTCAGCTCTGCTGTTCCAACCTCCTCGCAGCCGCAATCGCTGCTCCGCGGCGACTTGTAAAGGCCCGCAGCACCTCCCGCCCGCCCGGCGGGCCCTGCTGGCCTCCCTGCCCGGGCCGCGAGTGAGCAGCGACCATGCCCTACAGTCCCCCCGCCGGGCACCGCGTGGGGAGAGGGTGGCCTCCCTCGGTCGGCCCTGTTCCCTAGGCAGCAGTCTCTTGGAGCGGGTCCGTGGCTCTTCGCTGAAGGACAGAAGGCAATAGGCAGGCACAGGGAAGCGGCAGGAGGGCAATGCCCTTAAACGGCCGTCCCGGGCCTGCCCGCACGGCCGCCCTGCCCTCCATAGGCGCCCGGCGCTCTGCCTCCGCGGCCGCGCCCTCCTCCTGCCCGCCCGCGGGCCGCGCCCGGGCCGCGCCGCCCCGGCGGGAGCGCAGCACCGCNCCGGGAGCAACATGAGAGTAGTGGCTTTGATCAGGTAACGCGCTGCCGGAGCGCCTACGTGAGCGAGCGAGGGGCGTCTCGCAGGCGGAGAGACGGCGCGGGGAGAAGCCCTGCCCGCCCCGGGGTCGCGCTCCACCCAGCGCTACCCGGGAGACCCGCCCGGCCCTTTCCGCCCGGCTTTCCCGCCCATGCGTTTCCTGCTGCCCCTCTTCCCTGGCCTGGCAACTC